>CM069432.1:232041103-232641103 GCA_035610365.1 Aquatica leii | reverse complement strand
ATTAACTAAACGACTATATGATGCTTTGGACTCTAATAGTAAAATTGTTGCAGTGTTTCTTGATCTTGCTAAAGCCTTCGACACTGTTAATCATACACATAACTTAATAAAGTGCTATCTATCTAACAGAAAGCAAGTAGTTAATATCAATAGCTGTATTAGCAGTGAATTGGATGTTAAGACAGGAATACCACAAGGCACTGTATTAGGACCAATTTTGTTTCTTATATATATATAAATCAATTATCAAAAATAAGTATACCTGGTACAATAATAACTTTTGCTGATGATACTGCACTTTTATTTGAGGCTAAAACGTGGGATGCAGTTAAACTGAGGGCGGAAGATGGCATAGCTAAAGTAAAACATAGAATTGACATTGACGGATTAACATTAAATGCAGATAAAACAAAATTCATGTGTTTCTCATTACGACAAACAGAACAAAATCCCATTCCGGTGATTAACGTACATAAAGTAAACTGTAATCAAAATTGTAGTTGTAATTTGAGAATCCACAGCACAGCTAACATCAAATACCTAGGGATTTATACTGACAATCAATTGAACTGGAAAGTACATATAAATGAAGTACTAAAAAAAATAAGAAAAGTCATCTATAAATTTAAAATTGTTAAAAACATTTTAAAACTTCCAACAGTTAAATCGGTGTATTTTGCTTTGGTTCAAGCGGTACTTCAATATGGAATTATTGGTTAAGGAGGTGTATCAAAATGTTATCTTAGGGTTCTAGAAATTCTACAAAAATTAATCTTTAAAATTATAACATTTAAAGATCTCACATACTCATACACATACTCTACTCAGTTACTTTTTTCGGACATGAAAGTTAATACAATACGACAATTATACCTACAAAACTTAGCCATTTTTTCATTTAAATATCAAAATCTACTTAATTTTTCAACACATTCACATAACACAAGACACATCCAAAGTAAAAATGTAATTTTGCCAAAAAGAATTAAAACTAGCTCACATAGACATGCGAGTTATTTATGCTCGAAATTATATAATATCATGCCATTACACTTAAAACAATGTAGTTCATTAAACATATTTAAAAAACGTAAAGTAAAGCTTTGGTTAAAAAAACTGCCGTTTGATTTTTATGACGAACTTACACACTATTTATAACAAACATACCAAAATAAAAAAAGTTAAGTAAAAATATTTACCAATACCATATGTATTCAATAGTACGTTCGGTATATTTTTGATATGGTTCCGTATTATGCCACACATAAGCCTAAGCTCATGTGGCACAAATATTATTATAATATTATAAGTAATTGTACCATGCAATGGAATTAAATAAATAAAATAAAATAAAATAAAAAATACAATTTTTTTAAATAAACTACCTTATACAAAGTTGCTTTAATTTTCAATGCTTAATGTGAGATAAAATTATAAAGATAGGGTGTTACTATTTAAAAAAAATTACCTTTGAAGTTTTTTACTGTTAATTTTTATTCTTCTTTTTTTGACCACCCTGTACATGCAAACACTACTAAAGTTCACCTTTTTACGCAATAAAACCAAGCCATATTAAATAATAATGGCTTTCTATTTTTGATAGAATAATTTGAATATGTCAAAATTGACTTAGGTAAGATAACATACATGAAATATGTTTAGAATTGCACGCTAAACCCAAATGTAAAATAATATACAAGATGTTTAATCTAAAACAAGCAAATTGGCATATATGTACGTCCGGTATAACCAAAAATGTCAATTTCTTAAAAGTATTTAACCGAATGGTCATCATCGACATTAGTATACTGCTAAGCTTTCAGATTTATGCTACTACAATTGCTCATGATGGAACTTTCAGGGGACTACCCTGTATAATCTTTATATTTGTTTTAAATATTTTTATTCAGTTGCCTTATTATTTTAACTACTATTAACATTTTCAAACTTAACTTGATTTTATGTTTTTATGTAAACGATTCATAATTATTTTATTTTATGTATATTTAAATTGTATAATTTTGGTCTGTCTAATTTTTTGATGTAGCGTATATTTAAAACCTACTTAAAAATACTATAAAATGAAATTAATTAACAAAAATTAAAGAAAATTTTGTGCATCAACTAATTGATAATACATATAATTTGAAGAAAACCGTTATCATAAAATGACTAATAATAATAATAATAATGTAAAGTATGCTTTCAAAATACTTTTTTTGCTTGTTTAATAAATCTTTGATCAGTCACTATAAGCTCATCTTGGGTAATTTGAAAATAATTGTAAATTTCTGGCCAATCAAATAATATTGTAGTTCATTAATTAATTTAACAAAACTTGACTTTGTATTGCAATGTATTGATTTGTTTGTATTTCAATATTAAATTTTTATTTATTTTATACATATAAATTTTTTAAATCCAGACAATAGTTTTTATATCTAATCAACTCTAAGTAGTCGTCGTTTTTTTCTACGTTCTAATATATTTATTTTTGTGTAGTTTAAAACCAAATTTAAAGCACAACTCAACTAAAATATAAAATCTTAGGCAATTTTATGGCGTGTCATGTACCGAATCGTTTACACATTCTTCCAAGACATTTAGAAATAACGCATAAAGCTGCAGAGAACATACTCTAAATTGTCTGAGACAGTATTTAATTTTTGATACAATTAAAAATGTGTTTGATATTCCTAAACACGAAAATTTATAAAACAACGCTCATCTTTCTTTATTTTCATGCGTAGATATATAGGTGACAAATAGGTTAACAATAGTTAGATTTTAAATTTAAACAACTTGTTAAGCACAAAACGTTCCTTATAAAAGTAGTAGTAGTAAGTACGAATTTATATTTAGTAAAAATATACTAATTTAGCATAAATAAATAAACATATTTCTATCAATACTAATTTTTGTTTAAAAATTATTTTTAACGTAATTACTAAGACCCATTTTAATTTTATAAATATTTTTCTCGTGTTTAATTTCATCTGATAAGTCATTATATAATTTTGAACCTTTGTATATAAATGAATTTTGTGATCTTGATTTCGAAAAATTTAGCAAGTTATCTGAATGTATATTACAGTTACGTATAACTAATTTGACATGTAGTTTAGAAGCAAATCATTAATTATTTAGTAAACCAACATTTATGAATTGAAATATAGCTGCTGTTTTACACTTAATTATAAACAATCTACCATTATTGTGATTTTGGTATATTTTGAACAATGTAATATAATCCTCATAGCCCTATTTTGTTGTTTCTGTAACATCTTTAGGTCTACTTCGTAACACATTACAAACTACAAAAGTCAAAATATGGTGCGATAACTGTTTTATTAACAGTAATTTATTAGATATTCATCTTAATAATAAACTTATTTGCTATTTTATTTAGTACGTAATTCACATGGTTTCTATAATTTAGACTGATCTATAACTATTCCTAAATATTTAGTTTGTTCCACCTGTTCTAATTCTATATTTTTAACTATTATTTTTGTTTCAACATTATTATTGAATGTTATCATTGACTTACTTTTCAACACATTCAATTTTAATTTGTTTGATTGTAACTAACTTACAATGATTTCTAATTTTGAGTTTAATTTCATAATAGCCGAATGTACATTTTTATCAGTAATTTATACTAGAGTATCGTCTGCAAACAACTTAATATTACAGCACTTAAGATTACGTTCTAAATTATTAATATAAATTAAGAAAAGCAATGGCCCTAAAACTGATCCTTGAGGTACACCTAAGTTATTATGAATTGGAATAGATTCGTAATTTTGGTATGTAGTGGTCTGAGTACGAGATTCCAAGTAAGTTTCAAACCCTTGAAGTTCGCTGCTTCTTATTCCATATTGGTAAAGTTTATTTATAAGTCTTTCTTTACCGATAGTTTCAAGAACTCTTTTATAGTCTAAGAATACTGCTACTACACAATTACCCACGTCAATTTCAGATTTCCATTCCGTCAGCACGAGGTTTAATGCTGTTTCACACGAATGTTAACTTTAAAAACTAGATTGATTTTCACTGATTATATTATCTTGTTCTAGAAAGCACTGTAATTGTTTCTTAACAACTGATTCTAATATTTTTGGTACACTAGTAATATAATAATAGGTCGCAATAATTCTTCACATCTTTTTGCATTTGTATTTTTAAGTGTAGGTATGATTGTTGATTGTTTCCAACAACTTTCCACTAATTAAAGTTTTGTTTTGTTAGATCTACCATTGCTTCACCAACTTCTGGTAATGCATCTGTAATAACTTGTTTTGTAACGTGATTCGTTCCTCTTTTTTGCTTAATATTACTTACAATTTTCTTCAGATATAGATAAATTAATTTGCTTAAATTTGAAATTGAAACCTCTTTGAAGTTTGCTGGGGATATAACAAGCAAGTAGTGTTAATTTCTTTTTCTTATCTAAAGGGTAATATAATTTAAAAAAAAGAAACACGATATCAATAGTTTCATTAGCACACTTGCTTTAGTAATTTTATAATTTAAATCACGTTGAAGCTTTTTAATCTTATTAAAAATGTTATTTGTTATGTCAATTTTAACATTAATATATAATATTAAGGTATCCACTGTAACATGACAAAAAATATCAACGTTTTTTGATAACGTATTATCGTAAAGTGACATTTGCTTTATACATACACGACGTCATCGGAATAAGCTAAACAAATAGCTTATAACACAAAATAATACATATTTGTAATATTAAATACTTCTTTATAAAATTAGTAAAAACTAGAACCATAAAAGTTTTGCAGGACACTGTTCTTATCAGATATTAATATTGTTGAAATTGACAGGGCATCAGCAGAAAAGCAAGTTTCATCTGAATCGGTCATTGGCAAGTTTTGTGGTGTGGTGGTGCTTAGTGATTGTATGTCAGCAGATTCTTTTATAGCTAAAACTGCATACAAAAATGTTTGTTTTACTTGACGCTGTAATAATACTAAGAATGTTTTAGTAGCTGTATACACCAAAAACAAAAGTTTCAGGGTATCATCGGACGATTGCTGTAGTTCAAGTCAACGCCGTTGCCTTGCTTCTCGGACAAATTCTAGTTTCTTATCTTTTCTTTGAAGCTTTTTTGTTTTCGATGTTACAATCACGTTATCCCTTTGATATCCACTTACTGTCCTCTTAAGTTGCCTTGCAGTTGATAAGAAGGAAATTGGAGGTGCAAGTTTGGAACTTTGTTTTTGTTCCCGTTTGTTATCTGTATCATCAGTTGAAATCTGAGACATATATTCGTTTTCAGTAACAACAGTAATCTGTGAGTCACTAAGTAGAGTCGCATTTACAAGAAATATTGGTACTTTATGACCGATTGTTCATGTAAAGGGTTAACAAACTCATCGGCTCTGAAAACTTTCAAGATTTTATCTTCGTAGCCGCATCATCAGTTTTCCCGGTTTTAGAATTTTTAAAAGAGCATCTTAACCGTCTCGTAGAAGTTTTCAACAATTTTTAGCTTCGTTACCTGCAAAACTTGTATATCACTAGTTTGTTAACTTTTAATTATGATATTAGCTAATACTTTACTTGTCTTGTAAATTACATATGAGTGTCAAAACCAATTTGCTTTAAACGTACATCAAAAACTATTAAATTTACGCAGTTTCTGAGATGTCTACCACTATTTCGTAGTACTTTTTTGTAGCCATACTGTAAACACTATTTACATACAAACAATTCAAATAAAAGCAAATCTTACAGTTACCAAACTTTGATCAGTGCATAAGTGTCATCGATAGATGGAGTATCAAATTAAGCAGACATTTATCATCAGATACACTATTGTACAACGGAGGTTTCGTTGCTGTTTCGATGCGTTGTGTGCTGCTACAACCAATATTTTTGCCAGAACCTACTGTCGAAGATTTACAAAAAACAACTGCTGAGTTTAAGAAGAAATGAAACTTTAGTCACTGCATAGACGGCAGCGATGGAAAGCATGTGACAATAAAAGCTTTTTCAAAGTCAAGATCTTTATTCTTTAATCATAAAAAGACATTCTCTATTGCACTCATGGCATTGGTGGATGCCAATTACAAATACTTGACAATAAATATTAGAGCAAAAAGCCGCTTTAGTGACAGCGGAATTTTTGTAAGTAGTCCGCTTGGTCAACGTCTTAAATCAGGCAGAAATTTACGACCAAATACATTTGTAGAATTTTTTAATTCACCACGAAGGCGCTTACCATGGTAGTGTTAAGAAATATTTACATGTAAAGTTTACACCAAATTTTTAAAGTAAAGATAACTTACCCGATGAAAATTACATTCCATAGCAATTTCTTCCTATATTTTAACTTTCAGATAGGCATCGCTATATTTTTAACGTTTGTGCCGTATAACAAAACGTGTTTTTGTACGCATTCAATCAATAATTCACTTTTGGCTATTTTGCAGGACATAATGACAAACGTGTAAGCTCTTTACAGCGTAGGTAAATACTGGTCAACTTGCAATTTTAGTTTTGTGGCTTAAAAGTTTTCTGATAAAACCCCGCCTGAATCTGGCACCAGCTAAAACGAACAAAGCGAAGATACAATGTATATCTTCGTTAGTTTATGTTTGCTTAAATTTAAAAATATAGTAATTAATTTTCACAAAACTTAGCTTCGTTTAGCTTATTTTTGAGAAAATTTGTTACTATATTTTTAAATTTATGCGCGGTCACTTAAACGAAACTAAGCAAACATAAACAAACAAAGATAAAAATTGTATTTTTGTTTCGTTTGTTCTAGCTGACGAGGTTGTATCAGAAAAGTTAAAAAAGAATTATTGATTGAATGTGTACAAAAACCCGTTTTGTTATATGAACGTTATAATATGAAAAGACATTGCAAATTGAATACCACTTTTTATTGCATTGGGCAAGTTATCTTTATTTAAGAAATTTGATATAAACTTTACATGCAAATGTTTCTTAACACCGCCATGATAAACCACCTTGTGGTGAGTTACAATATTCTATGAAAGCGTTTCTAAGCTCAAAAACGTTTAGCTCAGCTCTTCGTGCATGTGAAAATCCAGTTTGGTACTTTTGTAACTGAGGTTGAGTATATACATAAGTATTTGTAAGCATATTTTCAATGAGATTTCAGTTAGTTGTGTTGTACACATATAACTTTTACAATGACATCAACAAACTTGAACTAGCATTTCAAATGGACTTTGATAAACTTTCCACTTAGTGTGCAAAATGCCAATGGCATTTTCTACAACCTAACCCGCACGCAATAATTGAAATGCTCAAGTCTAGCATTTTAAGAAACTTGTCTGTTTGGAAAAAGTCTCATTAAATGTTTTAATAATAAAAAACAGCAACGAAAGACTTTGGTTGACCTCCGTCGTACAATGATGCATTTGATGGTAAAATTCTGCTTAATATATCGATGACGCCTATGCACTGTTCAAAGTTCGGCAACTGTATGATATGCTCTTATTTAAATTGCCAGTAGCTAAACAGCTAAACAAAAAAGAAATTTTTACAGTATGGCTTATTTTGCCATAAAGAGCGTACCAAAACCACTGCAAAATAGTTGTTTCAACACTCCTTTTTTAATTTACAAGACTAATTATTGCATTAGCCAATATCAAAACTAGTGATATCCAGATTTTTGCAAGGAAGGAGGCCAAAAATTGTAAAAAAAACTTACAAAACAGCTATCGCTGCTCTTTCAAAAACTTTAAAGTCGGCATAAAAAGATCAAATCTTAAAAGTTTTTTAAACAGATGAGTTTTTTAATCTTTTACATAAAGGATCTGCCCAAAAATACCAATATTTTTTGTAAGTGCTGCACTACATCCTAACTTAATAACTCACAAATTGCTGATAAAATCAAAAATATGTATAAGATTTCAATTAATGATGAAGATAACAATCGGGAACAGGAACAAAGTTCTCCAAACGCATCCTTATCAACTGCGAGGACACCTAAAAGGACTCTTAGAAGCTAAAAAAATCAAAAAAAGATCGACAAAGCGTCGACCTGAACTATAGTAATCGTTTCATGATAGCTTAAAACTTTTCTTTGACTCCGATGTATATAGCCACAAAAGGATTATCAATACAAATACAGCGTCACGTAAAACAACAACTGTTTTATCCAGTTTAAGCTGCAGAAGAATCTGTTGACATACAATCAATGACAGATTCAGATAAAACTTCTCTTTCTGCTGATTGCTTATTAATCTCGACAATTGAATAGCGACATAAACCGAATTATCTTATATCTGATACGAATAATGTCCTACCAAACCTTTCTGGCTTCAATTTCTACTAATTTTATAAATAATTCATATTACAACTAAGTACTATTTTTTCCTATGTACTACTAGAGATCGGTTCAAATAAAATTGAGAACGTCAATCATTTTTTTGCACAGCTAATTTAGTATCAACAGTTTTGTTAACGATGTAACGTATTTATCAAAATAACATGTTTTGAAAGCCGTATTGATAATCTTAGTGAACAACGTCGAAAAAAAGAGTGTTATCTGATATGAAAGTTAAACTGCATTAGTTAATTGTTATTTCTAAAATGATTACTTGTGAATAGGTTGAAACTTAAGGTCTAGTTAAAGATTGAATAATTCCAAGAGGTTAAAAAACTAAATACATACGTTTGAATAATTTGCTTGTTACAATTTTTAATAACAAAGTTTTTTTAACATGAACTGTATTGTTTGTCAAGACAAATATAATGATCTTATTAAGTATGAGATAAATTTTAAAACTAAAACGTATAATTTATTGTACGCTACTGTAGTCTAATCGCGGCCCAAGAAGCGGGATTATGCATAAATGCGTTATTGTGTCGATCCTCTTTTTGTTTGGTTTCTTCTATAGTTACTTATTTTATTACTAATAATGTTACAGTGCATACGTTAATATACATTAATTTTATATAGGTACTAACCTTAAAGTAATTCTAAATTTGTATGGTACTTTTGATTGACTAACATTTTATATGAGTAGCTACAATTTTGTGCATTGTTTTTGAGTTTCTCGTATTTTCATGTAACTGCTCATCTAACATTTTTTGCACACATATTGTAACATCTTGAGATTAATCTGAATCGTAAGATAACGCTAAGTTGTCAATATGTTTTTTTGTTTTCATATTCCAAAATATTATCACAACAAATTATTTAATGTTCTAAAAAAACTGTTTTTAATATGTTCGTTAAAAGAAAGGTACAAAATACAAACATGTTTGCTTATGTTTATTGATCTATTGCAGATTTGGAAACTATTTAACTGAAAATGTATGTGATTGTACGCAGCTGTAATATACGGTAATTATAGCCACAATATTTAATTAACTTTAAATTTTTGATGAAGTTTGGTACAAAAACACAGCTTTACAAGAACTTATTTTCTTATCCTATTATAAAATTTTTACTGATTTAAAGAATTAAAAGCATTTTTTGTATCAAATCGTGTTAATAATACGTTTAATAGCTATTCTGTTAGTGTATTTCATTGTAATATAGAAATATATGTACGTATATCATATTACTAAACATTTTATGCAAGAAATAATGGTATGGTTAAAGTAAATATTGTAATACAGAAATTATGTAATTTAAGTAAAAAGAAAACAATAAATTAATTAATTAATAACTATTGAGAAACTTTTATAAAAATTTTGAAATAAAGAAAAAGTAAAATTTTAAACCAATGTTTTATTGTTTTATTAAAGAAAACATGTTTTATAACTTTAATTATATGCTTTACTTGGTGTTTTTTATATTTTCATTAGTATTTACCGGGGCATAATAATTTCTATGCAATAAGCAAATTGAAACCAACAAAAATTTATATAAAATAAAAATTCTTTTTAATTAAAACGCAATTTTTTCTTTCTTTCCAACATGTCGAATTTTATGTACACTAAGATTGGCAGTATTGTTTAATACCTACAATTTTATTTTTTTTTAATTTGTTTATTAATTGTATTTACGTTTTTATAAAAATTAAAATGTAATTAAAAAAAAGCAATTTTTTAGTGAGTCAATTTTGATGAACTCAATAACTATAATAGATATAAAAAATTTGGTAATCTTTGATGTCTTCTTTTAAGAAAAACTTGATGTTTTAAGTAAGTAAAATTTTTGTTTAATAAGTTTAATAAATGTTTTAGTTTTATTATGCTCTACTACCGCACTGCAACAATTCTATTTATTGTTCTTAACTGTCATAAATTTTAATTTTTCGCTATTGTAAACCGTCTTTGACAGTTTTGACACATTTTGTCAACATAAACGTCAAATTATTTTTTAAAGATTTTGAGACTTTGTGGGCCTCCTAGTCTCTGTTCGAGCAATAAAATGTTGTATTCAACTCGTTCCTGTCTAAATTGAACGCTTTTTTTCCCTCGAGGACTTTTTAAACCCTCGTTTCACTCGGGTTTAAAAATGCCCTCTTGGAAAAAAGCGTCCAATTTACACAGGAACTACGTAAAAATAACTTTAAACGTCTTTATTACTTGTGGTTTGTAAAAGTTGTTAAAAATCCGTTGCAAATGTCAAAAATCGGAACATTGCAATTTTTTAACAAATCTCGACATCTCGGTGGTTTTTAAAGCTATGGGAGTGAAAAGGTTTTGAATTGTTTCTTAGTTATAATATAAAAGGTGTTTTTTTAATTAAAACCCATACTTTAATACGACATATTTAAATAGCATTTTTATCATAAAAACGGTTTAGGAAGTTTGAACGCGACCGTTTAAACGCGATCGTTTGAACGCAATACTTTTGAACACAAGGACGTTTAAACGCAAATTGTAAAGACAATAATTAATATTTTTAAGGTTTGATTTACAACAGAAATTGCAATAATATTAAGATATGTAAATATGTCAAACAGCTTAATGTAATTGTAATGTAATAAAATTGTTTTTCTACTACTAATTGTATAAGCTTTCATTATTACGTATAATAGTAGGTTGTGAAGCAGCACTTTTTTTATGTCCAAGTAAATAATATTTCATTAACCTCTGGTTAATAATGAACATATTCACATTTTCTGATAATTCTATAACAGTTTCAAAGAAAAAAAGTTTACAAAACTGTTTGCCAGGGGCAATAAACTTTATTTATTGCTATTTTAAGAATTTAAATCGTTCATTAAACAAATTAATTTGATTTTAAAAGTGTAAGTTATTTGAAGTTTGAGTAACTTTTTATTAAAAATATACATGTAATATCTACTAATGATATTACCCAAGGCAATCTAATTTTTGTCTGATAATTATGTAGACATGGAATAACATACATCTGTGATACTAAAATAATAAAAATTGAAATTTTTTATCAATCTTTGACAGCATTTGACGTATTAAATAATGTCAATTGTTCAAACTAAAGATAAAAAGTGATAAAATTAAAGAAAACTAATAAACCATCAATTTTTGTAAAATGGATTTAAATTTATTTAACAAAACTTAAAAAAAAGCGTAATACATGAAGAAGAAAAAAGAATAAAGAAAAAAAAATTGAATTTGCAGTAAAAATTAACCCAAAACGAAAAAAATACAAACAAATAATATTTCAGATTGGAACCGTGTCAATGGTAAAATCGAAGTTTCCAGGTTTGGGTTACAATATTGACAGAAATTGTACTGGGTGGCTAGATAAGAATTGTACTGGGTGGCCAGATAAGAACGGAAACTATTCGTCATAAAGACGCATTTTTGACGTATCTATTAAAATGAATTGGACGGGTTTAATTTTTTTTTCTAAGAAAACAGCTCTAACTCTTAAAGGACTGAACGAATTTTAACAAACTTGGTTTTGTTGGAAGCATTTATTGCTCCATCAAACCCATCTTATTTGTGATATGTCTGATTTTTAGTGATGCCACTAGAGCGCGATTTTTGATGTAATAACAGACAATTGCAAAATTCTCTGAAAGATTCGATGCAATAATATGATTTTTTCTCTATTAAATTGTAGTGAGATGTTTAGACTTTAATAGACTAGTAAAAACCATATCTCGATATTTTATTTCTACTTAAAATAACTAAGAAAGAACATATAGTTATCATAAAATTTTAAAAAGATGCTATTACACTGGTATTTATTCTTATTTATTTGTATTTTTTTTTCAAGAACCCATGATGAAATTTTTTAAATTTATAATTTTTAAATATTATTATTCTTAGTTAAAAAAATTTGAAAAAAACGCGTAAAGGCATAATAATTAATGCATATAATATGCAAATGCAAGATAGGCAAAATATGAACAGTAGGCCATGTAGGATAAACAAATGCCTAAAATTAGCTTGTCAATAAATTTTAAAATTATACTTATAGATCCAGTGTAACTAAAAAATATTAAAATGTTTTTTACAAATGATGAATTGATGAATGATTGTGGTATTTGAATGTTTTCAAAATGCGGCATTTGGCCAAAGAATATACAGAGCTCGATATTCAAATTTTTTAGTGTGAAATTTGCGTAATACTAGCAGTTTTTGACCTAAGTTGTGAAGACACTCTGCTAGAACAACGGAAGACAATATTCCTAATGTTTTACCATACGTCGAATTGCATCCTCACGTTAGTACGAGAGCAATGTTTCCCGTGTAAGGTAAGTTTTTATGTCACTAAAAATACTACTTCACTTGTAGATAACTTCTAAATCTTTTATGTCGCTGTCGTAAGTCTTGCATAATTTTTTGTTGAAGATAAAACCATAGTGTTTGTTTTTTAACGTTTTATTAACAACATTTTCGTAAGCTTAACCTGTTCAGCACTGATAAAGAGAACATGTGAAGTTAAAATTAAAAATAAAACGTTTTTCACAATATCACTTGGTTTTGCATCAGGTCTTAAATGACGAAGATTTTAAACCAACGGATAGATTATTGTCATTGGATGTTGGGCATGATTAAGGAAAACAGAAAATTTTGTTTTTATTTTTTGGACAGTTGAGACCACTTTTAGAAGTGATGGAAACGTTAATTTGTATAATATGCATTACTCGTCTGACCACAACTCTCACTGGTTGCGCAAAATCCAACACTAAGACCATTGGGGTCTCAATTTGTGGTGTGCCATCCTGGGCGGATTATCGGTCCCTATTTCTTTGATTAAAAACTAAAAGGTGCCGTGTTTCTTGATTTTCTGGTAAACCGATTGTCTATTTTATTAAAAGATGTACCCTTGCAATTACTGCAAAATTTACGGCAAAAGTTTTTGCAACTAGACTGTTGCTCAGCACCTCTTTACTTAGTAGTTTGGTTTTAATTGGGAGTAGGAAAGCTTTCTATAAATGATCTAGTACAAAAAAGTATTAAACGGACTTGAAAGCAATAAACAAAAAGATGAAGAAGTTGAAGAAATAAACTGCGACTGCTTAGAAATTGAAGTTTCACTAAGGATTTAGTTTTGCGTATATTTTTCGGTATTTTTAATGTTATTTATCCAAATTTCTTATAAATTCATTATACCATGAATACAATTTTTTTTCAAATCATTCCTGAAATTTTATTATAAACACAATCTTCTAATAAATACGAATTTTGAGTCAGTTTACAAGCAAAAGTCGATAAATCCAAAAATATTAGTGTTTTTTTACTTATTTGGCGTAAATGTAAATTAACTACTAAAAACTATGAAAAATGCAACTGCACATGAACATACTCGTACTTCAATCGTCATCCCACAAAGGAAGCAACCAGAAAACTTTATTATTAATAGATTGCAAAACTTTTAACAAGACACTGTACAAACTTTCATTAACACAATTACAGCACTGTCTATATAACACTATGGTCTCAATACGATGCTTTAATGTATTGTTGACGTCCAAATGCAAAAATTGTTTAGTTTTTGTGTGTGATCTACTTTACTAAGTAATCATGTTTTAGTATCTTACATGTTTTGAAAAAATCTAAGTTGACCATGATATTATAAACGCTTAAATCAATATCTACTTTACATTTGCATATGAAATCAAATTGAAACGTTCGATAAATTATTCTCAAGTTCCAGAATGTTTACCAAAAACTATAGAAAATTCGCGAACGTATGGCCCAAAATATATAAATGCGGTGCAAACAAATCATAGGGCAGTTATTGCAGTAATGTGAAGACGGCAGTGTTAAGAAGATTAGTCACATTTAAATAAATAAGTGATTAACGCGTGTGTTCGAGATAAACTTACGGAGTATAATCTTGTACGTGACTTTAAAGTAAATAATAAGTGTTAAACCCTTGTTTATATACATTATAGTTAGACAATGAGATAGCTTTATATGGAAACAGATTTTTTAGTCATGTTAGATGGCGATAGTGGAAACAAGGTAATAATTAAATGCAAAACCTCAAACCGTTTTTTGTTATTAAAAGATTGCAAACGATGGCGGCACAAGTAAGCTACTTACACACGCTATTAGTTTCGACATACGTTCAAAGCAATGTTTTACTACTTAATTTGCTTTGATTCTTAAAACTCTGAGTTTGCAAAAATAATTCGTACACTTGAATTTCTGTTTATAAACAAAATATAGAATAAATAAAATCCTGCAAACGTTGCGATAAAATTATGATCGGTTGAGTATGGTTTGTTTCATTTACTTTGTTTAATTTTCTTTTCAAGCCGGAAGCCAACGAAGATGTACTAATTTAATTTTTTTAAAATTTTTATACTACTCAAAAGGCACATAAAATATAAATATACAAGCTTATTAGCACTTTAGATGTAGCTTTAGCAATAAATTCAGGGCGATGCTTCAAAGATTCGGACTTCAGAACCAAATTAATGATTTAAATTTTCGTATGAACAAGGGTATGAATTACTTACAGCGCTCGCCGCTTATCGGAATCACGGATAATGTTTTTAATCGGGTAATGTTATCACGTTACTAAAGTAACATAGTAATCATTATTTAGGTTTATGTTATCAAGTTATTCTCAGGTTTGTTTCTATACATGATCAATAACTTATTTTGTATGCATTTCACAATACGGTTGTTTAGAGTGAAAAATTTTATCATTGTACTCGAAAAATAGTTGTTTTGCATATTTATCTCATTTTTGCAGTGTTAATTATTTATTAAAATAATTTAACTGATTTACGAAACGGTACATTATTTTAACATCTGTAAATACGTTAATCTTTGTGAATTAACTTGGAAAGCACGTGCCTTCCTAGAATAACAAAGTAAATTAACTACGTCTTATGTGATAACGTTGTTTAGTATTTATTTTTAGTATCAGCAAATTTCTGAGAAGAATTGTGAAGTTCTTAGAACATTAAATGAAGCATCATAACGTTGTTGTTTTTGAAAACTGTTTAATGCGTCAGATCCGTCGGCTCAAAATGCTGCTTTTTTTAAACGTTTTATAAATTCTTTTTTGCTTTTATATACGCTTTGATTTCACCTTCTAAATTAACAACCTGTTAATCACACGCTGTATGTATTTACTGCTTTCTAACAAATAAGCATTTTTCCTGAATTTCGTATATTGTTATCATTCGGTTATTGTTATCAAAAAACTCAAGTCCCAACCACTCCCAACGTGATTCTATTTAGCAGCGTGCACTGCATAGTTAAAAACGCAGGCATTCGGCCAAAAATAATACCGGGATTACCTACAATATACCAGATCCCAGATGTGTTTTTATTATGTCAATAAACAGAAACATGTAGAATATTTCTGTTTATTGAGATTAAAGGACCATTCTTAGCATTCTTAGCTAAACATGCCTGCCCACCCAAATTATCTTTTATAATTTTTTTATCAGCATGTGTATTCATTAACTAGTTAACTTTAATCTAATTTATATCAAATTTGAGTAGAAATTTTGTAATTTTGGTAGTTTATTTTATTGTTTTGATCACTCGAATACTATAAACAAATATATACAAATTAGAAACTGTACATTCAATTATAAGATTGTCTTCTATTAGGGGAATAATTATGTTTCTCAGAATACCAGTTGTTTACGTAGACCGAATTTCATAACATAAGTGTTATCGTGCATAGATATAATTTTCTTTCAAGGTTATTTTACATGTAATAAAAAAGAACGTATGTCTTTTCCAAATCTCTGAAACTGTATCTTTATAGATTACTGTAAGAGAATATACTGATGTGTAACTTAGGAATCTGTAATATGAATAAAAACAGCGCCAAATATGTCAATTTTGCGTTTGCATCCAAAACTACTCCTTTTTGAATCCAAATAAATGTTTCCAATTTTAGCGCAGTCATTGTCTAACTATAATGTATATAAACAAGGGTTAAACTAAGGTGATCCGCGGACTTTATCTTCGTGATAGTAATAGTGCTATATATAAATTAGTGTAAGTGTTTTTATTAAATATCCTTACATTTAATTAGTCCGGTTAGTTATAAACGTGTACATAATTTTAGTGTAAAATAAATTAGTTAATTTTTAATAATAATCGTAACAATATATTTTTCCAACAATTCATAATGCTAAAATTGTTAAATAATTATTAAATAACAATTTTAAAAACAATTAGATGTTTGCGTAATTTCACACTATGTGAATTATGTTAAAAACTATTTATGTCAATATAAAACTAATACGTTATCAAATATCCATACACATAATACAACTCAGAGTGTTAGAAAGAAGTGTAACTAGTCTTAAAAACGTTGGACTGTAATTTAATTTATTTTCTGTTTGCTAGTGTATGCTTTGATTTTGCTATCCAAATCATCAGCAATTGTTTAATATCAGTGCATTTGAAAAAAATAAATAAATAAAATAAAATAAAATAAAATAAAATACAACTAATAGATTTCAGTGCACTGTTTATTTTTACAAAAGATTTTTCTTTAATACGCTATAAAGTGTATATAAAAGTTTCTATTGTATAATTTCACATAGTATTAATGTATATTATACCATAAAAATTACAATATAGTTTGGTACATATAAGTATAAAAATTAAAATAACTGTTGCTGTAATAACCTTTTATTAAACATTAACAGTAGTACTGGAAAGCAACGAATGTATTTGTTTTACTAAAATACTAAAATTTAATAAAACGAAAATAAATATTATTTTTAATTTGATGCTTTTTATTAATATCTTGAATAACATTTTTTGCATTATATGAAAAACGTTACACTTTCTCAGAGATATAATAATATTAAAAAAAACTAAAACTTAATTAAACAAAAACAAAATATCTTCGTTTATAAAAGGTAGGCAATGTTTTAATTAATTTATTTTTTTGTTAGTTTTATTTCAGTTCGTATTTTACATTGTAGGTTTTTGTACGTTACGTTTATATCTGACTTAAATTATTGCATGATGAAGTATCCATTTCAAAATAAGTATTTATTTGATATACTTAATAACGGCATTCAAATGCTTTAAGGTATGTAATTATTTACACTTATAACACATGTCAAAAAATTATTCATGTTGCTTACCAACAAAATTATTCAAGTAATTTTATTCTACCAAATGAAACAAAATATATTAAATAAAATCAAATCAAAATGTAAACCGTAATTTGACTGTTAAAAAGTGTCTATAAATGTAAAAAAACTAAATAATTTTATTACAATTAAATAATATCAAAACAGCAATTTTAATCAAGTTATGAATCTTTATGTAACAAATTAAACGAAAAAATTATACCAAATATTTGCATCATCAATTCATAAAGTAATACTTTTTATAAACAAGTTTCATACTTAAGAAGAAACTAAAGTCCACAAAATGCGAGTATTTCTAAAAAAATTTTAGAACGTGTAATATCCAAAATATTTGATGTTAACTTTTATAAAATAACATTTTTAAATTTGTAAAGTTGAAGCTTGTAACTATAAAATAAATTTTTTAAATAATTTTTATTTATGTAATAAAACACACACATACTTATGTAAAACAGATTTCAATTAATGTTACAATATTATTAATTGCCGTTAGTACATATTTTAAAAAGATAAAACAAAAGTCATTTCTTAATTAATTTTTAATTGTTAGGTTATGTTATAATTTTATTTTCTTAAGTATAAAGTCATAATTATTATAAACTCTTAGACTTAAAAAACTAGAAAATTGCACATGCTAACGAGTATTTTCTTAGTACAATTACTTAAGTTGCTAAGATCTAATACATTACATTTTCGCAAATATTTATTTTATCTTTACATTAACTAAAAAAGAAATTATGTATACAAACATCACATTAGTTTTTTCTATTAGTGATTATTTAACAACAAATTGACTTGAATTATACAATAGATAGTTAATAGTATATTATATACCAAGGTATAATGTGTATTATTATACCCTAAGCAGCAGATCATATAGCGAGAGGCGAAGCGTTGAGATATATACGTCGCGCACATTATAATAATCTTCTCAACCGTGGTCTACATACAATTTTTTCCATGACTAGAAATATAGAAACGTTTTTAATAGTTAAATCAAATTTAAACTTCAAGGTACTAATTTCAAATTAAAAATCAAGCGTGTAATTTGTTTTGTGATTGTTATTAGTTTAATGCAATTAATTTTGATGTAATTATGATTTACAACACAAGAATACATAGATGACGTAAGTTTATTTTGGTGAAATTGCTAAACTTATTTAAAAACATTATTACTTTAAGCATTAAGTTTATCTAAAGTATATTAAATTTCATAATGTTTACATTTAGTTAAGCGCAAATTTAAAATAACTTACACTTTTAAAATCAAAGTAATTTGTTTAATTAACACTTTAAGTTCTTAAAATTGCATTAAACAAAATCTCTTGCACCTGGTTGACAATAAGTAATAATGCGAAAGGTTATACAATTAGTAGTGAACAGTGGTATATTATATAGCAAGGTTGAGAACTGTATGATTATAACCTAAACGACAACTTATAATCATTTTCTCAGCGGTGGTCTATATACACAATCATTGATAAAATTTTTTTCCTGTTATTAAATAAAATTAAAAATTTAAGATGTTCATTTCAAATTAAAAATCAAGTGAATGATCGCGACAGTAATTAATTTTAACGTTATTCGTAATTATACTTTATAACACGGAAATAAATAGATAACGGTAGTTTTCTTTGGTAAACTTACTAAAATTCATAAAAAAATTAATACTTTAAGCATTGATCACATCTACAAATATTTACTTTAGTTAAAATTTGCATTTAGTTTAGCGCGAATTCCAAATAACTTACATTTTTAATAAAATTAATTGGTTCAATGAACGATTTAAATTCTTAAAATAGCATTAAATAAAATATAATTAGAGAGCAATAACAAAAAAATTGTTTGTGTACTACCATCCCGTTTCTTATACTATGTAATTATGCAAAAAGTTGTCCAGGCTTAAAAAAGACAAGTTACAATGTTGGCTAGTAAATATGAACCTGTATAAACACTTTCAACATTTTTAAACATCCTCAGAATCAGAATATGAAGTGGATAAATTGGATATTAAAGAATTAGGTACATATTTTCAAAATCAACCTGAAATTTGTCTGAATCCGAAGCGATTCTAATTCGGAATCTTATCTACCATTGCGGTCTTTAATTCGTGTTACTTCTACTGTTACCCAAAATGTTACTCAAGTTTATAATTCATCAACATGGTAAATTACTGCAAAATCAACAGTGACCCCAATATTTTCTCATCTTTCTGGACTGCCAGTTTTTATAAAAAATATTGAAAATCAACGCTATATATAATATTGGGACACACATATATGATCAACAAAAAAAATTTCTTCCGGCAAATATTATACTACATTGACGGCAAAAGAAATGAACACAGTCTAAGGAATTAATTTGCTTATGGAAATAAAGCGTTTACACAGCTAAAAAATCGACTATTCTAGTTCCTCTGATCTCAAAGACCCTTCTATTTGCCGTCATCGGTTTAAAACAATTCAACTCGCTACTGTCACACAACATGTACATGACAAGGTTGTTATGTTTGAAAAATCGTTCCTTAATTGTGATAAACTCTTTAAAATGAGTCTTGTACACAATTAGAAATTGGCAAGTGCTTGCTTTAGAACCAACAATTAGCATCCGATATGTTTTAAAAGACGCCGTTTCCTCAAGCAAAACATGCCAAAAACCAATAACGCGTGGCTATAAAACCTGGATACTTGCGGATAATTCTGTGTACTGTTTAAAATTTGTATTCGGATAAAACAAACACATATAAAATAGTATTGTTTCTTGCGTAATCAAACACTTTACATCTCACTTGCTCACTTACTTTTTGACAATTTTTTTCTGTAACATATCAAGTCAATATCTACCAAAATTCAAACCAGACAGAACCATAAATCGTACTGAATGTCAGTGGTTTATTAGTAATACAGATTTAGCAGCTATAGAATGGAAATACAAAATATTGGTATTTATGCTTTTGAATGTAAATTATAGTTTATAGACAAATACGATCAGTTCATCAGTTCTTATCAAGCTACAAAATTGATGCGCCCAATACTAAATGATGGCACGAGGTATTTTTTAGTTACTGATGCTGCAGTCTTCTGTTCAAAGATTTTTGACGTACTGTAATAGATAGCATGGTGGCTGCGCGTTTTCAAAATCGATAAATTTGCAACCCATACAAAAGTACCTGCTGGAGTTCGACTAATTTCTTTAATCTACTAACCGGAACGAAAGAACATAAACCCTGTGCAGTACTCAGACAACGCAAGTTCGTACTGAGTAGATATGTTCCGTCTATTCCTTTTTGTTTAACAAAAAATAAATCGTGTTTCTAGCAATTAAGATTTCTTTTTGTATTTTATAGGAAACTATACTTTATTTAATAACTATGAGTAGCGATAGCAAAGGATTGATTTACACTGCTAAAAGTTACCAGATAAACAACTAAATAATTTGAGGCGGTAAATTCGAAAGTAGTCGGCTTTCATAATTATTTGTGGTAGTTAGAGTTAAAATGAATTATTATAATGATGTCAATTTATCATAGTAAAACTCAGAACATGTTTGTTAATGTAGTGTTGTATTAGTCGTATCACTGTCATTATTAATACATATTATCAGTGGTTCTATCAAATTATCGACTATTCCATCTAACTTGCACATCTTTTCTTCTTCTTCTAATGACATGTTCTACACAATTTTTCCAATTGGTATTGGACACATTAGATAAAGCTTTTTGTAAAAGATATTTTATTTCAGACAACTTAAAAGATTTATTTTTAGCTGCCACCTTGTTCTTTGCTTGAGTCCATATCAGTTCTATGAGATTTAATTCGCAATGATACGGTGGCAGTCGTAGTACTACTTTGTTAACTTTCTTTGCCATTTCATCAATTGTATACAAATTATATTGATGCTTGTGTTCACGAATTAGCTGTAAAAGCTCAGACCGAACCATGTCTGGTTCAAATCCGTTCTTCTTTAATTCTAACCAATTTTTCATATCATTTTTTTAATACTGATGTAGCAATTTTTTTCTACAATTAACAAAATTCTTCAACATATTTGTCATTAAGTTATACAATCACAGTTTAAAAATGTTTTTGACAAAATGTGTGCACACATTCGCCAAACCAAACTACATAATAGAACAAAGCAAAATTTAGAATATGAATTAATACTCTTAGATTTGTACAACTGATATAGAATGACAAACATTTACACTTTGTTGATTTTAGTTAATGTAGCTCAAAATGTTTAATGTGCTAATGCTGTTCAGTTTCTAAAAGATGACTAACGATTGCACGCGACCGTTTGACCGCAAAGACGATTGAAGGCGAGACGTTTGGACTTGGGACGTTTGAACGTGAAGAAGTTTAAATGCAGGGACATTTGAACGCAAGATGCATTTTTATTATTTCTCTATAAGAAGTACGAAAACAAGGTATTCAGTTTGCAAGAAACAACTTTGTTTTGTATCTTTGTCGGTATTGGTATTAATTTCGAATTTCTGTTTATACGATTCCTAGATTTAGATGTGTGGATGATCGATCTTACTAAATTTGCAAAAAACAATTAAAATTAAAAGTAAAGGTAAATAAAATAGTTAGATTAAAAACGTTTTTTAAAATTGATATTTAAGTTTGTTTTCACATTTTTATCTACAAGACGAGAACGTTTAGCGTTTCTCTGCCTCTGACGTTAAATTTCCATTTTTAAATGAGTAAAAGGTACTTTCAACTTTTTGCCGTTTTGATTACTATTATTATATTCTAAATAAACTAAATAATCATTTTTCAGCCAATGTTTAACCAACAAAAAAAAATGGTGTGGTAACCACACGACTTTCCGATAGGGAATTTCTACATATTCTTTATTTTCAAATTGAAGAGAAACATCCATGTCAAAAGAATATAAAGAATTCAGAAAACTTAGGTTTATAATTTTATTTTCTTAAAAGAAATAATAGTAAAAGTACTAAGTATTACACATTAGACAATTTTTATTTAAAAAATGTTTTATCCTACCCACTTTGAAGTGAGATTTACACGTTTGTATCGATTTCCTAGCATGCTATAATTTTCATGAAATTTTTATCTTCCATTTCATTAAGATATAATCGAAATATGCTATACTGAGGTTATGTTGTTGTATCGACTAACCCCTATATTTGTGCGCCTCGATATTGCTTTTCCCGTTAAGTAAATCAATTTTTTTTCGTAAAAAATCGTCGCAGGAAGGATTTGAACCTTGATAATATTTCAAATTCATTTAAAATTATAAATCAAATATTCAATAAACTGTTAATTTTAGAATTTTTTTTAATTTGAATGTATTGTTAGGGAGAATTATCTTGATAAGAAACTAAAAATAATTCAAATAATTTACATACGTACAAAATTATATAACAAAAACTGTTAAAAAATGGGAGATACACTCACTTCCGGTTTCTTTATCAGACCCATTTTTTGATAGAACCGAGAGAATATGAAAAGCAAGGCATCATACCAAATTTCAAGTTACTAGAACTTTTGGTTCGAGAGTTATCGTGGGTGCATCGTTACACAGACACACAGACACACACACACACACACATATGCTAGGTAATATTACTGTCGACCGTGCAATACATACATTTGTGGAGCCAATGTCTTTTTAGTACGATACAAAAATTATTTAAACTTGAATACAAGCCACAATAACCGAGATATCATGGAAAAACAATTATGACACCTTACGTCACAAATATGGAGGATTGAGAACGTGTGTATGAGTTACGACAAATATACTGCACCAAACGATGTGTATCATATATAGCCAGGGGAAGCCAACCTGCGGCTGGCGAGCCATATGCGGCTTTTTGAAAGATTATTTGTGGCTCTTGATAAATGTACCCAAGTTCCCTTTTCACTTTTGTGTTATTATATTTTAAAAAATTATTATCGTTTCGCGTGTTTTTCAAAATGTCTTTTTAAATACGTATTTAATTGCGGCTCGCGAAAAATTTCAAATTTTGAAAAATGGCTCGGACTATCAAGGAGCTTACTTGGCCACCCCTGATATATATCATAAATATGGAAATTGTGGATCTGTGTTTGGAAACTCCATAAATATATTGTTTAAGTGTTATGGGTAGTAAAAAGTATAAACAACTAACTAAAATAATAAAATTAGGGTCTTAATGTTATTCATAAAAATAAATTTAAAGTGAAACAGTAAAATCCTTTTGATGTATAGAGCTGAAATTTCAGTCACATAAATAATTCAACATGAAATTTAAAAAACAAGAAACTGGTAATGTAACAAATAATAATGATAATAATATATATCTTATCAAACAAAATTGGTGAGTGCTAATATTGCTCTGTTATTAGCTATTACTAGTTAAAAATTTTGATGTGTGAGAAACAAGACTAATCGTTCTAAAATTATTTAAAGTGTGACGACCTAAGAAGTGCATAAAAAGTAATTCGTACTTCCTACCCATATCTATTTAGGTAATACTTTTTAGTAGATCATTTAAAAGAATTAAAAAATTGCTTATTAGGTTTTTATATAAATACCTAAATAGAAACTACGATTGGAATTCTTACTAGATAATTAAATGTCTTATCAGCAAATTTGTTAGCTTGACCGCTATCCACTGCTAGCAAAAGCTTTAGTCAGTTCAACAGCGTTTTCGTGTAATCTGTAAAATTTGCAATAAACTCTAACATCGTGCCCCAGATGTCGAGCAAGCCGGTCTGTTTCATTTTCTGTTAAGTTATTATTTAAGTAACAGTTGCTATGTGCTTCCTTAGTTTTGTCCCATTAATATTTTCTGCCAATTCTAGTTGAGCATGTTCACAGCATTTTTCCAAACAATCATGAACCCTCATATATTCTAGTGAGTTTCCACTACGAGCGAAAATATATGAATTATCTTTTGGGATGCCGGCCTATGTTCTTGTTTTAAGTAATAAATCAATTCCGCTTTTCATATCAGGAGAAACTAGTATAGGAACTCTTCTACCTCGCTTTCCTGGAACTTCAGCCACAGCAAAATGTTCCACTAGTTGTTTTTCAAATTGGATCATTCCACGTTTTGACTACTGTGTGGTTTGTTCAGACTAAAGAGGTCTCATGGAATATTGTTTTGGTATTATTCTTGACGTCTCGTCCAATGTTCTTTTATTAAATGCTACAATTTTACTGATCCTTACCTAGCAAACCTCAGCCAGTTTTATATTTTTTCAATTCACATTCTAAGTAATTATTCAATTTAATTAGGTCACTTGTAATCGGTAGAAGCTGTGTACAGTTAAATTTGCTAGTATGCAAAGTGTTTAGAGCGTTTGATGAAATTCTATTGCTCCATTCCATGTTCATGAGCGATAAAAATGCTTCCAAATCTCTATTTCTTTTTACATTACTTGAACGTAACTGATACACTTTTTAAGAGCGTGCCAATTTTTAACGCGAGCGAGGTCGTTTAAAATCCTGTTCTTTTGGTTATGTTGGTGTTAGTAACACATAAAGTTTTTGTTGCTTGTATAATCACATCGAAATGTTGAGGTTTTAAACACTCACTTAAAGACTTAATGTCAGGAACAGCTTTATTAACTTATTTGAAAAATTTATCAATTTTGAGTATAGAATTAAACAAAACTTTAAAATCAGTTGGTTCTCTTTTCAAACTTTTGGTATTTCGTCATCGCGCATCATTGTTAAAATATTAGATGTGAAGTCAGATGTAAGATTGGATCCGAACATTCCGGAAAGCATCGTTTTACTTTTGCCGATTGGTTTTTGATTTTCTAGTCCAACTTTTCATTTGATACCACAGTTATGCTTGATATGTAAAGCGATATTTTTTTAAGCATAAGCCTTAAACAATCAGGACACGGGTTATAATTAACATATGTGTGTATTTTTTTTGTTCAAACGGCGTTGAACGTTGTAATAGTATAAACTCTCAATTCTTTAATTGCAAAACTTCACAGTTGTGATAAAAGTTACCTTTTCTCTTTTGTTTCCCAAATTCTTCACATCGATTTTTCGAGTCCTTTGGTAAAAGCTATAGCTATATCATTACAATGAATGAAACTTAAATGACAAGTAAGGTTAATGACGTTTTTTGACAAAAATAACAGGAATATCTTTTATTCTTTTTTTGCTTCCCGTCTTTCTTTTTAGAACATGAAACTTTCACTGTGTCCTCGTCTGAACTGCTTGAAGGAGTCTCTTATATTCTCCGTTCTAGTTGTGATATTAATGCGCTTTGCAGGTTTCTTGTTATTTAACTTCTTTGTAGTATTTTTCACTATAGTCTCACACCATGATTGTATACTAGGCATATCAAAGTTATCAGAGGAAGAATCAGATGATACTTCCACGGGAATATACTCGCTATCGTTATCAGATGTGGCATATGGATCTGAAACTTCTTTGTCCACAAAAATATCATTGTAAGTAGCAGTTTTCTCATGCATATAATGTTTTTTGCAGTTCCACAAACTTTATTTTGGCAAACAACTATTTCAGGCTGCAACCTTATTTCTTCAGAACATGTACTGTTAGTGTCATTGTCTTTAAAATAATAAAATGGCTGTGGTTCAATATCAAAGTGTTTTACTGTTTGAAGCACTGTCATGTTTTAATCCATATTCATTTCTAGTTCTGTTTTGCAACGCGACGTCATTTTTATTGTATACTGCTTGAGGTGCAAAATCTTCATCCGCAAGTTCGTTCCGTAAAACTAAATCAGATGGAGAATTCTTTTAAACTATTTTCGACGCGAATTCACCTTCTTTAAAAATTTTGGTGTAAAGTAACATTTGAGATTTCGAGCTCCGTTTGATGGTTTCATATCGCAAATTTTTTTGTTTTTTTGGATAGCAAATGAAACCAAACTGCGACTTCTTGTTGTCATTCTAAAAAAATACATTTGAATAATGTCAACCGTCGTTTAAAAAAATACATTTAAATAATACCAACCGTTTCTCACTTTTTATCAAGTGCTGCTTAAGAGAAAGCGTAGGTAACAAGAAAATAATATTTTTAAGAAAAATTGTTTAAAAAGAACCAATTAGACATACTATAATTCTTTCCAGTTTTTCCGCATATTTGTTCCAAAGAATTCAGTACACTTACTTTCGGTACCATAAGTCAACAGGAAACTGAGAGGTGAGCAGGGATAGAAAAAAAAACAAAAAAAATATTTATAAAAGATTGCTTTTGTTCTTCTAATATTCAATAATTTTCAACTAAAAAAATATTAAGTCAGAAAATAATGAAATGACATATATTTAATAATTATTAAACAAATAAAAAATAAAACGCAAATTAATTAATAACAACAAAAAATCTTTCACTGCACAAAAGAAATAGTAGTGAAACAAACAATCTACACAAAAAAAAGATAAAAGATTGGATAGAGAAAGCAATGACAGACATAAAAATTGATTTAAAAAAATCATTGAAGAACATTTTATAATCATATTGTTACGTTAAAAAAAATCAAGAAAGCAACCGTCAGCATTAAGTAGAATAAATGGAATAACCATTCTAAAGAATCCTATGATGGCACAAACTTAATGGTAGAACCAGAGGATGATATAAAATTATAAACTTAAACATAAACCTAGACAACTTAGAAGATCTACTTGCCCAAATAACTATGCAGAAATTCAATAATTTACCGAACTTAATTAGCTACCGAAAGTATTATATGGAAAATTAGGTGTAATGTAGTCCTCGCAATTTAACTTTCGATGCACGTCATTAACGCCAGTGACGTAGTTATTCAACCATGTTGTCGGTATTATCATGTAAACTTACTGTTTTCGTACATTCTGAATATTACATTGCGAATTACGTTTTCATTAATAGTTTCTACATTCGTATCAGGTGTACTACGCTTACGTTTTGAGGAGATCTAAGAACCTCGTTGTTAGCAACCGCTGTAGATACAGAACTAACTGTAGAATATATGTATGTATTACCACAATTTAAATATTATGTGAAAGGGTACCTCTCGCACAGCATTTACTGATATCAATGGACCATCATTATCTCGTTCAAGCTCAAAATAGTACAGTTTTGTATCAAAAATAATTATTAAAAAAAATGAGCACTTTGACATAAAAAACACAAATTAATTTTGACAGATGCCAACAACGCTGCAACTGTAGTAAGCACACCAACAACTTGACAAAAAAAATTCCATAAGACAATTCGGTATTTATTTAATGTTTACTATAAATAGGGTGGTATAAATTTTACGTCATTAATGACGTGCATCGAAAGTTAAATTGCGAGGACTTTAGTACATATTTTGTTGGGCAGAAAGTGTCAAGTCAATCAAATAAACGTTTTATTTCATCAGATAATTTAGACTCAACTGAAATCGACCATTAAAATGCTTTAAGTCTGAAAACCTCCTCATCGTAAACATCAACGTTTTCTTCTATAAATTGTATTTATCTATCACTTTGTTCTATACCTCACAGCATTTAGCTTGAGTAATCTTTAAGAAAAAGTAAACATATCTATGAAAAATCATTGAATGTGAATAAACCTTTCTCAATACTTCTTATTACAGTAATAATGTTAGTTTGGCAACGTCTACCAAATGTTTTTTCTAATAAATATAACATTTATCAAAATTATAAAGAAAATTTACAGAATATTGTAACGAATTTAATTATTAAACTAACTAATTTATTTATACTACAAATACGTACACACACGTTTATAACTAACCGAATTAATTAAATCTAAAGATATTTAATAAAAACACTTACACTAATTTATATCACTTACACGAAGATAAGATAAAGTCCGCGAATAACTTCATACTCTTATTGTTTACATTAAAGTCACGTACTTCGAAGATTTATTTATAACACGCGTTAATCACTTATTTCACCATAACAATCTTCTTAACACTGCCGTCTTCGCATTACGGAAATAACTGCCTCGGATTTGTTTGCACAGTATTTATACATTTTGGCAAAACGTTCCCGTATGCGAAGACTCTCGAAGTTGCGAATAACTTCTCGAACGTTTCAATATTAAAACCTTAGGTACGGATATGACTTTTCAGGTAGGACGTCCAAATGTTGGAATATGTAAATACATAATAGCAATGCTATAAACTGAAATACTTACAAATCTGTGTAATTACGCAGACATGAATGTTTGAATTTCTACGTTACATTCGCTCCAAAACACTGTCGTGAAATTCGATGAGATAATTCGTTCCAAAACACTGTCGTGAAATTCGATGAGATAATTTCTAACAAACATCATGCAAACAGTTGTTTTTTAAGCATTATTGTCATAATGAACAACGGCATTATTAGAATAAAAATATTTGTGTTTTTACATAGGTAACGTATAAAATTATACGATACATATTAGATCTAGGTACTTACATATTTACAATGCCAGTAATATCCACAAAAACGGTACTAATATATATATCGGCCACTCAACCTTAAAAACTGAATAAATTGCTTTAAAAGCATTGAGACGTCGGAACTTTAAGATATCCGAAGCCATGTTACCACAAATATGATTTTGAGTGAAATGTAGAGGGCGCTCCTACTAACGAAAGGTGAAGGTACCACGAGAGGTACTACAATTGCAGAAGTGCATGATACTATTAAAAAACTACAATTCTGGTAAGTTGTACATGAAATTTTCCGAGTTGATTCGTTCCGGCTAATTCTGGGCCGTAGATTCTCGATTTGCGGTTAAAAAATTGTGACATACACGTGTATGTATACCACAACTGGAAGGTATCGCACAAATACCAACATGCACGCACAAGGCTTTACAAATATGTAGAAACACACACACAGACACCCAATTTGTTTTGGTCAAAAATACATTTTTCTGATTCTGAAGATTTTGAAACGTAAAATTCTGCATAAAATGAAAATTGCGATATCTATACTTTCCTTATAGGAAAGTAAAAAATAGTTTGGTTAACTGTTTAATGAAATCGAATCAACATGACTAACTTCTTGTTGTGCAGTCGTCAAAATGCGAATACTTATTTTTGAAACAAATAATAATTTTTACAAATAAACATATAAAACGGACGTAAACTGTTAAACTATTAAATTCCTCTTGATTCAAAGTAATTAAACAAACAATATAACAAAACAATTTGGTATTCAATAATCCAGATTGCCATCAAAAAATAGTTGTCATAAATGAAAAAAAAATCTTTAAGTTAAAAAATAATTTGGCGAATTAAATACTATTAAAAAATTAGTTATATGATTTCCCAAATAGTTTTAACATAGCAATTTCCACTGATTCGCTTAGATACCCTACTTTTATTTAGTTTTCTTGTATTGTTATTTTTAAAAAGCTTACTTTGTGTGTCGTTTGGTACAATTAAAGATATTAATTTTTTGTAATTTTTAAACAGTAACGGTACGTACAAAATTTCAGCAAGATCAACCACTTTAAATATCTAAATGTAAAAGTCGCATAAATAGAAATTTGTACTCAATACATTTAAAACTGACAAAGATACAAGACAAAGTTGTTTCTTACAAACTAAATACTTTGTTGTCTTACTTCGTATAGAGAAATAAAAATGCATCTTGCGTTTAAACGTCTCGCGTCTAATTGTCTCGCGTTCAAATGTCCTGGCGTTCAAAGCTTTTACGTTCAAACGGTCGGGTTCAACCGGTCGCGTTCAAACATCCGTCTATTAAGAGTTTTACAAAAATTAATCCAACTAAAGAATATAAATAAATAATTTGTTTTAAAACGAAAACATTTCTTTAATTCGTAATATTTATTTTAAGTAATATTTAGTCTTTTTAAACAAAAATAAAATAATTTTAACTTCAAATGTAAGTTTTTGATTGAAGTGGAACGACGATTCATCTGCTTAAAAATTGACATCTAAGACATTTATAAATGACTACTGAACCAACAAGATAATGCACTTTGTGTTTTTAAATATTGGTGCAATATTATCAAATAAGAAATGTCATTTCCAAATAAAACAAAATCAGTTTAAAGACTTTTGCGTTTAGATTTGGTAAAGGATATTAATCAGTTGGAAGTGAAGATATGTGTTACTTGTAGTGGCTTTTATATCATAAAACTTTTATGTAATAAAAATGTTTGTAGTTAAAAGCTTGTATTAGATCTGCCTATATTCATTTTTCGGATGATTATTGAATGTTTGGCTCTTCGCGCAGAAAAGTCAGCAAACCCCTGGCCTACGCGATTTATGTTCTTTGACCTTTACATGTCTTCTAAGGTATTTACGTTATAATAACACACTAATGAATATGAATATTTGTTGTCTTTTTTACGTTACTAGTATTGTGGATAACTTTCAAAGTTAAAGTAACTTCCTCAACAAATAATTGCATTTAATCATAAGATATAGCGTTTAAAAAATTGTATTTTATTTGTTTTGAATAAAAAAACAATACAGTAACAGTATAACGTCTAACGCTGACTTATTTATGTATACGTCATTATCAACCAAAAAAATCTTAAATTAAAACTTTCATTTTAGTATATTGCTTTAAAAATTCGATAAATTTCAAATTTTGTTGTTGAATTATCTTATTATAAGTACTTAGATTTCTTTTGTTTTTAATTCAATTCAACATATCTTTTCATTCTATTATAATATAAATGTCTCTGGCAAACGTTAGATTAAGGTTATTAGTTGACGGAAATCCTAGAAACAACCACATTACTACAATTCGCATTGTGTCAAAAATTTATTTTATAAATCTGCAATTTGGCACTTTAAATCAGAAATCAAATAAATTGTTAATTATTATCGCCACTTATCGAATTATAGCAGCACTTAGTTTAGGATAAATTTTAATGATTTTTATTGTTTGTCAATCTAATAATTACGCGTTGCATTAATTATTTATATTAAAAAAGTTGTTTTCAATTTTTTTTTGCATCTAATGAAATCAAATAAAAAAAATTTTTTTTTGCATAATTTTACGTTTCAAAGTTTCCTGAACCAAAAAAATGAATTTTTGAAAAAAAAATGAGTGTCTGTGTGTGTAACGATGTACTCACGATAACTCTCGAACTAAAAGTTCTAATTTGAAATTTGGTATGGAGCTGGCTTTTTATATTCTCTCGGTTCTATCAAAAGATGGTTCTGATAAAACAAAAGCAAAAGTGGGCGTATCCGCCATTTTTAACAATTATTTTTATATAATTTTGTACGTATGTAAATTATTCGAACTATTTTTACAGTTTCTTATAGAGTTAATTCTTCCTAACAATTTATTCCAATAAAAAAAATGTTTAACATTAACAGTTTATTAGATATTTGACTTGTTATTTATATACGGAATGCTGCACCTTGTTTAAATTATCTTTGGATGTACCCACGATAACTCTGGAACGAAAAGTCCTAGTAACTTGAAATTTGGATATAATTCTTCCTAACAATTTATTCATACAAAAAAAAATTCTAACATTAACGGTTTATTAGATATTTTATTTATAATTTAAAATTAATTCACAAATATAATCTTGGTTTAAATCGTACCTGCGACGATTGTTTTAGAAAAAGATTCCATATCTTGAAGGGAAAGCAAGATTAGAATTAGAAATAATAATTTTTACTGATTTTATATAGGGGAAAACAATATCAAGGCGCACAAATATAGGTGTTAGTCAATACGACAACATAAGCTTAGTTTGCCATATTTCGGTTATATATTTAATGAAATCAAGAAGAAAACATCAAAAAAATTGTAACATGCTAGGAAGTCAATACAAACGTGTAGATATCAGTTCAAAGTAGTTTTACGACAACATAACCTTAAAAAAATAAGTAGACATTCCTTCATCATTCCTTATAGGAAAGTCGTGTAGTGACCACACTAGTTTTTTTAACACATTTTACATTACACTAATGCAACATCTTATTAATAACATTGTGAATATTAAGCTATTGAACTTAAGTTTTAATTACATTTTAAGTAGTTGTTTCTTTAATGTATCTTTTTGGCCGAAATATCATGAAAAGGCAAACATAATAAATGTATTAAACAATTGCTTACACACTTATAAATACTTGAATGATTTTGTGTCAAAAAAGATAGTCTTTGCATTTAATTTTTATACAAAATATTTTCGTGTATAAATAAACGGGTATAATCTTCGCAACAATAAATATATAAAACTTAATGTTGTCATTAAATTTTCACACGTTACGTTCTTTAGGACCTGAAGAAGTATCGTCGTTAGTATGATAACAAAAACAATCGTATTTCCCTTGCCACCCATATCCTGCTCTACTATAATACGATAAATAATCGTTTTTACTGTATTTTCCAAAATCGTCAATTAAGAACAATAAAGTATTTTGTTTTTATATTTATTTATTATTTCTAGTTTTCAAGTCTCTCTTATAGTCTAAACAAACTGACAACAGAATGTAATCGTGAAAAAAATAATGTAATTTTATAGTTGCAGTCATTCAAAGTTTATCGTATTAATAAAATATAGATTATTTATTTTAAAAAATGAAACAAAAGTTCTTATAAATATCTACATAAAAAAAAGCTATTTATAATCAAGTTTCAATTCTCAATTTATATTTTACAGTAGCTCCAAGAAAATATTCTCTAATGTCAACATCTAAATTGAAATTAAAATTAAATCGTAGTTAGTAAAAAAAACTCATTTTACATATTTACTGTTTTTATTTGAATTAAACACGATTGCTAATAATGAGTATGACCTACTTGATTGTCGATGCATTCTTGCAGTCGTTTAGGCATTGATGCTACAAGAATTCGTAGCTAATCATCACTCATCGTCTCCCAAGCAATTTCAATCGCGGCAATTAATTGTTTGCGGTTATTGGCAATAAATTGATCTGTTGTTTCCGGATGGTACGAACAACTTGACCCCAAACGCCTGGGTCATGAGAACTCGCTCAACCCTATACATTTACTGTGTGTGTGTGTCCGCTACACTATTTAGAGTATGGGTAATTCACTCCATAACGACTTCTTAAATGTCGAAATGCTTTTATAAGTGCGTCATTTGACCTTTTAAAAGGTTGTTCCTGAAAACAACACGGTTCCAATCATTTAGCGGTTTATTGACGTAACGTCTTGCAAATTTCAGAAGCTTTTTTTTATTGTCCTGGCTAAGAATTTCTTTTACAGCTGCTTGATATTTTTTATTCTAGTCTCTTTCAATCTTGTCCGTGCGGTTAATTGACATTTCCAAAATTCGACATCGATTAAAGCATTTTGGAAGGTGGGAAAAGGATTTTGAGTAACATATGCCACTAAGGCCGCATCCTAGGCTACCGTAGACACTCTTTGTCTGTCACTCCCAATAGTCCTGTTTATTGTATGCTTGCGATACCACTTAACTCGGATACCTTTTACAGTAGTCCATGAAATCATAAAGTCAAACACTAAAACCGCGCGTTAACTCCGCGATGTTTTAAGTTTTCAAATTAACACTTCTATGTGCAAACTGTTACGAGAATTTTCTTGTAACTTAATTGCTGACGACTTTCTAAGTATGATTCGGCAAGCGGATCGCAGGTCTCGATGTGCTAATTGTAAAGTAAGGTTCAAAAAAGCACCAAAACGGTGGTAAACTAGAATAGAAAACGCTGTTTAAATCTATACAAGGATGAAAAAGAACAAATGATAACATACAAGTTGTATATCACGATTATATTCTTTTTATCGCAGAAAGAGAGGTTAGTAAAGAAAAGCAAGGTAGATTTACATAAATGCGATCAATTGCTAGTATGTAGATATAGATCACACGTTGTACATAAAATTAAACTATTTGGCCTAACTTTTACATTAAAAAAAACTTACATTAGTAAATATAATAAAAATATGCAATATCTCAATAATTAAGAGTACCCGAGCGCACCTTTTAATACTATATTACACACAACAAAAAGGTTTAAAATTAATTGAGACAACAAGCTGATATGTACGTACGGTCCTGCGTGCGAACGACTGACAACGTAGATTAAATAATTTAAAATAGGAAATACAATACCTACAGTTTATTTTTTTTTCAAAGAATACGGCTAGCTAGCGGCACTTTCTCCAGAATTTCCAAAGGTTTGCTGAAATAAACAATGACATACATATGGCGTTATCACAAATAGATTCCCTTTGGGTTAATACGATCTATGAGAAAAACCTAGATGCACCAAGTTTCCTCCTTTTGAATACGGTTATAATTGTAATAATTAATTGGAGGGTTTCGATATCTTTAATCAATGTAGGTGCAACACTCTTTTCACTATATCGTAGATTGTAACGTCATCACTGCATTAATAGAATACATGTGAGTATCCAAATTGCCGAGAAAAAAACCCAATTGACAGCCAACACTCTCGATGTAGCGAAAGTGGGCGCTTCGGAACAAAGCTTATACGGTACAGAAATTACACCAAAACACATAGCAAGGTATTATCAATTAGCTTTTGAGAGAAACTTACTAACTTGATGCTTTCTACTAAATCATAAATTGAATTAAAAACTAGAATTACTCTTATTCAATTAAGGACGGTGGTAATTCACATTCACAATTGACATATAATAAATAAAAAGCCGCTTAATTAATATATTAAGACTATAACAGCTACTTAAAAGCTAAATAATAATTAGTAAATGAATATCAAGGTAAAATACTTTTTTGTTTTTAATCGACATTCTTGAAAGATACAATAAGAACAATAATTTATCGTATTATAGTAAAACAGGATGTGGGTGACAGGGGAAATACGAATTTTTTAGTTATTATACTAGTGATAGTGAGCTCCTCTCCTTAAATGAACGTAAAATGGTAATGCAAGTACACATTAAGTTTGATTTATTAATTTTGGAAAGATTATGCGCGTTTAAAGCCATAAGTATTATCAACATTCAAATAAATGTCTTATTTTTTCTGCTAATTTTGCATAAAATTGGTTGTATTAACGTTATCTAAAAAGATCGTACTACTAAAAAATGCAGAAAAAGGCGAAAAACCTAAACATGCATTGACAAATAAAGGAATAAATGATTCAGCGTTGCAATTGATTTTATTTATTCACTAAAATATTTTGTATACAAATAAAATGCAGCAAATATCGTTTTTGACACAAAATCATTCTATTGTTACTAAGTCTTTATATGTATGTTAATAATTATTTAAAACCTTTATTATAATTGCTTTTCTTTAACGCTTCGACCAAAAAGAGGAATTAAAAAAACAGCTACTAAAAATGTCATTAAAACTTAAGTGCAATAGTCCAAAACAATGAATTTTGGCATTTAGGTAAAAATCGCACCTCAACGTCATCTCTCATCGTTTAGTTTAGAAACCCAACAGCTAGCAGTTGTTTTCTTGATACACTGCGCATTGAAATATAGCCTAACAAACGTTGGACATATTGTGTTTCTCTAATAAACTGAGGTTATAAACATACATGCTTGCTACCAGTTTATTAAAAACGGCGACGGCGTCCTGTGAAAATTTAGATGTTGCGATTTCTAAACGCAAAAAGGTTTTAAACAATGGATCTATAAATGTGACAAAATAAAAAAAGCCCGAGTGGAAAGTCAGAAAATGTGAATTATGCTGGAAGATCGATAAGTAAAAAGGAAATAGGAAATCATTCACGTAAGTTGTTTTAACCCCTACTATATTATTATGTTTAGTAATAAATTTTACAATCGGTGTATGTGATGTCTCATTTATGTGATATTTTAGATGTAGAAAGAAGTGTTAAATTTTGATAATATTATATTCTTTTGAAAGAAAAAATGAACAAGGTTTAGGGTCTTTTATATTCAGTTCCTGTAGAGCGTCCAAGGTCCAGAAGGGAAGAAAATGTTTTTAAAAAACCTCATAGTACTGTTTATAAATATTCAGTTCTGTCAAGCATACAGAGAACACATCACACGGTGTATTGTTTATGCCGACTTTTATCTTGTGGAAAATTATCTTGTTATATGAGAGCGGTAAGCTATTGGAAAATGTTGAATTCCAGTTCAATAGACTTTCTACCTATATCAGCTGACCGTCAGTGTGTTTGATATGCATGATCTCAAAACGGGCAATGCATTGTTACACGTGCATCATGAAGGTGCTGACAGGATAGGAGGTGTCTTCACTCATAACGAACTATATTGAAACGTGTCTACCCAAAAACGTTTAACACTTGCATATATTCATAGATGAACGTGGGAGGCAAAATAAGAATCATTGCCTTATAAGAATGTTTGCCACTCTTGTAGAAACTGATCGATTCCAACCAGTTAATAAATATTTCCCTATTCGAGGACACTCTTACATGCTTTTCGATAGAGATTTTGCTGTCATAAAGCGCAAAATAAAAAAGAATGATAGAATTTACAGTCTGCAAAAAAACTTTTCTGTCGTTCTAATGGAGAACAACGATATAATAAAAGACTTTAAATCATGGTGGCGAAACTACTATAAAAAATTGCTTTAGCATTAGTAATAATAGTAATAATTCCAAAGATGCAACCACTAGTTCTCCCAAACCAAAGAAAGTAAGCTTTGATATTGCGTCTTATTTTACTCTTAGCAGAGAACGACCAGGATGTGTGTAGCACTTATTCTTCCCTATCTAGATAAGAAAATTTCAATTAAAAAGAAAAACATTTAAAGCATCAAGAAATTTCGATCTTACTTACAGATGGACATTCTGAAACCGACGATGATTAGTTTTCTTTTGATTTCATGACAATATTGATAATACTTATAATAAGAAGCAAAAATATTAAATATATTCATAAGTGATGTGGTTTATTCTATGAAATATTATTTATTTGAGAGTTTATTTGAGAAACACCACATAATAATCAGTTTTCATCGATTTTCTCAAAACACGTTTTTGGGACATATTGGGGTTTCAAATAAGCGATTCATTTGCAATGTGATTAATAGAATGTTACATGGGTGTAATATAAAATTTGTTCAAAAAATAGTCTTAATAAAGTTTATAATGCACTGTTTTAATATGGAACTTTTATTTACATACAAAAATATTTCATAAAAAATAAATAAATATATATATAAAATAAAATAAAGTTTACATTCAAAAATAAGAATATATTGATGATTTAGCTTTTGCGGATAAACCATTTGATCTTTTGGCATTGTCAATGTTTATTATTTGTCTAATTTGAATTTCTCAAATAACATCGCAAACGGCCACAAATGATTTCCGATCGCATTCGCTAACAAGTCTAGTTTGCACTATTAATTATTTTATTCGAACTAACCAAGGTGTCTCGTTTTTCGTTCAGTTGAGTGTACGTATAGAGTTCAACTTTATTGTTGTTATTCAAAACCAAGCTAATCTTTGTTATTCAATTCACTGAACAAAGAATACGTGTTACAAGCTTTAGGTATTTTACGAACCTGCACGGCCAACTCACAATAGTCGGGAGTAGGGGGGTTCATAGATAATATAGAAAATATGGTTAAGGGCGCCAGAGCTTATCCAAAGTCACTTCTGTCCCGCTCAAAACAGAACGGTTCACACTTGTAACAAGATGTTAGGTTCGTAATGCTGAAAGAAACGAAAAAAAAAGAAACTAAGTCGTTAACAACAATTTCACTTTAATTACTCTATAAAGATAAATAGATTAAAATTTGAATAGCATGACAATGAATAATCTTAGTCCGAGTACCAAATATAAGCAGGTACTAGAGAGAATATAGAAAATAGAATATTAGCAGGATCGGCAACTTACACTACACGTCAAACAAAAGTGTAACCACCATAACATATATAAATCTTCATCAGTACATAACATTAATAATGATAATTGACTGTTGATATAATCAGCAAGCGATAAGTCATTTACTTAGACTAATTGAGTAACAATAATGAGCAACAAATCAAATCGAACGTACGATTAGTAATGATAATAAGTCGTGAGTATTCACCGTAGCGACAACGAATAATTAAGTAAAAATTGACTTACCAAATTCAGGGTTACCTTCAGAAAAACGTTTTTCCTATTGGCTTCCTGGAATTAAACTTCCTGAAAATAATCGTGTCTACCTGGCGACTCACAAACTATAAGTAAAAGAAACATTTAAAGGAAAGTAATCGAACCGACACTTATCGTATACTGTTACACTAAATTTTCCGTCTATGGTGGTATTAATTTATTGCCCCCGAAGAGAATTTAATCGTATCCAGTACTTAGGATCTTCCGAACAAGGTGATATTCCTTAAGGTAATTAATTGCCTCCGAAGAGAATTTAATCGTATCCAGTACTTAGGATCTTCCGAACCAGGTGATATTCATTAAGGTAATTAATTGCCTCCGAATCGAATTTCTGCACTCGTATCGCAGCGTTCTTAGCTCTACAGCTTCCGATTATAATTTTCCCTTGAGGATTTTAGATGACGATAAGAATACCCCTATTTAGTAGGTAGCACATGGCGCTAACAAAAAGACATAAAAATTACCTTTAATCAAAGAAAGAACAAAAACCACTTACTCTGCGTGAATAAATTAGTTAGTTAAGAAGACTTCTATTTTCCATCGTGTCCCAACACGTGGATGATTTGAGAAAACGATTTTTAACTCACGCAGACATAGGTTAACACATGCACGATGTTAAAGTCAAAATGCCGGTATCTCACCGGATATCGCCTACTCAATACGAAGTGACCAACGAACCCGATAGATGGCGTCGAGAAATATAAAAGTAATTTTTAATTAAACCAATATACAGGGTAATGCATTATTTAAATTTATGCACGTAACATACGATTGCCCCTGTACAGAGACAACCAACGCTATTCCAACACTAACTTAAGATAATAATTATTATTTAGTATACCAAAATAAATAAACTACATAAATTTGAATTTTTGCATTATTCATTTTTATATTTTTATACGTACACGTATTCTACAGCATTAATATTAGTAGAAAACATGATGAGTTTGTGTAACTGTCTAAATAAAACATTGTTTTTTTAAGAATAATAAGAATGCAGTTATTGCATATTAAGATTTAATAATTATAACGTCTGATAAATTTAAATAAACATGAACTGGATAATCCTTAAGACACGGTTGTTACAGCAGAGTTTATTCTATCTTTGATTCTTGCAATTACTCCCAGGACATGCACTTTACAGCAAACAAATAATACACGCAAGTGCAACAAAACAAACTTAGCTGTTGTTATAGTTTTCCTATAAGTTAAAAAGTAGGTCGTTAGAACGCACTGACTAATATTAGCATAAAGATTATTGCAATATATAATACCGCTTTGATTGAAAATCCCTATTGCAATTTAAATTTCAACGTTATGAAAAATAATAAATTGTAAATTTTCCAAACGTATACATATATTACTTTGTGTTTCTGATTTACTGTAAAAATTGTATCCTACTTTTTTCACGTTATACTCTAAAGACAAATTGAAACTTGCAGTTGGTAGATTAGCAGTAGGAAAATTATTTTAGATGAAAATTGTATTATATTAGTATATTAGTTATCTAAGTACAGTAACTGTTTTATTTCACAATTTTTAACAATGTCTAAATTTAAAACAATAACAATAAAAGCATTTTTACAATTTCATAAAACATTTTTGTAAACTGCAACATTACAATATCACAATTATTATTATTATTTTAATAAAATACTTGAACTTATAAAACGTTTTTAATAATATATAAAAAATTGTATATTATATTAGTAGGAGTAGAATGCAATGTTTTTGTGTTAAGCTTATTCGATTGTAAGCAATGTGGGCGAAACACAAAAAAAGTCTTCTACTCTAAGTGACATATACCGTTTCTTCTTAAAACGTATCAAAATAATGATGACTTAATCACTTATTTGTGTAATAAATAAAAAAGGTATTAATTTTATTACATATTGTTTAGTGTATTATGTGAACTCTCACTAAATTGTTAACTTGTGCCATTATTTAGAGCCGGTTTTTTAATGTGAACTTAAACTTTAGTTATCACATTTGTTAGTACAGTATTAATAACCAAGTTCATAGTATAAAAGTTAATAATAAAAAAATCATTTTAAAAACATGTTTTTTTTTAAATGCTCTAAAAAGAAGAATCAAACCAATAAGCATGACTTCAATCTAACAGATACGAAACTTTGTGTACGCATATAATTATGATAGCCGGTTTTAAATAATAAAATGAACAAATTAAGAACATTCCAGCGAAAAAAAAAATTAAAAAAATGAATAATAAAAAAACATTTTTTTAAAACAAGCATGTCGCAAAATTTTCATATGTAAATAAACAAGAATACATGTCACAAATAACTCCAAGAAATAAAAAAAATGTATGTATTTTGCAACAGGTTTTTATGATATATAAATTGTGTAATGTGTAATAAATTTATATAAAAAGCATTGTGATCGGAACTGAACCAAATGTAGCAATTCAACTGCGTAGAATAAGAGGAAGTGGTTCTAATTCATTTTGCAAGGTTTGAGCTAAACAACAAAACTTACATACAATGCAAATTAAATAAAAGCTATTAAAAAGTAAACAAAAAGTCAAAATTAGTAACTGAACCTAAAGAGTTTTTATTCGCAAAATAGGATTTAAACATTATAATATTAACATTTCTTTTTTATCGAAATTTAATTTAAAATCATTGCTTGTTAATACAAAAGATAAAGTTGATATTTTGAATAAATCTGCTGTTTACAAATTAAACTGTGGTAGCTACAATACCTTTTACATTGGGCAAACCGGTCGTAAATTTCAAACCAGAATAATTGAACACTTTTTTTACATTAAAAGCAATAATGTTAGTATTGATTAATAATCATTTTGACCTAACTTAATTTTAATTAATTGTAAGTATAATTTTTAAGGTTTAAATTTCACTTTTTAATTTATAATTTAAGGGGCTTGATGATGACCAAATTCCTTGAAACATGTTGCCGAAAATAATTATTTAATAAAAATATTTGTATAGAAAAGGCTTAAATTTAATTATATCAATTATAACATAACCGAATTGTTAAAACTGTCAGGAGAGTTTAAACATAAACATATTGCGCGTTTCAATGTGATATGAAGCCAATAATATGAGACAATGGTACACAAATTTTACATAACTAACAAATAACATTTTATTTCAACTACACAGGTGCATAAAATGTGATGTTTCTGTTGTTGTTTTTCCATCTTTACTAACTTCAGTTATTTGGTAGTATCTGTGAACAACTTTAAAGTAATATAACGTTATTTGGTGGGGTTTGTACTAGCCAATAATAAAAGTATGTTATATAACAAAGGTTGGAAAGTGTTTTTATTATTAAAAAAGAAAGTAAACATGGAGTTATATTGCTTTAAGCGTGTTTACTGTATACAATATTATTATAGCCCTAACAACAAGAGTTATATCCCGAGACGCAAATTGTTTATCTAAATTAGATTTATTTCATTAATATTCATATCTAGATATGTGCAAACAGCAAATAACTTACTTTTTTATAACTATATTAATTTGTTTAATTAACGATTTAAATTCTTAAAATAGCAATAAATAAATATCTTGGTTTTGGTGGATGGTTTTGTAAGCTTTTTTTTAAAAAACCGTTATTAACTAGTAGTTAACAATGAAATATTATTTACCTGCGGTTAAAAAAGCGTTACTTCAGAACCTACTGTTGTACGTAATCATGAAAACCTATACAAATAGTAATGGTAAAAAGCGTTTTCTTGCCGTATAAAGGTAGTAGATGGCGTTACGTCTAAATGCAAGTTTACATAATCCAATTTTTTTTTATTATTTTCAGAAATGTGGCAAGCTTTATTGAAATAAACCAAGTTAATTATTGCAAAAGTTATTTTAAAAAAATCTTTCAGTCAAAGTCGTCTCTAAGTAAAGCCAATACCAATCACCTAAATTGTATTTAGTACCTTTCATTAACATTTTACAGATAAGTTATCACTAATTCATATGCTGGTTTATAGTATTCTTACAACTTTACAAAACCTTTAGTGTAACAAATAAATATTTTCGGGTTTTGAACCGCGTTCCATATTTACACTTTTTACGAAATTTATAAAATTTAGAAAGCTTACAAACTTTGAAAAATTTACAATGTTTGACGTTTCGACAGTCAGGTCGCTGTCTTCTTCAGAAAAACTGAAACACTTGCATTGACAATTCTACTTTACAATGTTATACGTTGTGGTTTTAGCTCACGGTTTATTCAAAACTGATTTGAATTAGGTACGTGGGTATAAAACCAGTTGTATTATATATACAAAAAACTGGTGCTGTCTACATATTTTTTTAAGGTTATGTTGTCATAAAATCACTTTGTAGTGATATGTACACGTTTGTATTGACATCTTAGAATGCTATAATTTTTTTGAAATTTTTCTTCCCGATTTCATTAGGATATAACCGAAATATGGCAAATTGAGCTTATGTGGTCATATCGACGAACCCCTATATTTGTGCGCTTTGATATTGCTTTCCCTTTTAGTAAATCAGTAAAGATTAATATTTTTAACGTATCTTGTTTTTCCTTCAAGATATGAAATTTTATTCTAAAAAAATCGTCTCAGGCAGAATTCGAACCAAGATTATATTTGTGAATTTATTTTAAATTATAAATCAAATATTTAATTAACTTAGTGTTCGAATTTTTTTTTATTAGAATAAACTGTTATACAGAATCTCTATAAGAAACTGTAAAAATAATTCAAATAATTTACATACGTATAAAATTATATAAGAAAAACTGTTAAAAATGGCGGATACGCCCACTTTCGGTTTCTTTATCAATCTCATCTGATTTGATAAAACCGAGAGAACATGAGAGGCCAGCTTCATACCAAATTTCAAGTTACTACGACTTTTGGTTTGAGAGTTATCGTTGGTACATCCAAAGATAACGTAAGGAAGATGCAGCATCCCGTGTATAAACAAGTCAAAAGAATATAGAGAAAAATTGTTATTTTTAAAGTATCTTGTTTTCTCTGCAAGATATGGAATTTTTTTCTAAAGAAAAATCGTCGCAGGCATGATTCGAACCTAGATTATATATGGAATTCAGTTTAAATTATAAATCAAATGTCTAATAAACTGTTAATGTTAGAAAATTTTTTTATTTGAATAAATAGTTAAGAATTATTTCTATAAGAAAATGTAAAAATAATTGTACATACGTATAAAATTATATAAGAAAAGCTGTTAAAAATGGCGGATACACCCACTTTTGTTTCTTTATCAGACCCATTTTTTGATATAACCGAGAAAATATTGTTACGAATTTTTATTATTAAAACTAACTTATTTAAACGACTAAAATTATGTTTTACTTATACTAGAAATATGTACACTTGTAAATTAACCGAACTAATTAAATCTAATAATATTTAATAAAAACACTTACACTAATTAAGATAAGATAAAGTCCGCGGATAGCTTCACACAATTGTTTCCTCTAAAATCTCGTACAAGACCATTCTCTGTATATTTATGTACACACACGCGCTAACGACTTATTTATTTCAACTTGAATAATTTTCTTAACACTGCTGTATTCGCATTACGGCAATAACTGACCTACGATTTCTTTCTTTGGTATTTATACACATTTGGAGATCCTTCCTTCCTATCTTTCGGTATATCTTCTAGAAGATGGATAACAACTTCTAGAAGGCTTTTGAATTTGCAGATAGCTTCTCGAACGTTTCAGTATGAAAAGCCAGCTCCATACCAAATGTCAAACTAGAACTTTTGGTTTGAGAGTTATTGTGGGTACTTCGTTACACACACACAGACACACACACACACAGACACTCAATTTTTTTTCAAAAATACATTTTTCTGATTTAGGAGACCTTGAAACGTAAAATTATGCAAAAAAAATCACTATATCGTTCAATATCGAATTTCTTTTATTTTTGTCATAGGCGATTCAATTTAAGATTTAAGCGCCTCTAGCGGCGAAGAACGAACTAACGTTGCAATGATAAACGTCATAATTACCTTTATTTCAATACTATTTATACTACTTCTTTTTGTGTTGTTACAAGTTTTTTCTGAAAACCAAAGCTTAATTTATGTACTTTATAACCTTTTTTTATAGTTTGATAAGTTTTTTCGGCATTACATAAGATTTACTAATATTATTTGTGATTCTAAATTAGTTTGTATACAGGTTAGAAATTGCATTCACTAGTCGTTTTATTGTGGTTTAATAGTTTTGTGGTTTAGTTTAGTGCTATAAAACAACACCATATTTACTTACAGCTCAATTTACAGCTAGCATAGTTGGATTGGGCTCTTAATAGTTCAATTAGTCACTAAGAAACATGAATTTTGCTTTACATGTAGGTACATTGTTTTGTCATCGCAAACTTCATCAGGCATCGGCTTTATGTAATTTTTTTTTTGTAATAAAATGATTGTCAGCACGTTTACTTCGTAGTGTTTTGCTTGCTATTTCAGTTGTAGTTCTAACTGTGAGATGTTGTATGGAAGGCAAATGTAGCGTCGAAGCCCTTATTTTTTAACTGCCGGGCAGTTTGTTTGAATGTATGTAATTTTATCATTGGCGCTAATGTAAAATTATAATAACAACTAAATATATACTTGTTTGATAAAAATAATTTCATATTTAAAAATGTTGCAAACAAAGTTTCATATTTTTTTCTAACAGATTTTCCAAGTTATAATTTCACCACCTGGGTTGCATGTTGTTCAACAAGTTTCTCAGTTCCATAATTGTTAATTATGTGCATTTTTTCCCGAAATATACTTAAGAACACAGCAGAAATTCAAAATAAAACAGCAACAAATTAAGTACGCATATTAAGCTATCATTGCAACGGTAGTTCAAATTGTCGCCGCGAGTTAGCGTATCGCTTAGTTTGAATCGCCTATAGTGCGTAAATTAATATCAACAATGAACATTGTTTAAATAATGAACACAAAAATTTTTCGCTTCTCAAAGCCTTTGTTATATGTATACTCAAAAAGCTCACTTAAAAAAAAAATTTTAAAAGCGATTATTTTGTTTACATTAATTTTTTCAGGTTGCAAAAAATAAAAAATCCATTTGTTTATAAACTGTTTATAAACAAATTGACTACTAATATTTAAAAAAAAATTGCAGTTTGGTTGTCTAGAAATTATTATTTAATCTTTTTTTTTAAATACTTCTACTGTTTAAATAATTAGTAAGGAATGATTGTTATCAATATTTTTTTGCTTATGGTTGTTTTTGTAATGTTTCAAAGAATTATAAAAGAAATATTGTGATTGTCAGAGTTTGCTTATAACAAATTATTAAATAAATAAACAATGAAATTGTTAAACATTTTTTTCTTTTTGTAACTTTATAGGAGCTTCTCAAAGATGGTTTAAAAAAATTATTCCTTAACTAATTATTTAAACATTAGAAATATAAAAAAAACGATTATAAACAATTAGATATTGAGAATACACCATAATTAAATTTTTTTTTAATATTTAATGCTTAAAAAAATTATTTTATTTGACGTACTCGCTTCAGAGGTAACACATCCCGAAATAGTCACGCGGAGGCCTACTTTCAGCCTTCATTTAAAATTATTAGCAATAGGGATAGGGTTCTCAGTATTGCATTATTTTGATTATCTCTTATAGTTTCTGAGTAATTCGCGAAAAACTAAATAACTTTTTGTTCATCCTAACTTGTTTAAACTTCGCATAAGCAAAAATTTTTTAAAGTACTAGTCCAATTTGATATTGAAAGAGGTTATATAAATTTAAATAAAACAATTTTAAATTTGAACCATTAAACAAATTACATGTTTCACGCTTTTTTGTTTATTTTTTTATTACCTTATTTATTTTTACTTTTATTTACTATTAGCTTTCAATTTAATTTATACTTATTTACACAAAAATTAATGCTTTAATTACATTTTATACTGTGATATTAATGCAATAATTTTTTCAAATTAAATTGAATTCAGACTATTCATAGAATTCTTTTAGCTAGTCTATGATGTAAAACGTTTTTAATATCAGGTGTATAACGTTTAACGCAGCCACTTTTTCGAACTTTTTGCACGTTTCACGTTTTTGTAATAACAGGCACACAATTCATCAGATTTATATTTTATTAACTCAATATATTATAATTTATTTTTTCCGAAACTTTTGTAAAACGTGCTGTTTTTATCGCAAAACAAATATTTATATTATTATTTTTTTAATGATTTTATTTGTTTCAGAACGTTAATAAAACAATTTTTTGTTACAAAAATTAGAAGCTTAGATTTGTCACTTTTACACAACAACAAAATATTAAAAAAAAACATTAAATATGTATTTTAAAAAAGCAAACACAAGTAACAAATCTTAAATTAGCATTATCAATATTGTTACAATAAACTTATAAACCTTTATAAAAATGTTGCAATGCAATTAAATTTTTATATCTAACTCTAAAAACTAATTACAGAAATTATTTCAAACTCGTAGGTTTTACATATGTAATTATTATGTAACATGATGCATTTAGCGTTCATGTTAGCAAACATTACTTGTAATTTAAAAGTTTTTATTCTACGTTATTTATTCTGTTTTAAATTTAGAAACATTTTTATATAAAATGGGACGGAAACTGCAAATTTAATTAAATTCTGGTAAACTTGTGTTTGAGTATTGTTTTGTAAATAACTGCATTGCAAAGAGTTCAAACATCATTATTGCATTTGTAATTAGGACGGTATAAAAAACCGTATCAAATATAAACATTTTAAATTAAGGTAAATACGATAAAGTTAGTAAAAAGTATTAATGCTGCACGAAAGATCCCGAAAGAAGCGTGAAAAAACAATAATATGAACGTTAAAGACTCATAAAATGTTATAAAGTGCGGTAACAGGTATTAATATAAATCGGTTAACTCTAGACGCAAAAAAAATTACTGAAACAGTACAATCGTAAACTTTTTATGCAGTTGTCAATGTTTAGCGTAATTGTAGATATTTAACAAACAATATAGTGGCAACTATGTTCTTAAGTTCAAGTTACAAGTTATCTTTATAGTCGTACTAAAACCTACATTTTGTTAAGTTCTACATGTAGCTTTCAAGTGTAATTATTTAGGTACTGTAAAGGTGGCACACTAATATAGTGTGTAAAAACAAACGACTTCCTCTTTTCTAAGCATTCTACGTTGAGATATCTTAAATAGTTTTAACTTTGACTTACTAGTTTTTTTTTCTTGTATTAAAAGCCAGCTACTCTTACAGTTTAAAAGCTCCGATATAACGTAGTATACCTGTTCATTCTACTTTAACTGTCGAATATTTCTCCTCTGTGCTAGTAAATCTCTTGCTTTATCTATTTTTGAGTTTAGTTTTGTTATTGTTTATTAAATATGTTCGACATGTTTATTTAAAATTTATAACAATAACAATGGTCTAATGAAACTACTGATGCATTTCTTAATGTTAATCTTTGTTCCGTTTAAGTTTAATTTTATACTAAACAAAATTTTTTGTTTTTAATTTATAAGTTTTTTGTATTTTTTTTAAATAAGTTTCAAAACCATATTTTGTTTGAATATGTTTCAAATACTCATAAATAAATAACCTGTTACTTATATGAAACAAAAAAACTTTTAATTCATAATAAAAATTTATCAATTTTATTTCATCGTGAATTTTCTAGTAAAGTACAGGACAAAACAGAAAAATTTTTATGCTACTCTAGCTGTACTTCACTTCTTAAAAATATTTTAAAAAGCGTTAGCAACATGCAACATTTTTGGTTATGGTATTTTTATATATTTATAACCTATTCTAACAGAACTTAGGAATGTGCTTATATTTATATAGATTTCTGAAAGTATTGTTGACTTCATATTTATACATTAAAGTTGGTAATCTAATTTTCTAATTGTTAAAAAATTTATCCTTGTTTCTTAATTCATATTTGTTAAATAAATTTTCTCATTTATTATTTGTGTTGTGTTCAAATGCTGGAAGAAATAAATACAAAACTAGACAGAACGAAAAAAATAGATTTACATATGGAAACCAAATTGGATTTCTTACGAAAGAAAATAAGTACAATTAAAAAAAAATAAACATAATAAAAATAAAATGCAATACTCAAAATTAAAGAACGAACAAAATAAGAAAAAACTAGAACCGTTACACAAGGAAATTTAAATAAAGAGACATATTAATACACAGCATAGAAAACCAAGAAAAGAAGCGTAATCTACAACTATAAGAGAAAATAAGTGCGTTGCTTACAGACATAAAAACAAAAAGTGTAATCAAAAAATTTGAAGAAAGAATTGTAGAAAGGAGAAGACCAAGCAAACATCTAAGTGAAAAACCAAACCTATACTAGTGAAACTTGGAAAATGAGCAAAGAAAATGAAGATTTAAAAAACCTAAAAAACAAGATGTATGCATAAAGGGAAAATACACAAAAATTAAAAAGGAATTAATAAAACAGATAAATAAAATACGAACACAAGAATAAATACCATGCAATGTTGAGAACAAATTAATAATAAACGGTTATGATAATTACCTAAAGATTCTAAATGAAATAGGAAAAGAATCTGAAAAAGAACCAAATGAATAAACACCAAGAGAAAAAAACAGTTAAGAAGAAAAGCAACTAGTGAGGGATAAAGACCAAAAAACCTACTTAAAATAATTAAAACAAATCAAAATACCGACACAGATAAAAAATAAACTAAAAAAGAGATTAACCAATACAGCAAAAAGACATAAAAAAGTATGTAAGTATAAACAATACAAAAAGCAATAAAGGAAAAGAATTTAGAACAGAAATAGCACTAACAGACGAAATAAGTAGCAATCACATACAACTACTAAAAATAAACAAAACTAAGAAACGAGGACAAAGGGAAAACATATTTAACAAATAAATATATATCCTACATTACTTGAAAGTAGACACAATACTAAAAGCAAACGAGGCGTAAGAATAATAACCACACAAAAATAACAGACGATAAAGTCATAAACTCAAGAATAATAACAATAACTTTAAAGATAAAAAACAGTCAACAGTATCCAAATCTGTGCACTAGTAGAAGGAATTGTGGAAGAAGTTAAAATAATAGACTTTTATCCAGGCTTTTATGCAGAGAACAACTCCAAGATGAAGTAAAAGAAAAAAAACAGACGACGATAATATCGGGTAACTAGAACAGTAGAGTGGGAAAAAACCAAAACAAAAACAGAAACTGAATAAAAATGATTGGTTTCTGTAGAAGAAACAAGTCATTAATAGGAAATACGCTGTGCGATTAACCATTAGAGAACTAATATACATTTAAGATAAAAAAACGCAACGTCCAAAGAATAATAGACTACATAAGGTTTACACAGAAAAAAAAACAAAAAAGTAGAAACAAAACACAACACAACAGAATATTAGGCCAAATTAAAGAATAACCAAAAAATAAAATAAACATAGTAATCTAGCAATACAAAGACTTAATTGTGCAAAGAGTAAAAAATACCAGAAAAAAACAGACAAAGAATTTCAAAGAAAGAGAAATCTAAAATCAACATGGACGTTAGAGGAAAGTTGGAAAACCTTTAGGAAAACATTGAAAAAGGTAGCAAAAGCAATATGTGAAGTAAGAAAGTATAACAAGCACACGAAAATACCAAACTAGTGGACCGAAGATATAAGAGGAATGGTAAATAAAATATAGATAGATATATAGATATAAACGATAAATCCAAATAAAAAAAATGAAAGATAAAAGGGATTACAAAAACAAAAGAAATATAGCGTGAAAAGCAATTAAGATAGCAAAAAAAATTATGGAGAAAGATCGGAGAAGAGATAACGGAGTTACACAAAACGAATACCAGGAAATTTTAAACAAAAATAAAAAGAATAAAGGGGTATACAAAAAAAACACGAAAACAAATAAAACAGACAGGAACAAATATCAATAGACATAAAGAAAACCCTAAAAAGGTGGAAATTCTTTTACAAAAGTATGTACTATAAGAAAATATATTCAGACAGCAACATAGCTGAAGAATAAATAAACCAATGACAAATAATTACAAAGAAAAAAGTGGAAGATACAATCCAAAAAATAAAAATTGGCAAAGCAAGTAGAAAAAATGGCATAGCACCGGAGACGCTGAAGAGATTTGGCCAAAAAGAAATAGACTGGTTCTGGGATATTTGTAAACAAGAATGGAAAGGGGGAAAAAACAGATTACAAACGCAATGCAAAAACTACAGGCCAATATGACCCAAACTAGCTACAAGAATTATACAACAATTCAAGAAAACAGGTTAGGAAATCAACAACTTTGAAATGGACAAAAGAATTAAGCAAAACGATATCCTAAATCCTTTACTCTTTATAACTATAGTGAACAAGATAACCAAACCAACAAAAGAAAAACGCAATCAGTTGGAAACAGTACTAAGATACAAAAACCTAGAAGCAATAAAACTGAGTAACTTCTGGTACACAGATGACATTATATTATTATCAAACACCAAGAATAAAATGCAAAAGCTAGAAAACGCATAAAGAAAAGAAATTGGAAAGAGTATCGACGTATGAATTTCTAGAAAGCATAATAACGGAAGACAAAAAATGGAAACAAAATTAGTAAATAGATCAAACAAACCCACAAGAATCTACTATACCATCAACAAAAGAATACTAGAGAACATTAACATAGAGGTAAAAAACAAAATACACAATATGATATTACCAACGATAACTTACGTCTATGAAAGTTGGACAATTATTTAAAAAAGGTACAACTAAAATATATGAATGCAAATTAATCACCTCAGAAAAATGGCAAGAAAAACTAAGTGATACAGAATAAAAAATGAAGACATAAGAGAAATAAGTAAACAAAAACCAATAGTAGAAATAATAAAAAACAAATTACTAAACTGGTATGCACATACAGGAAAAATAGAACGCAGCAGAATAACAAGGAAAATAATGGAAGCGGAAAAAAATCAAAAAACAAAGAGGCTGGCCCAGAAGAAAATGAATAGAACAAATCAAAGAAATGGGTGCAGCAAGGGGAATGACAATGGACGAAATGAAAACCATGGCGAAAGACAGAAAAAATGGGGAATATAAATACAAGAGTAGAGACCGTCATCTAACGCCCGAAAAGACATTAAGGATGAGAAGACGACTCTACAAAAGTTAGTTGATTGATATAATATTCATTTGACATTGAATTCAAAAGTATACTTTAGTAAACAGCAAATTGTATTTCTTTAATATGATGTTTTGATATACGTAATTGCAATAAGGATTATGAGTTTACCCCTAATATATTTTACGTTGTAGTTTTGCCGCGCAGTTGTATTTAAAACTATTTTGAATTACGCGGGTGTAAAATCAGCTTTCAACGTTCTCCGCCTTTATAGCTATTTGCAGTTATTATAGGTCTAGTGAGTAAACAATTTGTTGATTCCTTAGCACAAATTGAGAAACTAATATATTATTAAATATTTTAAACACATTACAATTTTTATTTTTTGTAGTATTTTTAAATTCACGTTCTCACATATTTACTCCCATTTTTGTAATTAGTTTAATAGTTAAAGTATTTTTTTAAACTTTTCTGGCAGTTTTGTTTGAACGTTATGTGCTTCAATATATCCTTGTATCAATTTTGTTGACAATCCGCAAATGTAGGCATCTGTTCTTTTGATACCTCGTGTTTTTTTTAAGTATTGCAAATGATGTTCAGTTTTGAAATTTATTACTTGATTATAAATTTGACTTTCCACGAGCTTTTTCTTTCAGATCAGATCAAATAATACATTCATCGTTTTAACTTATACTTCTTTTGCTACCGTTCCATCATCGAAAGGTTTCTTGTGTTGTGCCAGTATGTAGGAAGCTTTAAACCACTTTTCAACTTTTGCAGTTTTTGTTTTCTTAACGCACTTTTTTGTAGAAAATCATGTTCATAGTTTTTATGCAGAATGTCAGTGCCAATTAGGAGAAAGGAGAAAAGATACGATCAATTTCGTTCGATTTAAAGAACAAATTAATAATTTTTTCTTGCTACTCGTATTTATGCACAACCATTAATAAAATTTGTCTCTCATTCTAAACGTTGACTTTAACTCGTTTACTTAATGACTAGTCGCAGTAATTGTTCTTTAATTATGCGTGACAACATAGATAACGATAATTAAATTAAGAAAATGTATTACATAAAGTTAAGTTTTCCCTTTTTCAGAATGCGACTAGCTAGTGGCACCTTTGAGAAAATTCTTAAAATTTGCTAAAATAAACAAAACGGTACATATGGTGTTATCTCAAGTAAATTTTCTTTGGTTCATACGATTAATGAAAAAGATCAAATGCAACAAGTTTCCCCCAAATTAGTTATATTATTTTGTTAAGCGGACTTTGCATTTCAGTTAAAATTTTATCGAATACTCATAGGTTAACGCACTTTTTTGTAGAAAATCATGTTCATAGTTTTTATGCAGAATGTCAGTGACAATTAGGAGAAAAGAGAAAAGATACGATCAATTTTTTTCGATTTAAGGAACAAATTAATAATCTTTTCTTACTACTCGTATTTATGCGCAACCCTTAATAAAATTTGTCTCTCATTCTAAACGTTGACTTTAACTCGTTTACTTAATGACACTCGCAGTAATTGTTTTTTAATTATGCCTGACAACATATATAACGATAATTAAATTAAGAAAATGTAATACATACAGTTTAGTTTTCTCTTTTTCAGAATGCGACTAGCTAGTGGCACCTTTGAGGAAACTCTTAAAATTTGTTGAAATAAACAAAACGGTATATACGGTGTTATCTCAAGTAAATTTTCTTTGGTTCATACGATTAATGAAAAAGATCAAATGCAACGAGTTTCCCCTAAATTAGTTATATTATTTTGTTAAGTGGACTTTGCATTACAGGTAAAATTTTATCCAATACTCATAGGTTTCGATATCTTCAACAAAAATGACGTGATGTCATCATGGAAATTTTTCCCATTTTACGATTTCCACATTAATTGAACATGTGTGGATGTCCAGAAACCCCCAATGACAATACGATACAATTAAATTACATCAGAAATATAGAAAACAACGCTTACTCCAATAAAGACTTTCACGAAATTAGTAAAAATACTACGTTTAATACTCGCATGGATACGCGTGAATAACTCTTATACGGTACAATCATCATACTAAAACATTTTTAACCTAACAAATTCCCCCCTAGCAACATAAAAACCTGGGAATTAGACACTAACTAGAATCAAGTATAGAGATTTATGCAAACGCCAAAAACAGAACACTAAAATCCAAAGCCAACCCAAACACAATAACACCAAACCCAAGAAGCAACGTAAATGAAAGATGTTTTCTCAGTTTGCTAAGTATCGCCAATCAAATGTGTCCAAAAAGTCGCACGAAGCGGAAAGATACTCTAAAGAATCAAAAACTCCAGCCAACAGAAATGAAGTATCAGAAATGGTACTCGTTATAAGTCGACATTGCTCGTTACGCTATAAAATCAAGAAAATCTCGCAGTCCCATAAACATCACTGAAAGACAATCAAAACAAGAAAAAGTACAAAAAAATTAGAAAGTATACCAATTTAAAAAAATCCAAACCGCGTAACACAAAAACAAAACCAAAAGAAAGAAAAAGTAGTAGTGTAAAACAAGAAGAATAAGAAGCTTCTATTGCTAATCAAACAATTGGCTAGCATCCAAGGCACAACCACCAAGATATCAAACAAATTAGAAACGACTGAAGAAGTAGGTGGCACAAGCAACAGCAGCATCTGAAGAGACAATCCTTATGTAGACGCGTAGGCCTTGTAGCGACATCAGTATAAGAAAACTTTATCGTACCTGGTAAAACGTGACGTGACCTAATAGGAGTGTTCCGTTGTGAGTTCAAACAAGAACAGTGACGTATGAACTCAGCAACCTTAGGTCTCATATAAGGCCAATAGAAATGACACCTAAAAACTTCCAATGTACTCCTAACACTGCGATGCTCACGCTCAGATGAATGGTCGTGATAATGAATTAGTTAAATTATTTTTAGGGTAAATGGTGTATTATTTATTTAGAATAATATAAATGCGAGCTTTCGAACTTGGTCTAAGTTCTTCGTCAGTCAAAATTAACCAAGTTCGAAAGCTCGCATTTATATTATTCTAAATAAATAATACACCATTTACCCTAAAAATAATTTAATATGTTTTATGGTGAAAGTTTTATGTCTAAAATGAATTAGTTGTTTGCGTTAGTTCGAAAGAACAACTAATTTCCACACGCAAGAGTCAGACAAAGAAATACGTACACATTTACATAATAAAAACTTCTCACAATACACCAACGACCAAGGAAAAGCAGAAACTTTGGGAATCAGACCTAAATACCACGGATCGGTAGTAAGCCAAATCATCCTAAAAATTGAAGAAACATTTGGAGAAAAAGAAGCTAAGAACGAACAAGACGTACAAGTTTCTCAGCTTTAGAACGACAGTGCACACAAGTATTAGACTCAGGAGTAGTTACAGAAGAAGGAAGTGAGAAAAAGTGAAGAAATATTACGAGAACAGCAATAGCAGAAGCGGTTGAAGTAGCAGTCTTACTAGTAGAAGTCAAAGATGGTTCTAGAAGTATGTCACTCATATCAGATGTTGGGAAGTTAAATGAACGGCTAAAGTTAATGTTCGATTCTAAATGATTGCTTAAAGAGACCAATTGAGAAAAGGACGTAATATTCACCAGCGCGAACTGAAATTGATATAAGGGAGTCAAATTATGACGAGTGATTTTAAGCTGTGTCTACTCCGAGGCCAGTTCTAACATTTGCATAAAAAAGTATTGCATAGCAGCAACGTACATCTCACTAGATTTAGTAAGTCCCATGTACACTTGCAAATGGTCTCCGTTAGACGATCGTCGTAATCTAAAGGCAAAAGCTTAAGATTGCAGCAACATCCTATCAAGAACGCAAAGTATGTCGTCTGGTTCTAAAAACAAGTAGAGCTTTAGCCGATAACACTTTAGAAGCTGAAAGAAAAAGTTGATGTTGTAAAACTCTACCAGACGAGAACAACTCGTCAATCCTAGTTAAAAACTTTATAAGTACAGAAGGATCTTCACCAGAAAAAGTAACAATAATCAAAAGAAGTAAGAAGTGGTGATTCTTCATTAGAAGAATACATAGCTAACACACTAAAACCCAAAACAAGAAACTATTAAAAATAGATCCACCACCATCCACGTGTCTGACTAGAAACTCAATAACCTAAACAACAAAAGAATGACTCTGTAACTAAAGCAAGTTAAGCCAACGTACTCATAAGTAATAAAAAGTAAGCGAACTATGATACTAGGTCTTGCAACAACACAAAAGAAATGAAGCAAAACTTCGAGTAGATCAAACCCACTAAAGACAATCACTAAGTAGAACAATAAAAATAGAAGGAATTATAATCACACACATGAAACTAAATCCTAGACAGTTGGGCATCTAATTTTGTTACAAGAATTATCTCGTAGCTTAAACGGCAGCGACTAACTCAGCATGGTTCAAAAGTGCACTGTCTAATAATACATTACACACAAAAAAGTTTGATGGTTGTGCCAACAATTAAATTAAAAAAATATAATACTTACAATTTAGTTTTTCTTTTTTTAAGAATGCGACTAGCTAGTGGCACCTTTGCAAAAATTCTTAAAATTCGCTGAAACAAAGGCGTACATACGGTGCTATCACAAGTAAATTTATTGAAAAAAAAAAATAAAACGTGCCAAGTTTCCGCCAAATTAATTATATTATTTTGTCAAGTGTACTCGAAGCTTTTGATATCTTCACGAAAGTGACGTGACGTCTTCAAGTAAATTTTCCTAATAAATGAAACAGTTTTACTATCTCCACATTGGTGGAACATGTGTGGATGTCAAGAAACCGCTAATGACAATACGGGACAATTAAATTACATTACAAAAAGAGGAAACAACGCTTACCCCAATAAAGACTCTTACAAAAGTAGTAAAAATACTGTGCTCAATACTTGCATGGTTACGTGTGAATAAATGTGAGCCTCGTTGGGCGCACATAACGTTATATGTTGTCCGACCTATTTCACTGTCACCGAATACATAATTTTTCTTTTATCAAACTTCGATATCGTTCTTCATGAACGCTTATGGTTGCGCTTGGAACTTTCCACTCGTATCAAATTTGTATTCCAACCTTGTTACAGAATACTACTACTATTATTCTCAATCTAAGTCTAAGATAAAAACGACCATTTAAGTACAGTTTTAAAGTAAAGTACTTATAATTAGACAAAATGTTTATATCGACTTTTCTAAACGTAGTGGTTATTGTATAATCTTAATTGATGTATTTATGACATTATTTATGCTTGTCGATTATGATATACTCCTGTTAAACTTATTTGTGATAGTGTGATTTACTATGTAACAAAATAACTGTAAATAGCTATAATGGCGGTAACACGTTGAAATTGATTTAACACCCGCGAAATTCAAAACAGTTTTGAATAAATCTTCGGAATAAAACCACAACGTAAAAGGACAGTGGGGGGTAAAGCAATATCAATGCAATTGTGCAAATGCCACCAGAGTGAACTACTGTACGGCCGTTTCGCCTTTTCGGGACTCATCAGCAGTAGACCTTTGCATAACGATCATTATTGTACTTTGTTTTTATTAATTAGACAGTACTGTAACAAACTTAATTTATTTGAACTATTTACACAATACATGATGATTATAAACATAACTAATCTATTAAACTAAAACACTACACAACTAACTAAGAACACTATATCACTTTAAGAAAATAATCACTAATTATAACTTATTTAACACTGTATCCGTAACACGCACGCAAAAACATCAAATATGCACTTATTTATGTAATACCGGCCAGTTATTTTTAAGACTGACTAAGTTATTATGTTCACTTATTGTACTTCTACATTATTGTCGACTAGAATATTCTGTTGGTTTCTTAAATAGCATTAAACATTCTCGATGTTTTAATGCACTGAAATAAATAAATATACGTAAAAATGAACCTAATAAGAAATAAAGTTTAAAATGTAGCAAAACGAATTTACTATTTAATAATAAAGCAACAAAGTGTTTAAAGTATTTACTGAAATGTATAATAATTTTTGCCACATTTGGTTTAAAAAACTTGACGTATTTACCTGTTGGTTGATTTAAAATTACTCGAATAAAAATATACGTTAAAATAAAGAGTAACATTATAAATGAATACATTTTCATAAATCAATCTAAATGGAACTTACAGTTTAAATGTTGGTTAATAATTTAAATTATGTTATAATGTTGCTTCTTTTAATTTCAAAGCATTTTATTCAAGTAATTTTAAATCAACCCACAATATAATAACCAAAATTTTTCAAAGCCACATTCAAGCTGTAACAAACATTACAACAGGTACTAGTTTTTAAATTACATATAAAAACTGAAAAAAAAACTAAAACAGCGTTCCATACTGTGTCTCTGTTTTTTTGCAAAATTGTAGAAAAGTGGTTTAGTATATCACAAATAAATACAATTTTTTGAATTGTTACATATCTATATTGCAATTCCAGATACATTGCTTTTACCAACTTCCTATAATAACAGCTGTCGCAAAGACAAATCTTGTCATTACTGCATATTTTTCTTTAATATGTAAAATAATGTATTCTATATAAAACTTAAATTAAAAAAAAAGCAAATTAAACTAATATTTTATTTTTAATTTAACAACAAAATTTTATAAAATTACAAACTATAGTTAAAACAGCAAAAAAAATTAATCAAAATCTATAGCTACATGTATATGAAGGTTGCAACACTATTAAAATTAAATTATGTTTAATTGTTATTAATATGTCGTGATGAAAATTTAATAATAGATATAAATTCGTTTAGTACAACAACAGTATCACTTCTAAATCAAAAACTATATCAATTATTAAAGCTAACCCAAGGCAAATTTTGAATTAGTATATGACGTAATGTATTGGTATCGGTCTTTGTAGACAATAGAACAGGACAAACTACGTAAAGGGATCGTAAATCAATTAATTCAATTAACTTACCATCACTAAATATCTCAATATGGGTAATTGGTTTCATTACAGAAAACTCGTAATTTCAATTTGCATGTTTCATATTCGATTCTCTTATTAAAGATGCAAGTAGAAAATTATTAATAAAACTTCGACGTTTACATAATAAAAACTGTTCAAATAATTGAAATTGAAATTCAATAAAATGTATAATATAAAGCATGTGTTCAGTATTTGATTAACGAAAAATTTAATTTAACTTTTTGTTAATTATTTTATCAATAGAAGTGTTTAATTTTAATGAAATAGTCATAATAAATTTTAATGTTATGTACTTTACCCTTTAAATCTCTTTTAGAAAAGTTTTACACTGACGGAAACTTGAGCGTTGGTTGTTGTGTACTTGTTTCCGGGTCATCATTTCCTGTTGCTTTGTTTTACTACAAAAGTGTTATGAATTGTATAAAAAAAACGCTTGTTTTTGTAGTTGTTTTAATTTATTGTGTAGATACTTTTACTTTCTTTCATATTTGCATTTTTAGTATTATTATTTAGTATTAAACAACAATGACTAATGTAGTTAAATTTTATTTATATTTTATTTTGCATACTGTTACAGTTTAATCAATGTACTTTTTAGATGCTTAAATTTGAAATAAACAAAGTGGAACTATGTAATTACACAATTTTTAAAAGTGTAATATTTTGAATAAATTGATTAACGAAGGAATTATACATTTTCAGTAAATGTACTAATTGTAAGTATTGCATATTTGTTACGTAAGTTATGTAACGTTTTTTATTTTGTCATTTTAATAACCAAACGTTGATAAAAATCTATTTTCAAAAAAAAGTAAAATTAAACATATGTGGAAGTACAAAATACAATTCTGACTTAAAAAATTCTGTAAAAAGAAATATAATTCAACACAAAATAAATAGCAATTTCATTTTTAGAAATACGTTTACTATAAAAATTACAATTTTTTATTAAGTGGGAATTTCTAAAGAAAAACATATACGCCTTACACTCTTTGACATTGTATCTTTTATAACTAAAGTTAGTAAATTTATGTCATATGCACAATGGCACAAAAGAAAATTATTTAACGTTAAACAAACATCACACAATTCATAAATTTATAAATTCTGAAACAAAACAATGTTGTAAAAAGCAAAATAATTTTTTTCAAAATGTTTGATTAAAAATTCAGACAGTATTGTGTTAATACAAATTGATAAAAACTTTACAAGGGACATATTGACTTTATTACGTATAAAAGACCTATCAATTATCTGCGGGTTGCTACTTAAGTTTTGAGATAGACAAATAAAATCAAGTATTTATAATCGGAAATGGCTTTATTATTTTTCAAAATGTTCTCTATTTAGATCAATGCACTTTTGTATGCGTTTGAACTAATTGTCGAAGCACTTTTTCCATTCCGATTGAGCTATCTCCAAAACATGTGATTTGAACGTATCAGGCGTCGAAAAACGTTGACCTCGCAATTTATTTTTGATCTGTGGGAATAAGAAAAAATCATTGAGTGCCAAGCAAGGACTATACGGCGGATGACTTATTAATTCGATGTTTTGACTGCTCAAAAACGTTTTTGTTTGAGCTGATGTGTGAGAGTTTGCATTGTCGCGATGGAGAATGATTCATCTTCTGCGATTGGTTTTCCTGATTTTTCCGAACACTACTGGCAAACAAATGCTGGTGTACCATTCAGAATTGACCGTTCTACGTTGCTCTAATAAAACGGTGGAGACTTGTCCAGTTATTCCGAAAAAAACAGGCAACCAATTGCATCAAAGTGCTTCGTGCGCGAACAGCTTTTGTTGGATTTGGCTCATCTTGAAACACCCATACAGTCAATTGTTGTTTACTTTCGGGTTCATATGTTCAACATTTCTTTGCACCAATCGACACGAGCTCTTCTTTGAGAGATTGTCAAATTATGCGATATCCAACGCGAACAAATCTTTTTGACAGCAAAATGTTCATGCTATATTGAATGTATGCAAGTGGAACTAATGCCCAAGTATGCCTCAATCTCACGGTATGTCCCATGACAATCTTGCAATATCAGTTTACGCACAGCATCGATGTTTTCTGGCACAACAGCCGATTTTGAACGACCTTCACGAAATTCATCTTGTGGCAAAGTGCGTTTACGATGGAATTCGGAAAACCAGCAAAACATGATGGCTCGATATGGTGCTTCATCACCAAAAGTCGAAGCGACTTGATCGGCACACTGCTGTTGGTTCAATCCACGTCGAAAGTCATAGAAAATCATTGCACGAAAATGTTTGCAATTTAATTCCATTTTTTGACCAAGATGAATTTTTCAAGTATTTGTAAACAACACAAATAACACTCGTATGGCTACACGTTCTGAGTATGTTCACCATTAAAAATTTCAAAGTTTACGATGACAATGTCAAATTTGACATATTCAGATCAGTGCTGCCATATCTCGAAACTTAAGTAACAACCCATATTTCAAACTTATTACAAAATAAAACTAATATTGGGTAGAACTAAGAAGTCATACCACATTAGAATTAGTCAACGTTGTCCAAATTATTGAATTTCTGTTTGAGTCAAGTTATATTACTTTCAATAACCAAATGGCAAATGTATATTCAAAAATTAGCACTGCCATGGGCAATCCAGCGTCGCCTATATTAGCTAATCTCACAATGCATGATCTATTTTTCGCAAAATTAATGAAATGGACTGTGTGTTTGTAATTTTACTTTATTGACAACCACCAATTCGTACATACAATATAATTATATCTACTTAAAACTTATTCTGCTCCCTCCAAAAACGTTAAGTCCGGTTTTGGCGCACCATTTTAGTTTAAATTTACATTAACATACGCTGGCCTCCTTGAAAAAATAAATAAACAAATACATATTTTTTTTAATTTGTAACGAATTTGTGACTTTCCTTAAATAATAACAAGAACTCCAACAGCTAAAGAATTAGAATTGTTCATCTACGTGTTTCGTCTTTGCAGCTGGGCTATGTATTCGACACTCCAACGTCGCCAAAAGTGTTGTGTGAATTGTTGTACCAGTTGCCAGCGAAACAACGTATTTGATTTAGTATTGGTCAAGCCTAGCTCCGGAATAGCAGTTAGTGGACATTCAATAATAAAATGAGCGTGAGAGGGGTTGGATCGTTTGGGTCGGTTGAAAGAGGTGATAAAGGTCGTGAATTTAAGCAAGATTCAACTTGAAATACGTTTGTTAAAAATTCATCGTAAGAAAGTTTATTCTCAACTATTACGCGTCTTAAATGCCAATGCCATTTCGTCGATTTTACACAGACTTCAAAAAGACCACCAAACTTTAGAGCTCTAGGTGGGAAAAATGTCCACGTGAGTTCCTTTTTTAAAAAGTTTTAATAAAAGTAAGACTATTTTTTTTCTATATACTGATAAAGTTCTCGTAATTCGCGATTAGCACCAACATAATTAGTGTCGTTGTCGGAATACATTTTTTCGCATTTACCTCAACGTGCAAAAAATTGTTTAATTGTTGCAATGAATGATTCACTAGTGAGATCACCAGCGATGTCTAAATGACACGCTTTTGTGGCATGACAAACAAAAACGCAAATATAAATCTTAACAAATTTTAAATTTTGTTTTGCTCTTTCTTTAATATAAAAAAGACCACAAAAGTCCGTTCCCGTTACACTAAAATGCTTACTGGGAGTTATTCTGTCTAATGGCAGATTTTCCATTATATAATTGTGTCTCCAAGGTTTAGCTTTGGAACATTTGACACATTCACGTACTGTTTGTTTTGCCAAACTTCCGCCAGATATCGGTCAAAAATGTTATCGAAAAGTTTTGTTAATTTATGCTTGCTGGGCAGGAATATAAGATGTTTTTTATTTTAAGAAAAACTTGAATTTGCTAAGCGACCACCAGCTTGAAGCAAATTTTTATTATCTAAAAAGAAATATAACGAAAGTAAATTACTAGTTGGCTGTAGACGTTTATTTTTTTTCTAATTTTGACACTTCTTGTGCAAACTGTTGATGTTGCACGAGTCGTATCAATGTATGCAAAGCATCGTTTAGTTCGCGTACAGTCAATACACCACACATTTTTTTTTAGTTTTTGATTGAAGATTTTTAGTAAACCTTAGCATGTATGCCAAGATAGATTGAATTTTATGTAGTGATGAAAATTTGTCGATTATTTGTAGTAAGTCGTTTCAATGGTAGAATCCAACCAAAACTATAGTTTTTGTATTTGTTGTTGTTTTTTTTATTAATCGTACTAACTTTGTTAAAAATACCGTCGCACAGAGTTCTAATCGCAGAAGTGATAACCTTTTTAGAGGAGCGATTTTTGATTTGGCACACAACTGTCGTACACTATTACCTGCCATACTAGATGACTTAATATAAGCGCAAGCGCTATAGCATTTTTCCAACGCTTCCGCGAAACTGTGAATTTTGTTGCAAGAAGCCTGTTTGACCAATACGTGTCTTGGTACTTATATTTTATTTACTGTAATCAATTGGTTCCGAAAATTGATCCAAAACGTTTGAAGATTATTTGGTACGGTTCGTCCCATGGAAATTGTTCCTCCCATAATTTTTGTACAAACATCTTAGCAATGATGATTACTGGACCAAGAATTCCTAATGGAATGAAAAGCTGTGCGATTTCCTAAAGTATGTTGCGTTTTGTGATTGTGTCGTGTATTATAAGTTTAAATGTATAATTAATACCATTGTTTTTGGGGTTCCAAACAATGTCTAACGTTTTAGAATCCGTTGGTTTATTATCGCGCTATTTTTAACTTGGTTTTTGCTGTAGTATTACAATTTGTTTGATTTATTCCTACTACTGCTGATCGGAATGTAGAAGTTGGAATTCGTAATGATTTTACCAATTCTTCGCTTATTAATGCATTTTGAGTACCGGAATCAAGTAAACATTTGCATTTATGGATGTTTCCGTCGATATCAAACACATTGATTAATGTCAATGTTGTCAAATTTAGCTAGCCGTTCTGTTATAACGTAAGTTTGGTTGCCTACCTCGCAGATCGCGCTTAATAGTGTCCAATTACTTTTTTGAGGCAATGTATGCCAAAAGCATAAACGTCCCAAATCGAAAAAAGGATCATTTCGTTTTTAAAAATAATTAACATTAAGATAACACTAACACTATTTTCAAGTTACTGTACAGTAGCATTAAAGATAGAACTAATATAATAGAAAAACATGACTTAGTGTACAAGTTTGACTGTACGGATAGTAATGTGTGTTATGTTGGACAAACTAAACAGAAGATAAAAAATTGGATTAACAATCACAAATACGACTGCAACACAAAAAAAGGCGATACGACGTTAGCAGTTCATCATATAGACACGGGTCACAACTTTGATTTTAATAATCGCATAATTTCAGACGTGGAAAATAATTTAAAAAAAAGTTTAGTTTCTGAAATGATACACATCGACATACTAAAAAATAATATCAGCTTTAATAATGACGAAAGTTTATTTTTTCTATTAATTCTTTAACTCAAAATGGCTTTATTATACATATTATGTTATTTGATTTTTTTATTTAAAAATTTAAATTTTGAAATTTGTCAAACTTCAAATATTTAACTATATTTAATTTGTTTAATATATGTTGATTTCTATAATAATTATTTTTTAAAGTTTATGTAATATTTGAAGTTTGATTTTTCAATTCTAATGTATATACGCCTGAAGATGACATTAGTCGAAACATGTAGCGTTTATTAAAATATTAAAATAAAAAATTAAAATAAAATAATGGGAAGGTTTTAAAAATTTATAAAAATAAAAAATAAAATAAAATAATTTAATAATGACACTAAAAATCTAAGTAGTGTATATAGTAATTTAATTTCAATAATTGTGAGATAACTATGTAGGTTACTCAATCGCTGTTCAATTGTTCTAATTTATCTTCTTAATTATTATCTTCTTCTGCCTTAACATTCAATAATTTTTGATTATACATTGCTTGTCATGTGTTTGTTCGTTTCATGTTTCTGGTTATTTTTAAAGTTTTATAGATTGACATTTTCCTGTTTCATTTTTATGTGATTAATTCGTAAATTGTTAATATGTAGTTGCTCATGTTCATGATTTGTTGGATAGTGCTATTGTAACCTATTTGTAAGTCCTTTTTTGCTAGAAAGATAATGTATTAGTTAGTTGATTAAATCTTATATTATCTTAGACATACAAATTTTTAATAAAAAATTGTAGTGGCCTGATGAAATTTAATTACTACACTTTTCCGCAACGAATTCGAAATTACAAATAAATTTCGTTTCACTCCACATACAATTATTTTTCGTATTAAACGTCCGTTTATAAGTTTATAATTTTGAACATTTGTATTTTCTTCTCTGGTTCTTGTAGTAGTTGGTTTACGTAGTATTTTAATCAATTCGAATATCTTCGGATGATTGCTTTACACCAGAAAAATCTTTTTATCTTCTTCTATGATGCTATACACTTCCAAACGTTGCTCATATACACTTCCCATTGTATCTTTCGCTTGTTCAACAAGTGTTCTGCTTAGCTCGTCCACATGCAACATTTTATTTTCGCTTGCAATAAAAAGCTCCATCTTGCAATTTGAGTGTTTGTCGTCTTCTGTACGTTAAGAAACACTAAAACCTGACAGTCGGTAACAACAGTAAATTTAATTCTAAGTAGCCTATTGACGCAAAATACTATTGCCATTAGTTCCAGCTTATGACTGTGGTAATTTGATTCTACTTCTGTAGTTTTCTTTGACACTGCGTAAACCAAATGCATTTTATTGTCTTCTCCTTGCTGCGGCAACATTCTAGGTAAGCCCATCGCTGATGCATCCGTATGAAAATCTGTGTAGGTTTTGGGGCCGTACGATTTTAATATTGGCGGATTTAGTAAACATTGTTTTAAATTTTCAAACGCACATTGTTCTACATCTGCTTATTTAAAAACAGTATCTTTTTTTAATAAATCAGATAACGGTCGTGCACGTACTGAATAATGTTTTACAAATCGCCTAAAAAAACTAGTGAATCCCAAAAATCTCTTTGTCACGTCCATTATTTGGTGTCGGAAAATTTTTAATTACGTCTGACTTTGCACTGCCCCGCAAGATGCCATTTTTAGTTAACGTAAAACCTAAATATTTGGCTTCCTTAGCTAAAATGTGCATTTTCGTAATTTCATTGTTAAGTTTGCATCTCAAAAAGCACTAAAAACACGACTTAGGCGCAACGGGATGTCTTCCCAATCTCTAGCCGGTACTAAAACATCATCTAAAAATGTCATCGCTATTTTGTTCATAATGATTGCAATACCCTAATCATTAATCGTGCAAAATTTGAAGGACTATTGCATAAACCAAAACACATTCATTCAAATTTTCTTGTATCATCCGGAGTGAAAGCTGTTTTATTCTTAGATTCTTCCGTAAGGAGAATTTGAAAAAACGCATGTGCCAAATCTAAATCAGTAAATAGTTTACATCCTGATAAATGTTCGAATTGGTCATCTAAATTAGGCAAAAGGTAGTGATCCTTAACAGCCTGCTTGTTTAATTCACTTATCGTTGCACTTATATATATTATATAAAACAACTAAATTCTTTAACACAATTTGATTTCACGTTTGTTAAGAATATATTAACTATTGGTTCACGTTCATTATTATCACTTTCATGCCATAATGTATTAACACTAGACGCCTTAATCTTATCTGCACTGTTATTGACCTTCTCCGGACAGTTCCTACTAGAATGATTTAATTTACCACATTTGAAACATGCTAAATTCTTCCCTTTTGTTCAATCTCTAACCCCGTTAGATAAATGTCCGCAATTGACTTTCTCGTATATGTCTTACGATCGGGTTTAACTTTTTGTCATCTATACTCAAATATTCGGATATACATTTTCCGTAAATTTCATTATAACCACTTGATTGTGCTTTAACTTTGGTGTAATTGTGTATCTTATCTACTAGGGCACTCATTATTCTTTCCGTCTGTCGTAAGTTTCATTATTCTGTGTTTTTCCGATAACAACGCTGCAAAAGTTCTTATCCCATAAGCCAACCAACACTTGTTCTTTACTATTCTTAAAATTAATTTTAAGTCTGAACATAACATTTTTCTTATAGTAATATAAGCTAACACTTTATCTTTTGTTTTGCACTCTACTAGACATCTTCTTCTATTTTTCTAGATGACTAACTTCTGTTGCAAACGTTTCTTCAAATGCTTCGAGGAAATGTGTCAACTTATTTCTTATCCTGGACATCCAATATCCAGCGCCTCCGACCAAATGCGTTCTACACGTTTCTAGTGCAAATTCTTGGGGCCACTGATGTAGTGTTCCGCTAGACGAATTTCCATCATAATTTTTGATACTTACGGTTAAGTTTGGCCTTATGTAATACGACTTATTTTCATTATTAGCTAAGTTAGGTATGTCTACTGTATTCTAAATTGTCCCAGTAATTTGTTAACTATCTCATCTTTACGTTTATTTTCTGAAGCTATAAATTCACAAAATAATTGTACATCAGTGTGTTTATCACTGTTTCCTGTAGCCATTTCTATCGCCGGTCCTTGTTCGGTTTTAGATTTTTGTCTTTGCACTAAACCTTGTTGAAACAACTCAAAACTATCCACGTATTTCTTCTCCATAATGCGCCAATCACAACTTGACTTGAAAAATGCGCTAACGAAATGTCTTTGTTCATGGCCACTTATTCTACTCAGTTCAAAGGTGCACTAATACATCTTTCTAATCAGCAAATGATATGAATATAGCCGCCATTTTGAACACGTTTTCAAAAATTGTTTTCTTACTTAAAAGAAGGGTTTTTGCAGATTCGTCTTCCAACTGATAGCACTTATCACTGTATACTCTACACACAATACACACGAGCGTTTATCTCAAAGTATCCCACTTCTGATGATGTTATCAATAACGTTAACGTAACTATAATTTTAATGAAATTAGATTCCAATACAAAAGTATAATAAAACGTAATATTAACAAAAATCTTCTAAACGTATTTACATCTGTCACGATCTCATTCAGTGTCTACGTAACTACTTCCCATTTTCAGAACACCACAGCGACTCCCTTCTCCAAATGTAACACAAGTAACAGTACGACTGCATTTAATATTAGTAGAATTCAGGTTTCCACGGGTTGCATTTGTACTGCAATTTTTCATTCTAGATAATACCCGTGTTGTCGTTATCACACAAACTGAACTTTTGTCATGCGTTTTCAGAGCCCAGCATAAACTGCTATTTCCGGTCTCTAAAGATGTCCACTGCTACGTGAAATACACGGGAATTATCCAGAATGGAAAATATTAGCATTTAATATAATTTGCTTTTGATTAATTTAAAAGAAGAAAACACATTTAAAAAATAATTTTGGTAAATTATGGATTTCGTTTGTTACGTGATGACTAAAAAAACTTTAAAGTCGTAAAGCGAGAAATTGAGATCTAAATAAAACTTTGTTTACAAAGCTCTCATACAGCGCTCACTGTACGGCCTTACGCCGCATTGACACAAATCCGTAACGAATAGAATTTATTTTAGTATTATTCTGTCTAATAAATTGTTTGAAACAATGTTTGCATTAGTGTTCAAATGGATGTAACAATGAACAACTGATTACAAAACGTTCTGTTGTTTGAATTAAATTTTCATTATTAATTTGTTTTTTTGTAAACTTGTGGTTTTTTTGATATGCTCATAGCAGTATTAGTTTTATACAAATTTTTAATATTGATTTTTTCTATTAACCTAAACTTAAAATACAAACATCAAGCGTTTGATTTACAAATAAATCATTACAATTTTAATCATCTTTAAGATCAACCGCTCTTTTCGTAGTCTTTTATCTAAAAAAAAATAAAATATTCTCTATATAAAAGCCATCGCCATTGCTAGCTTGATCAACTTTTTAAAAATTGTAGCCAAATTTATACGACCATAGTCTTACTAAAGTATAAATTTTACTGTCACAAACCACTTACATAATGGCCCAAAACGTACTAATACGGTAATCTTTTAAACGTGGATTCCAAAACTTTAGATTTAAAAAGTCCATATAAACATATGCCCTAAATTTTACCGTTAACAAGTTATTGTTTATTCCATAATTTATGTGGCTAAAATTTTAGTCTAACATTTCTGAAATACTGATCTACTTGCCATCATCGCGTCTATTTTTTGGTAACAGTTGAACATCGTTTATTGTTTATAGCTGTTATCTGTCAGATTATTATTATAAAATATATTAAGTTATAAGTAGGTACTGCTTTAATGACAAAAATTTTAAAATTGAGTGAAACGGTTTGTTATTATTAACGCAATTCTAATAGTATTGTTTTGATTTTCTTTATTTTTGAAAGAGATGTTTGATAGTAGTATCTTTTTAAACGGCAGCTCTAAACAACCAAACCAGTCTCTTATGTTTTTGAGCCAGAACACACGTGATCTACCAATACTCTTATTTCCACTGATTTTTTCTTGTATTATCAGTTGTAAAAGGTCGTATTTGGGACCTCAAATTACGTGACTCAGATATTGGAATTTTTTCTTTTTTATGGTGTTCATAATTTCATGTTGTTTAGATTAGGACTTTGGCGTTGATGATTCTATATGTCCAGAAGATCCCTTACATTCTGCGGTAACACCACATTTCAAAGATATGTAGTTTTTTAGAGTCCACGTTTTAACTTTATACAGGAATATGAAAACGCGTAATAGCGTAAAATTCCAATCCTAAGTCTTGTATCAATATACCGACTTGTAAATATTTTTTTAGTGTATGTCCTGTAGTGTGTAAATATTTATTTTAAAACCGTAATTGTTGCATTGCTCATTTAGTATTTCCAGAAGGTATTGTACGTCCCAATTTTGTCTGTTAGCAAAGCGATGTCTTCAGCATACCTCATAGTGCTAATAGTTTCTCCATTTATAATTATTTCTATTGAATGTTCTTCCAAGGTTTTTTTAAATAACTCATTTGTAAAGGTTAATTAGGAGTATTGTATTTCAATAATTAACGAAAAGATGTATAGTAACTACTTTACTGTTAAAAACTGTAAACAACTCTTTTTTATAAATTTTGCAAAACTAGGTAATACGATTTGTACTATATTTTGTGAAAATAGTAATTTAACTAGAAATATTGCAATTGACCGCAACATATTTCTAAAAACAATTATAAACTCCTAATTAAAAATAACAAATTTCTAACTCATGTATTTGATCAAACATAAACTCTATTAAAAATCTAGTCATTAGCAAGTGTAAAAAGAAACCTGTTCTAGTTCATAAAATTTAAAATTACGTTACAATTGGTTTGTACATTAAAAACAAAAAAAATATGTATTTAATTAGATTTTACAGAAACTTTTTAGTTAAGTTGTTTAAATATTATAAAATTAAATTTATAGGAAATTTAAGAAATCAGAGAAAATTAGCCGTTGAAAGTAAAGTAATTTTAACCCCATCCAATGCAGACACTCATGTTCATTTAAAACTGTAAAGGTTGACATCCTAAATGCTACATGTTTTGTAGTTACGACGTGTCGTGTACAATAATTGTTAAAATGTATTATTTATTTAAAAACGTTATATTACGCAAAACAAAGTCTTTTGAAGAGTTTATACACTCCAATATAACTAATTTTCAATTTCTAACGTTTATAAAATGCAGTAAAAAGTGTAGAACTCTATTAAATAGCAATGTTTGTGGTTACGTCTGATTTGATGTGTAACATATTATAGTAATTATATTAGACATGATGTTACCGATGAAACCCAATTAAAAAGATTACGTGTATATAAAAAGGTCAACACACAAGAATTTGTATTTTAAACGTCCTGAAAACGTTTTGCAAGTATTCCCATTTTAAACGCATCAATGTCACATCCGCCTACTAATCTGCTCATATTCTGTATATACAACTTTCTGGAGTAATGATAAAATGTTTGCATACAAGTATAGTTTGAAAGTCGTGACGCATTGCCGAGACGACTTCTATATATGTAATGTTAAATAAGATTACTTTGTTTGTTTAAGTTATAAGTATTAAAAAAATTTTTATGTTTGTAATACTTTTGGATGCATCAAAAAATGTTAATTTAAAAATCAGATAGCACGCGTCTTCTAACTACTTGCGTATTTCGAAATAAAAAACTTCAAATATTTACGCTGTGATCAATTTATTCAAAGTTCACTAATAAACGTTTTTCCACTATGGCATATTCCCAAACATGTTTAATTAAACTGGATTGCAAACTCCGTTTTCAGAAGCGAGGCAATCTGATGTCACGAACGGCCATCTTTGATTAGGACAAAACAAACGAAGTTATCATTGTGGTTTACGGAATAAGTTACCTTTTTCGAACTTTGTTAAATATTTGCTTTCCATACACAAAATTTAAAAACATTAAATGCTCCAAGTTTTATTAATGGATTGTGTGTGTGTGTGTGTGTGTGTGTGTGTGTGTGTGTGTGTGTGTGTGTGTGTGTGTGTGTGTGTGTGTGTGTGTGTGTGTGTGTGTAGGGTGCGCAACAATTGTGTGGACACACGCCCTACTATAATATGACTTTAGTGGCCTTCTTCACTACTGGGGCCTTACATATGGCCACACTTTTTCTAACCATTTTTAAACGTATTTACGTGCCCTCCCTACCCATCTATATTTGACACCACTACATGTCCCCACAACTATTGCTGAAATATGGTGTGTAACATAACCAAAACACAACTAACTTTGTGTGGCCTTGATTAGTGCTGCCCTCTACAATGAGTTTGCTCCTTTCGTACTTTGTAAGTGTATATTTCACATTCTTGCGTAAATGTTCAGAAGTGACAACTGACAATGAAGTTTCGTAAAAATAGCACTTTTATCACGAATTGTGTATACTATTTTTGCAACATCGCAAAAATGAGTCTCAATTTTAAATTTCTTTATAATTTTTTACCCTCCAAGAATCTAGTTGCTGATTTTGTATTCTAACGTTGCTATGGAAATGACTTTTCCTCACTAGTGATGGCAAACGCCTATTTTCCTCACTACATTGAGTGAGGAAAGTGTCATTTTCAGAAGCGATGTTGGAAAAAGTATTATTTTTCACTGTTTAGAGCTTAGAATATTTATCTTCTTTGTGAATTTAGCTAGGTGACACACTGGAGAAACGAATTTCGTGAAACTTGTTTGTGATACAAGTTTACATGAAACTAGTTTCTCGTTTAGTGCAAACTGTAGAAACTAGTTTCATAAATTTTACTATTCCGTCCTTACAAATGAAACGAATTTCACGAAACAATTAACAAGAAACAGAACACGTTGCTTTTTGCGCAACTTGTTGCCGAAACAATTTCTGTTCTCCTGTTTCCGAAACGCCAGTGTGCATCGTTTCATATAAGTACATGGGTTATTTGATATTGCAACGAGTTGCATGTCTCGTGAAACTAGTTTCACGAAATTCGTTTCTCCAGTGTGTCACCTAGCTTATCCTGTAAAATTTCTGATTACTCATTAATCTAGTGAATAGTACCTACCCACCTATATTTTTTATTTATTGTAATCAGCACAATTATGAGGAATGTTTCGATTGGTTTGAATACTTTGATGACAAAACATAGATATAATAGAATATGATATTCGAGAATATACTTGTAATACGGCCTGACAATATTAACAAAATTTTTATTTTTTTGCTGATAAATAATTTTACGTAGGTATATAAATAATTGAGCCAAAATACATAATCCTTTGACGCTAAAGTAAATCAACTAGCACTTATATAATCCATGGATAATACTGCCACTGTACTTTTTACAACTACATCTACTTAAACATTCAAATCCATAACGTCTTTTTACACCTACTTGTGGCAATGACATCACCTTGAATAGCTCACATTAATCCTTATGTGTTCCAGTGTACAACTTTCCTTTACTTAATCAAATTTTTGGATAACTCTTTGTCAATTTAATTAGAATATTAAGTAGCCTTACCGTGTGTATTTTTCAAATTTAGTTTGAAATTTTGTTTTAATGTCCAATTTAAATTGTAGCAACTTAAATTTGGATCTGCAACGTTTTTATCTACCTTCTTGAATGACATTTTTAATAATAGAGATAGATATGTGACGAATCAAAAGTTTCTCAATATTTGTTAATAATAAATAATGCTTTTCGCATGAATTGAATAAATCGTACGCACTCCTTTCGTTTAGTGTAAATCCAGTAGAAATAATAATATTTAAAATTAATTATAAAATCGTGTTCCATTTGAAGAGAAAATTATCGTTTATGATTTCATCTTTTATTGTAGAACCCTTTTGGCTTGCGCAATGTACGCAAGACATTTTAGAATCTTCTGGTACACCACAAAACATTAAATAGCTTGAAAGAGTGAAACTGAGCAAGGCGGGAACTATTTATACATTTGGGGCAGAAGACAAAATACTGGTGTCCAGTATTATTTTCAAAGTAAATATTGTCCGCTTGAAAAGGTTTCAGTTCCTTTTTACATTAGAGGAAGAAAAAAAATTCTGGCTGGGGAGGACGGTAATGAAACCAATAAATGTAGTACAAGTAATATGAAAGCTAGCAATGTAGAAGAACGTTATAATGAAGTTACTGTTGTTAATTAAAAGAATTTTAAGGAAACAGAGAGTATGTTTAATGGAAAAACGATATCTATCAATGAGGCAGAAAAGAAAACCTTGTGTAGTGCTATAAATGACAGTTATCCCGAGGTATTGGTTGATATAACTAACATGTCAAAGACAAACGAGTTGTCATATGTGAAAGAGGATTAAACGGAATCTGAAACCACGGTATTTTCGCCCGCTATAAATAAATATAGTATTGAACTTAATACCACAAAAAATAATGTTAAAGAAAACTTCAGACCTTTCCTATCCAATTCTAAAGTAAATATTGAAGAGCATACCATAAACAAAAATTCTGGTACAAACAGGGAAAATATATCACACAAGTAACATGCACTCCATTTGATGTAGAAGAGAAAACCAACGAAAAAGAAAACACCAGCTACAGTAAAAATAATAAGATTACCATACTATCTAATATTGTCCTAAAGGAACCAATAACAAACGATCATATAGACGATGATGCATCTATCCAAAGTAATGATGAACCGTATCAATCATCCAGTAGTGAATACGTGTCTTCTTCATATTCCTCTTCTCATAAAGGTGATGAAGATGATTACGCAAATTTACGCAAAGAGTTGATACTTGCTAATTCTACATTGTGTGACGAGCCTTCAACAAAAATGTTACCAAACTTACCGGTTTCTCCTGTAGAGCTTGCGTGCCAATTACAAGAGGTCCCCAAATCAATGAAGTCTCCTGTGTTTCCGCTTCAAATCTGTGATAAGTTCCAAATTCCTGACAACAGTAGTGATAGCGAAATAGAGACAACTGCTTACGTTAATCGTGCAAAAAAGACTATCTCTGGAAGTCGTGTTTATGATAAAAGACATGCTTGTTACTTCTGTGACAAATTGATCGGCATAGTTACGAGACACTTAGAGTTGGTACATTTTAAAGAAATTGAAGTTGCGAAACTATTAACTATGGATAAAAACTCTGAAAGACGAATAGAGGGGTTTTTATGTTTGCTTAGAGCCGGCGACTATTACGATAATTGCCAAATACTGGCAATGAAAAAGGGTAAACTTATTTTAAGCAGGCGCCTTTCTTCAAAAGGCAGATTAAGAGGGTTATCAAATTATGGTCCTTGCCCAAACTGCCTAGGGCTCTTTTTGCTAACAACGTTATGGACCCACGTTAAAAATAGTTGCCCCAATAAAAAAAAATTCTGCGATAACATTTCCCGTAGGGACGTGAGAGGTGAAAGTTACGCACTTTTGTCCAGTTGGTCGGAAACCAATACATCAGTAGAATTTCAAAAAGATATACTATCAACGTTAAAACATGATTATGTTGGTATAGTTTGTAGAGAAGATTAATTAATTATTAAATTAGGAGTTCTATTATTTTAAAAATTTAGTGTCCAACAACACGATTTCATTCGTCAAACAGTGCGTCAGTTAGCGAGGCTAATCATTCAAGTTCGATCCACTTCAAGTTTAACAAATTTAGAGCATATTCTACTACCTAAGAATTTTGATATTATTGTGAAAAGTGTGAAACAATTATGCGTTTCTACAATAAATGTTATTTCTGATAAATTTTAATAAAATTTTGTTCATTTTAAAAATACCGAATCGAGTATCGTTGATTATAGTTTTGGATGTTGCCAGGTTGCTAGGTTACGACGAAATTATAGCAAGGGATTTAAGACCCTCCTTTTGATATCGTAACTATGATATTATAAGCTTATAATAACACTATCAGAAATAAAATAAATTAATATTAAAATACCTATGGTGCGTAAACCAATTTTATACACGGTATGTAACTTACAATTACAATGGAAATTTCCATTCAATATAAGTGATTGTGTGAGGCCACACATTATATCCATCCAGACGACAGTATATAGGTGTAATAGTGGGGTCTGGCCACATATTTATGTTTTATCTACAACTTCCGAGATATGGAGTGTATGGGCATGACGTTAATACCAAATAAAGCAGGAAATAAAATACACTCATTCTTTCCTCGTAACTTGAAGGACCCCACTTTTAGGTGAAATACTGGTGTCCACAGAAAGATTGGAAGGCCTGTATGTGTGTGTTTGTGTGTGTGTGTGTGTGTGTGTGTATGTGTAGGGGGCGCAACAATTGTGTGGACACACGCCCTACTATAATATGACTTTAGTGGCCTTCTTCACTACTGGGGCCTTACATATGGCCACACTTTTTCTAACCATTTTTAAACGTATTTACGTGCCCTCCCTACCTATCTATATTTGACACCACTACATGTCCCCACAATTATTGCTGAAATATGGTGTGTAACATAACCAAAACACAACCAACTTTGTGTGGCCTTGATTAGTGCTGCCCTCTACAATGAGTTTGCTCCTTTCGTACTTTGTAAGTGTATATTTCACATTCTTGCGTAAATGTTCAGAAGTGACAACTGACAATGAAGTTTCGTAAAAATAGCACTTTTATCACCAATTGTGTATACTATTTTTTCCAACATCGCAAAAATGAGTCTCAATTTAAAATTTTTTTATAATTTTTTACCCTCCAAGAATCTATTTGCTGATTTTGTATTCTAACGTTGCTATGGAAATGACTTTTCCTCACTAGTAATGGCAAACTCCTATTTTCCTCACTACATTGAGTGAGGAAAGTGTTATTTTCAGAAGCGATGTTGGAAAAAGTATTATTTTCACTGTTTAGAGCTTAGAATATTTATCTTGTCGGTGAATTTAGCTAGGTGACAGACTGGAAAAACAAATTTCGTGAAACTTGTTTGTGATACAAGTTTACATGAAACTAGTTTCTCGTTTAGTGCACACTGTAGAAACTAGTATCATAAATTTTACTATTCCGTCCTTACAAATGAAACGAATTTCACAAAACAAGTAACAAGAAACAGAACACGTTGCGTTTCGCGCAACTTTTGCCGAAACAATTTCTGGTCTTCTGTTTCCGAAACGCCAGTGTGCATCGTTTCATATAAGTACATGGATTATTCGATATTGCAACGAGTTGCATGTTTCGTGAAACTAGTTTCACGAAATTCGTTTCTCCAGTGTGTCACCTAGCTTATCTTGTAAAATTTCTGATTACTCATTAATCTAGTGAATAGTACCTACCCACCTTTATTTTTTATTTATTGTAATCAGCACAATTATGAGGAACTTTTCTATCGGTTTGAATATTTTGATGACAAAACATAGATATAATAGAATATGATATTCGAGAATATACTTGTAATACGGCCTGACAGTATTAACAAAATTTTTATTTTTGCTGATAAATAATTTTACGTAGGTATATAAATAATTGAGCCGAAATACATAATCCTTTGACGCTAAAGTAAATCAACTAGCACTTATATAATCCATGGATAATACTGCCGCTGCACTTTTTACAACTACATCTACTTGAACATTCAAATTCATAACGTCTTTTTACACCTACTTGTGGCAATGACAACACCTTGAATAGCTCACATTAATCCTTATGTGTTCCAGTGTACAACTTTCCTTCACTTAATCCAAATTTTGGATAACTCTTTGTCAATTTAATTAGAATATTAAGTAGCCTTACCGTGTGTATTTTTCAAATTTAGTTTGAAATTTTGTTTTAATGTCCAATTTAAATTGTAGCAACTTAAATTTGGATCTGCAACGTTTTTATCTACTTTCTTAAATGACATTTTCAATAATAGAGATAGATATGTGATGAATCAAAAGTTTCTCAATATTTGTTAATAATAAATAATGCTTTTCGCATGAATTAAATAAATCGTACGCACTCCTTTCGTTTAGTTTTAATCCAGTAGAAATAATAATATTTAAAATTAATTATAAAATCGTGTTCCATTTGAAGAGAAAATTATCGTTTATGATTTCATCTTTTATTGTAGAACCCTTTTGGCTTGCGCAATGTACGCAAGACATTTTAGAATCTTCTGGTACACCACAAAGCATTAAATGGCTTGAAAGAGTGAAAGTGAGAAAAGCGGGAACTATTTATACATTTGGGGCCGAAGACAAAATACTGGTGTCCAGTATTATTTTCAAAGTAAATATTGTCCGCTTGAAAAGGTTTCCAGTTCCTTCTTACCTTAGAGGAAGAAAAAAAATCTGGCTGGGGAGGACGGTAATGAAACCAATAAATGTAGTACAAGTAATATTGAAGCTAGCAATGTAGAAGAACGTTATAATGAAGTTACTGTTGTTAATAAAAAGAATTTTAAGAAAAGAGAGAGTATGTTTAATAGAAGAACGATATCTATCAATGAGGCAGAAAAGAAAACCTTGTGTAGTGCTATAAATGACAGTTATCCTGAGGTATTGGTTGATATAACTAACATGTCAAAGAAAAACGAGTTGTCATATGTGAAAGAGGATTAAACAGAATCTGAAACCACGGTATTTTCGCCCGCTATAAATAAATATAGTATTGAACTTAATACCACAAAAAATAATGTTAAAGAGAACTTGAGACCTTTCCTATCCAATTCTGAAGTAAATATTGAAGAGCATACCATAAACAAAAATTCTGGTACAAACAGGAAAATATATCACACAAGTAACATGCACTTCATTTGATGTAGAAGAGAAAACCAACAAAAAAGAAAACACCAGCTACCGTAAAAATAATAAGATTACCATACTATATAATATTGTCCTAAAGGAACCAATAACAAACGATCATATAGACGATGATGCATCTATCCAAAGTAATGATGAACCGTATCAATCATCCAGTAGTGAATACGTGCCTTCCTCATATTCCTCTTCTCATGAAGGTGATGAAGATGATTACGCAAATTTACGCAAAGAGTTGATACTTGCTAATTCTACATTGTGTGACGAGCCTTCAACAAAAATGTTATCAAACTTACCGGTTTCTCCTTTAGAGCTTGCGTGCCAATTACAAGAGGTCCCCAAATCGATGAAGTCTCTTGTGTTTCCGCTTCAAATCTGTGATAAGTTCCAAATTCCTGACAACAGTAGTGATAGCGAAATAGAGACAACTGCTTACGTTAATCGTGCAAAAAAGACCATCTCTGGAAGTCGTGTTTATGATAAAAGACATGCTTGTTACTTCTGTGACAAATTGATCGGCACAGTTACGAGGCACTTAGAGTTGGTACATTTTAAAGAAATTGAAGTTGCGAAACTATTAACTATGGATAAAAACTCTGAAAGACGAAAAGAGGGGTTTTTATGTTTGCTTAGAGCCGGCGACTATTACCATAATTGCCAAATACTGGCAATGAAAAAGGGTGAACTTATTTTAAGCAGGCGCTTTTTCTTCAAAAGGCAGATCAAGAGGGTTATCAAATTATGGTCCTTGCCCAAACTGACTAGGGTTCTTTTTGCTAACAACGTTATGGCGCCACGTTAAAAATAGTTGCCCCAATAAAAAAAATATCTTCGATTACACTTCCCGTAGGGACGTGAGAGGTGAAAATTACGCACTTTTTGTCCAGTTGGTCAGAAACCAATACATCAGTAGAATTTCAAAAGATATACTATCAACGTTAAAACATGATGATGTTGGTATAGTTTGTAGAGAAAATTTATTAATTATTAAATTAGGAGCTCTATTATTTGAAAAATTTAGTGTCCAACAACACGATCTCATTCGTCAAACAATGCGTCAGTTAGCGAGGCGAATCATTCAAGTTCGGTCCACTTCAAGTTTAACAAATTTAGAGCAAATTTTACTACCTAAGAATTTTCATATTATTGTGAAAAGTGTGAAACAATTATGCGTTTTGACAATAAATTTTATTACTGATAGATTTTAATAAAATTTTGTTCATTTTAAAAATATCGAATCGAGTATCGTTGATTATAGTTTTGGATGTTGTCAGGTTGCTAGGTTACGACAGAAATTATAGCAAGGGATTTAAGACTCTCTTATTGATATCGTAACTATGATGTTATAAGCCTATAATAACACTATCAGAAATAAAAAAAATTAATATTGAAATACCTATGGTGCGTTAACCAATTTTACACACGGTATGTAACTTGCAATTACAATGGAAACTTCCATTAAATGTAAGTGATTGTGTGAGGCCACACATTATATCCATCCAGACGATAGTATATAGGTGTAGTAGTGGGGTCTGGCCACATATTTATGTTTTATCCACAACTTCCGAGATATGGAGTGTATGGGCATGACGTTAATACCAAATAAAGCAGAAAATAAAATATACTCATTCTTTCCTCGTAACTTGAAGGACCCCACTTTTAGGTGAAATGCTGGTGTCCACAGAAAGATTGGAAGGCCTGTATGTGTGTGTGTGTGTGTGTGTGTGTGTGTGTGTGTGTGTGTGTGTGTGTGTGTCTGTGTGTGTGTGTGTGTGTGTGTGTGTGTGTGTGTGTGTGTGTGTGTGTGTGTGTGTGTGTGTGTGTGTGTGTGTGTGTGTGTGTGTGTGTGTGTGTGTGTGTGTGTGTCTGTGTGTGTCTGTGTGTGTCTGTGTCTGTGTGTGTGTGTGTGTGTGTGTGTGTGTGTGTGTGTGTGTGTGTGTGTGTGTGTGTGTGTGTGTGTGTGTGTGTGTATGTGTGTGTGTGTGTGTGTGTGTGTGTGTGTGTGTGTGTGTGTGTGTCTGTGTTTAGCAAAATAAATCGTAAATTACGGATCTGTGTGCTAAGGTTGTTGACACCACAAATGAAAATAACTTGCTATTCTGTACATACATTCTTTTCAAGTACATTACATAATACCCCCTCCATTGGATAAAACACAAACGTCGAAACGTCGCCGAAAATTGTTTAATACTCGCGTAATTAATTGCACACTTTCTCTAATTGCATTTGAGCTGCAAAAAATCGATTTTGCATTTCTTGTACTATTATTTACGGGAGTTTTGTGTACTTCACTTTTAACATAGCTCTAGAAAAGTCCAATAGGTTAATATCTGGCCTACGGGTTGACCAGCGTTTAGTGCCGTTTCTTTCAATCCAACGACCTGTAAAAATTACATTTAAGAACTCGCAAACGGGGCTACTTACAAACGAGCTCTATCGTGCATAAATCACATTGTTCTGCAAACTTAAAAGGCTAAGTCATCAAATTCTTGCGCAAAAGTTTCTTGTAAGAGTACAAGTCGCTTGTAAGTCTTTCTGGTAAAATAAACGGTCCAATTAAAGTATTTATTTTATTATTTTATTATTTATTAAAAATATTTATTTTTCTTCCGTTGCTAATACATGGGGTAGTTTTTCTCAATCACGGCTTTTGTAAGTAGGAAGAACACATCTAGTTTTTTTAAGTCCTTGCACACACACAATTGTCTATTAGAATATTGCTTAATCCACGTGTGGTGTAAAGGTTATAATTACATCGTATGTACACTGTACAGTATTACTGTTGTACATAATAAAAAAAAATTAACTAAATATTATGTACGAGTACGTTTACACAAACCACTTAGCATCAACTAAAAAAGTCCGTTAAAAAATCTAGACCAAAATAAACCAGATTGTTGAATTCAGTTCTAAGAAAACCAAATTTTTTAATTATTTGAAGTCTTGTTTTGGTTACAACCAAAGATAAACGTGTCGTGTACACAAAGTACATTTTAAAGATATTTTTAAGATAATTGGTGTAATTATTAGAACAATTTAAATGCAAGCTTTTGAACTTGGTCTAAGTTCTTCGTCAGGCACAATTAAATTAAAGCTTGCATTTAAATTGTTCTAATAAATACACCAATTATCCTAAAAATATCTTTAATATGTTTTATGGTGAAAGTTTTATGTCTAAAAAAAGTACATTTTGTTAAGCTTCGTTGGTAATAATGCTAAAAAATAAATATTACCATATGCTTGAAATATTTTATTCACATCCAATACATCATAGTCAGTTTCATGTTTTAATATTTGGAAATCTAAATTTTTTTTTAGTATCTTTTAAGAATTTATTCAGCACAACATCTGAAAAATCTAATGGAACGTAGCATGTATTTTTCCTTTTTGATGATAGCACCTTGTTGGTAATATAGCGAATAGAACTGCATACTTTTAATAAATTTGGTTTTCTCCAGTAGCATTCGGTTGAAGTTAAAGCTGCCTCTTCACTTCTCCGATGTACCCACATTAAAAAAACAACAGAATGTTTGCACCTACTTTACGAGCAGTACAGTTATGGCATTTCACACTCTCGATTACTACTTCTTTTTTATTAACGATCATTGACACTGCATAGTTTTTAGCTTTTACTTTATGTTCAGGAAAAATGTTAAACCTTAATACACACATATGCTTCTCTCTTTAACTGTACTAACCAATCGCTTCATCACCATAACTTTGTCTTGATGAACTGAAAAAATTTAGAGCGCATAAAAACTTGTTTCTTAATGATCTAGAATAATAAAAGAAACTATATTTATATGGTAAGTTGTTCTTTTTTCCCTCCTTAGTTTAATTTAAACACTTCCAGAACTTTTATATGTGGAGGGGCAGCAGAAACACTTCAAATGTCTAAGAACCGGTTTTTAGACATTTAAAGTGTTTCTGATGCCCCTCCCAATCGAAGAGTTCTGGAATGAATTAAATTGTTTATATATATTTATATGCTTACATTAATGTTTTGACAATCCTTTGTTCAGCAGAACAAAAGTCAGGATTTGATTTAAAAATTTTTCCAACGATTATAGCATCAACGCGTGGTAAAATGCTACGATCACCTTCCACAAAACCGCAATCCATTTTATATAAGGTATAGCTCATTTTAATAAATAATTAACTATAATACAATTTAAAAATCCACCGGAAGTAACTACACATACACACAAAAACTACTTAAAAACGAGACGAACAATTGTTTGCAAACGAATATTTATGCACAATATGAACAGTGACGTCATACCAATCACAGTAGCGTTACGACGCGTCGCGTTACTTACAACATGATAACTATTAGTTAGCTATCCAGTATATTATAACGGATGTAGGTGTAAACATTCTTGCTTTAAACACACTCATAAATAATAGTAAAACGGTCTGCAAAATCTAAACCAAAATAATTATTTATGTTTTAAAATCCTGATAAATACGTTTATATTCAAGAGCAACAATTTACAAATCTTAGCGCCTCAACATCAACATTATTGGTTGATAAAAAAATAAACATTGCAAACTACAACCTTTTAGAGGTTTTTCTAAATCAAAATTCAAGATTTTAACACGCGAAGATATCTTAAAATTTTTCAAGGATGCTTCAAACCGAGCTTATCTTTTGGAAAAGGTTGTATTAGTAATGGAGTCTTTGGAGGATTAAAAAAAAATACGCAGCGTTGCGTCTGACAGGACTAAAAGAGCGGCGCTTTTTTTGTGTTATCAAAATTGGCGATGTACGGTTCAACCAGTCGGAAAAACACTTGCTTGTGTACCTTCAAAAGTTGAAGTTTTCTAGTTTATCCTAATGCTAAAGAGCACACAGGACATTGTTCACGTCGAACATTAGCAACTCTTGTAATGGATGCTGGTGCTGATAGATTGCAATTGAACAGACATGGAAAGTCGAAAAGTGATGCAGCATCTAAAAATAAGATATCGCGAATGAATGCTGGAACTAGAGATTTACTAAGCCAAGTAGCTTAGCTTGTAACGTAAGAGCTTGAAAGTCGAGTTTTTTTAAAATAAAAGCTTGACTTAACTTGATGTTTGTAGATACAGGCTTGGCTTGGTTTTCAATTTTTTAAACCTTTTATTGTTCTTTCCGCAAAAGAAGTTTATAGCCTTGAAACACGTACTTCGTACAGCTCACTGCCACAATACTAAAAATTATCCAACTGCTGGCATAAATTTTACCTCATAACTTTGAACTGATGTGAAGGAACAACGTGTCTAATATACCGAATCAGATATGATCCATGCCTGTACGTGGCTGTAATAAAATCAATTATAAATAAACCCAAATTTATAGTTACATTTACTTAATTATCTAAGTAATAATCTGATAATAAGAAATACACAACAAACATTTTATGATTATAACAATACAAGACTGATTTACGTCTAGTAGGCAGGGTATTCACGATGCGAGGTTTGAATGTGTATACTTGACGCGTTTCCGCTAGACTTCTTATTGATCCCGAATTATAAGGTAATTTAGTATACAGAGTGTTTTTGATAAAATACTACAAACTCGAGAAAACGTTTTCTTGTGGCGTTAAATATTATTTGGTCTAAAGTGATAAGGTTGATTTTAAATGCTGTAAGATCCGTATTTTAAAACCACTTTATGTATAGCGTTAATTATGGTTCTCTTTAATTACTTTAACTTGTAAAAATGTACTTTGTGTACTCGATTATGCTTATCTGCGGTTGTAACCAAAACAAAACTTCAGCTAATATTATTTTCAAGAATTTTAAAGTTTGGTAAAAGCTTGAAAGCTGGACCTGTAAATGCTGGGCTTAGCTAATATTTAACTTGGCTTGATTATTTAAAAACTTGGATTAAGTTTTTGAAAGCTTGGTTTTATTTCAAGTCAAGTTTTTAAAAATCAAATCAAGTTTGTGAATCTCTAGCTGAAACTGACAAACGTGAAGTAAATAAGATGTAATCATTTAATGAAAACGTAAACTTAGGAAATTTATCACATAGAGAAAGTAATTTTAACTATAGTGGAACATTTTCTAATTGCGTTTATAATTTTAAAGACTCAGATAAACTTAAATAAAAATATACATATCAATTTGGCTTTAAAAATGTTACAAGCTTATAGGTCTTACGAACCTTGACGGCCAATTCACACAGTCGGAGATAGGGGAGGTTCAAATAAATAAGAGTTAAAAGGCGCCAGATCTTTTATAAGTGAAACTTCTGTGTCGATCAGGACAGAAGGTTCAAGTTTGTAACGAATTTCAGGTTCGAAATCTTTGTTACTCTGGTGTTCGTGTAACCAACAAAAAGAAAGATATGTTACCATAAAGGAAAGATAAAATATGTATAACAACTTTAATTTAGTAACTTAGATTATTAACAACGAGTCTCAGAAATTCTAAATTCATAAATGCCGGAAGTATTGACAACACACAATACATATGTTTACACGATGTCGATAGCGAAGATAATTACATGACTAATATCGTTTGTACACAGCATGCAATACACACAAAATAATTAGTGAAACTACCTTAATAGTATTGAAACAATTATTGTAATTACGTAAGTTAAAACAAGCAAAATTCCGTGAGTGACTTTTCTGACAGCGACAAAATAATTAAATAAACACACAATCCAGTACCTACTTGCTCGAAGAAAACGTTTTCCTTGTTGAGTCAGCCTGGAATAAATTTGAATAGCAAATCGTGTCAACACAATGACTCACAAAAGCAAAAACCTACAAAATTGTTAATTACTATTTAAAAAAGTACACATAAGAACCCGATTATCGAATGCTGTTGCACACATTAAGTGATAGTTGGTTTCGCAGTTGCTTGACGCATGAGTAGAATCTCTTGTCTTCGTTTTTAGTTTTAAACGTAAGCCTTCCAGAGTTATACTCGTTCCATAAAGGTATTTGTCGATATTAATCCCTCATCGATCGTTAATGCATCAAAACATACAGCCAAAACGTGGCGGGACGTACTATCAAATTAAGAAGGAAATTACCAAAGAATTCTAAAAACGAATATGAAAAACTTACCCTGTGATGCATAAACTACTATAAATGCGTAATAAAATTATAATTTCATTTCCATTAACGTCGATGTTGTTAGAAACTCAAAATTTTAAACATCACAAGCCATTTTAAGTAGTTGCCGGTTTAACGTCTTGACAGGAAATGAAGTAAAAAGAAAACTCGGCAGAGGGCGTCAAAACAGAAATCTAATTTTAATTCAACCAATATACAAGGTAGGACATTTTTAAATTTATGCACGTAACAAAATATTTAAATTGTTATATGTTTACTCATTAATTATTAATAGCAGACATTATCATAACACCTGCTTATCATTAGCATTTTAAAACTAAAAATAAAACATATCATGGTATATGATTATACCACTAATATTTTAATTCAAACCAAAAAATTTTAGTAAAATACCGTTAATTTTTGTAAACGCTGTAAAAAATAATACAATGAACATAGTATCACAAACATTTAGATAAAATGGCCTCACGTAGCAGACATACGCAACAGCTTTCTGGATCACATCAAAATCTTTTAAAACCATATTAAATTCACCTTTGAGATTAAGCATCTCGTTCTTAGACGTACTGATGGTAAAATAGACAGTAGGTCACCAGGTATACAGAAAACCAACACATCCTGAGAGATACGTACGTACATTACAGCTCGTAACTTTTCTTAGACACCGGACACACTATAGAATTGGAGCAGACAACAGCCAAATGTCGTAACTTTTTATATGGGGAAACCATCGAAATCAAGATTGTCACAACAGTGCAATATAAAGAGTTTATAGGAACCAATGTATTTAGTTTTCTGAAAAACAAACAGCAACATGACTGTCGAAACGTCAAATTTATTGGTTTTGCGTTTGTAAATTTTGCAAATCTTGTGAAATGTGGTAATATAGAACGCGGTTCAAAACCTAAAAATCACTCTATTTTAGAATTTTGATGACCGTATTTGAATACTGAAACTACCTAAATATGTATACTGTAACATTGGTACAAAATTTAATTTAAATTTAAAACGCAACAAACAAAAAAACTGTTAAATTTCACAGTCAAATGCTTCAATACTTTACTCCAAAATGACCTAAAAAACAAAATTTTTTTTAAACTACTATTATTGGGTGCAATTGTTTAATTTTAGACACTAACACTAACTACTTAAAACTTTTAGAGAAATTATTTCTTCCAAAGTGATTTCTGAGTAACTAAAGCGTTATATTGGTTGACATTTGACCAATTCACTCCTTTAAAAATAACTTAAACAGACAATCAGACACTTTCTGAAATTGATATTCATATTGCACACGTCTCATTAATTAAATATTTGTTTGACTATTTAGTAAATTTAACGCTATTATTAACTAAGCTTAATTGGCATTAAGTTACCGGTCTTGTGAAAATTTAACAAACAAACACAAAATAAAAATAGTATTTAAACTAAATACTTATGCTAAAGTTTATTTTTACAGCTTAAGTTTTGGTGCTATTCGTATACATTCATTTTTTAAAAAATTAGAAACCTAATAGAAGTATTTGTGTTTGAAAGTTTATTTTAGTATAAAATTAAAGTTAGAAACAATCGAAAGTGTGGGTAGGTCTAATTTTAATGTGTAAACATATTAATAATAAAACGCTCAAATTAAAAAAAACGAATTTTTGATATTTATTTTTTCGACGAATACTTAAAAGCAGTAGATGCTTTACGAATTGCTGAATAAGTTCCGCGTTATAGTTAGATATTACGCTTTGAATAAATTAATTTAAAGAAGTTCAATACACTTTCAAATGTATTACGCTCAATTTATGAAACAAAATATAACATCAAAAGATTTTTTTTGTAAAACAAGACGAGTTTGGAATTATAAATAAAATAAAATTTCACACTTCAATTTGAATATTTAATGCATTTCTCATTTACTTAATGCCACAAACGATACTTTTACACCCAACTAAATGTAAAATTGCAAAGAAAAATATCTTAATTTCTTAAAAGTTCAAGAAATTTTTTACATAAATTATTATTTGTGTCGGCGTTAGTTAAAATAAATAAATATTTAACAATTACGTTTTTGCGCTATAAATTTTTTACACGTTTTGATACGGTTCAGAAAGATTAGATTTATGATGTAGGTAGTATGAAAAATTCAACATAGGCTTTTATTTAAATTGATATATGGAACAATTATTTGCTAATAAATAAATAAGCGATGTAAGCGATATGATTAAATATTGTTGAGCGTACGTGTGATTTTCAGCTACACGATCTTGATAAATGTTGTGGTTGCTCCAGTATAAACTGATTTAGCTTCTGTTTCAGCAAGAATGCCACCATAAAGCTGTGTTAATTACGCATTTATAAGTGTGAAACTTTATTCTTGAACGCATCGTTATAACACGACACTTAACTAATTTTTATTTTAGAAGCCAAAATTTATCTTTAAAAAAATTTACGTTTTTATAAAACTAATTGGTACATAATTATTTCGGCATTAAATGAGATTTTTAAACAACAAGATACTTAAATTAGCTTTTCATTGATTTGTTTATTTAGACCAATCAATGAAATAAATTTTATATACTTCATAACATTTTTAATTCTAATTTGAGGTTCTTAATTAGCGTGTATGTTTTATGCTAAGTTTATTATTTATATCACTATTGAAAAAAATCGCAAATCTTTGCACAAAATTAAAATTAATAAACGTGTAAAATTTACAGTTATAAGCGTAATCCTCTAGTAGATAAGTAATAATTGTATTTACAACAGTTATAAGTTATAAAAAAATCGATAAGTACAAAAATATTGACATAACAAATACTAGAATGTTTAATTAGGATCAAGAATACAAAAAATAGTTTTTTAGCAAATTAGCCACGATATCATGATAGTTTTCTCTCCGAAAATGTTTGCAAACATTTTTAAAGAAGTTCATGCTGCCAGCTCTAAATCATTCATAATACGGTCAAAAGTATTATTTTTTAAAACTTCCTAATTTATAGACCATGTTACAAGTAGTTATTTACGTATTTGCTATAAATAATAATTCGTAATAAAATTTACATCTACACTGGTTTCTCGACGACACTGTCGCCGATAAGAATTGTAATTAACAGTTTCGATGTACGGAATCTTACTTGTCCATTTGTACTTGATTTGTCGCTGCAACCGCTAGATTGTTAATACGCTTTCCGCTAAATCATAAGTAATTATTTTTATGTTTAAATTTTATCGTTGCTTATTCCCTTTACGTTTTAGCAATAATGCTGTAATAGAATGGGATATTCTGGCAGAGTTTAAATGATTTAGTCTTTTATATCTGCGGTTACAGGTAAAATTTGTTAAGATAACTTCCGTCATGTTGCTTCAATGCAATAAAATTAACAAGTTCGTTAAGGTAAAACGGATTCCTCTCTATTAGTTAGAAATAATTCTACTTCTTGTTGTTCATAGAGATAACAATCTAATAACCTTCAGACGTTTTCTTAGCAAAATTTTTATATGGCCATTACTACCTTCAACCCGAAGCAGACTGATGTACAAGTATCGTATTGGGAAACCACTTGCTCATTTGTAATTTAATCTACGCATTTTGTCGACTTTAAGTACATAAGGGGTAGTGACTGTCACTACTCGATCTCAAGGAACTCTGGTGAGTAAGTTTTTGCATATTTTCCTTTTTTACGCGGTGTTGTTAAGTACAATTATCGATTTGTAAAGTGTCACCACTGTACGTAAATGAAGTAATTGTGTGATCGAGTTTGAAGCTGCGGTAATCAATTTGTTTAATTAAAACTAAACGAACAAAACATAAAGTGACAGTTCGTTGATTATTTTGTGCATTGTCAAATTCTTTAATTTATAATTACTATTACAATAACGTTTGTTCGTTATCTCGTCTGCTATTATTTTTTTATAACTGTTATATACATTGCACTTGCTTAATTTTTTTTGCTCGCCTTTTTTTTCTATACTGTTTGCTTTATATATTCAGACGTACTCTTGGTCTCTCGAAGCCAAGGATTTTTATCAGTACGTGGAGTGGCGCCTAGGTATTTTTATATTTTTATTATAGTTTCTCAACCACGCCCACTCACCGACAACGTAGCTAGCCGTGATAACGTGGTTGTTACCAACTCTAGGAAAAGGTTGGTAACAACCAACAAATAGTCCTTTGGAAACGTTTGCATTAGACAACTTTGTATCTTATTGTTTAAGTATTTTAAATAGTTGCTTTTTTTTCAAATGTTTTCACAAACTGTTCAATCAACCTTGATTTAATGTGTAGAGAAGGTAGAATCGCCAAATTAGAATCCACTAACGGCTAAAATTAAAACAATATTGGTCCGTGAGGTTCATGATATACTAGCACTAAACTTATAAAGTTTAGGTGTTTCTATTACGACGCAGTCTAAACCAAAATTCGCTTATACTCTAAAGAAAGAAAACTGCGAAACCTTAAGATCCTATATACTTCATAAGTTTTCAGACTTTAAATTTTTTTAATATCAATAAAAACTTTTTGAAATTCAATAAGAATCAACAACAGTATCGTTTCCAGATGATAGAAGTATACAGCGTGGTGATAAAATAATTACGTCTTTTAATGTTTCCAAGCAAAATGCTCAGACAAATCAATTTTATTTTTCAATAATACAAGAAAAAACGAAGGAAAAACAACAGTAAAAAGTAAAGAAAAGATTCAAACCGATTATTATACGGACGAAGAAGAATTAAGCAGAGAAACGGAATCTATTAGAACTAAAGCTAGAAAAAAGCGAAAAGCAAGCTCTTCGCCGCAAGAAGTTAAATAATCTCAAAGCTCAGCTACTCAAGTAAAATCTAAACCACCGTCATTTGTCATAATTAATAAGTTGAAAAACTATTCTCAAGGATTATCGAATAAGTTATAAAGCAACTATGCTTTCGGGAGATAACATAAAACTGAAGATGGAAAATGAAACTAGTTATAGCAATCTAACACGATTGCTTAATAATACCGAATTCAAATGGTACTCGTTTAAAAATAAACATACGAGACCGATAAAGAATGTGGTAAGAAAGCTACACCAGACATATAAAACGGAAGATATTTTGGATATTTAAAAACTGAAGGTTTCAAAATATTAGACGTGAGACAATTACTTAAATAGAAAGATAGGACTTTTCGTATTATCTTTTAGTAAGACGAAGGTTTCAAAAAGTTATATAGTATTCATAAAATATTAAATATGGAAGTAGAGATTGAAGCATTTAAAAAACCCGCCTTACTCTAACAATGTAAAAAATGGCAAGAATATGGACATACACCGAAATACTGTGGTAGAGGAGCAAGATGCGCCAAATGCGCAGGAAAACATCATACCAAGGGCTTTCAAAAGAATAAAAATATGAAACTTAAATGTATTTATTGTAGAAGGGAACACCCAGCTAAGTATAGGGGATGTAGTACAGCAATAGCCCTCTAAAACCTGAGTAACAAAAGACTGGATAAAGAAATCCGAAAAATACAACAAATTAACACGATCTATGAAAAAAATAGACCTGTACAACATAGAAAAGTAGAAACAAATGTATCTTATGCTTCAATAACAAGAAATGAAACTCAGCGAGATGACTCTAGTACTGATGGCTCAAACGTAATGCTCTAGCAGATTAAGAGATGGATGGAAGAGCAGGAAAAAAACAGAAAATATTTAACAAAACAATTATAGGAAGATTAGCTAAATTAAAAAACACTATCAGCAATAAAACTAAGCATTAGTCATGGCTAACGATTTTAGAATTCTTTAATAGTAATTAGTAATATTAGTAACTCAAAATATTGAGGTAGCCTTAATCTCAGAGACTCACTGTACGAACAAAACATAACATATTAAAATAATATCAAATTTATCGCTTTTTATATCCACAAAATACAGCTAGAAGAAGAGCAGTTATCCTAGTCAAAAATAGTATAACTCATTATGAGTAACAAAAGTACGAAACAGAGGTATACAAGCCGCCAGTATATGCATAAAAACAAAAAACCATTTGGTTGCATCGGCAGCGACATATTTCCAAGTCCGACAAAATCTGAAAAAAGATGATGTAAAAGGTTTTGCAAGCTTTAGGTAAAAGATTTATTATAGGAACAGAATTTAATGCCAAAATTGCACACTGGGCGGGGGGGGGGGGGCAAAATTAACGACAAGTAAAGGTAAAAAATTTAATGAAATAACTATAGAACTTAATGGTAGTTGACATTTAACTGGTAAACCTACGTATTGGCCGAGAGATACGACAAAAATCCCAGATTTACTAGATTTCTTTATTTCAATAAAAGTACAAACCAACACAAATCCATGACTTTGATGATCTAATGTCTGATTATTCATCTATCTATTTTGTTAACATTAACGAAAAATATAGTGATTAAAGAAGCTAATTTAACATTTAAAAAATATATTATTAAACCTACCAATCTAAACAAACACCTAGAATATAAAGCAGATAAATTTATGTTGGATATTCTAAAGACAGCATGGAATAATACCCCAGAAGTAAGTAGAAAGACAACAAGGAACAATCATCCAAAAGAAATTATTGATTTAATAAAAGAAAAAAGAGAATCAAGAAAGATGTAGTAGAGATCGAGAACAAAGAAAAACAAGAATAGACTGAATGCTTTTACATTACAACTTAAAAGAAAAATTCAAAAATTTAGAAATGAAGAAATAAATAGACATGTTAAAGACATAACTGACAATCAAAATACCGAATACTCACTCTGGAAAGTCACTAATAGTATCAACAGGCCAATAAAACACATCCCATCGATACGCAAAGAAGATGGGTCTTAGGTCAGAGCTTACAAATAAAAACTGGATACATTTGCAGCCTACCTAGAAGATATATTCAAACTACATGCAAATTAAATTAAACATTCACCCAAAAAAAATTCCGGGATCAGGGGAAAAATATTAAAACAATTACCACGGAAAAGTATTGTGAAACTTACACACTTGATAAATGCAGAATTCAGACTACATCATGTTTTAGTTGTGTGGAAAACAACTAAAGTTTTTATAATAATTAAACCGGAATCCCTATTACCTACGTAAGTTCATATAACCCAATATTGTTACTCATTATATCAAAGCTATTTTAAAAGCTACTTCTAAAACAAATATAGACGATAATTGAGAATCAACAACTCGTTGCTTCACGTCAATTTGGTTTTTGTAGTAAATACTCTAGTGTAGATCAAGTAGATCGTATTATAGACATGACCGAAAACTCTTTTGAGAAAAAGAAAATATGCTCAGCAATATTTTTAGATATTTCTGAAGCCTTCAATAAAGTCTGGCATGCTGGTTTACTAATTGAATTAAAAAAGTACTTTCCTATCCAATATATCCAGCTCTTGGACTCATACCTAACAGATCGAACCTTCAAAATTAAGCAAAAAAATGAACTCTTCGAACTTAAAATAATAAAAGCAAGTGATCTTGAATCAGTATTTTGCGGATGAGATCGCAGTACTAGCTAGATAGTAGATAGTGTGTGTGTAGAAGAAACAACGGCCAACCTCCAAGACGCATCCAATAAAATAAACATTTGGATAAAAATGTGGTCTACAGAAACCAACGAAGAAAAATTTTTATGAATACAAAAATAAACAATCTTTCAGTAAACTTGAACAATAACATAATTCCTTATCAAAGAATGGCTAACTACTTAAATCTAGACGCAAAACTAAAATGGAAAGTACATGCTAAAAAAACAACTAAACTAAAATTAAAATATAACATGTATTGACTTATAGGAAGAAATTTTCAGCTATCTGTTAAAAATAATAGCTGCATCGGGAACTTCAGGTGGAGATGGTTGAGGATGTGATCAGAAAGTTTGCTAGAAGCCACGAGGAGAGGCTCCATTAACACCCAAATCAAGAAGCTTGACAACTTCTAATTAATCAAGATCTCCTCCGTAGGTTCAAAAGAACGAAACTTTTTGCGTTAGTATAGTGTGAAGTGTGCCGTGATAATGCAAAGCAGAGTATAGTGCAAGTGTAGCCATGACAGAAACGTGCGCAATATTTCTCAGAAGCTGGGATGGATTGATGGAAACATTCAGATTAGCAAGTACTTTAGCAATTTAGGACATAAACAAAACGCTAGTTAATCTTATAGATTAGGTGCATAGCAATAAAAATATGTAAAAAATCAAACTTTATAACATCAAAATTTTACGTATGATTAAACATATTTTTGCACAATGACATCATTAGTTTTTTTTTTTCAAATGACAACTCCACTTGATTTAATAGTTGGTACACCTAACTTAAATGATGGCGTAAAAAATTGATGCCTTAGATTAGCGTTTTAAAAACATCACTTGAGTAGTTTAAGAAGAATGTGAAAGAGGTATTTAGCAAGTTGTGTAACCGCAAATTCTCTTTACCGTATCAAAAATGGCACATTTAACTAAACAGGAAAAAATAAAAATGTTAAGTACTGTGGGTTATGGCAGTAAGCTAACATCTCATAAAAAAAAACATGTGAGTTATTCAACCAAGAACATCGGGCCTATTGTAAGATTCACAATAAATGAATTTGTTGACAAATCTGTCAGAGATTTGCCACGCCAAGGTCGACCTTAAGTAAACAAGATTAGATGCGTTGGTTGAATCAAAAGAAAATCTTTACCATTCTACAAGGCAGTTATTTTTAAATCACCACGTTGACCACTTGTGTATCGTGCGGATTGATTTACGTGTTAAACAAAGATGATTCAGACAGCTGTGTTAAGAACTAGCGTAACGATGAAAACCTAATTTTTTGTATAATATCCTCTTTTCTAATAAAGTTTTTTATTTGCGTGACTGGGACAAAACATCGTCAAAATTATAGGAATTAGTCAAAAGAAAATCCTGATTAGACAATACACTTACAGTCAACGCGAAAGGAAAGTAAATGTGTGTATGGAAATAATCCAAAGGCTTTGAATAAAGCCATAGTTTTTTAAGGAAATCTTACAGTAGCACGTTATTTGGACTTTTTGCGGTTTAGTTAACACCAATGTAACTGTACTATATCAGGATCTTTGGTTTCAAGAAGATAAAGCGCTTCATCACATTGGAATAAATGTCGGTCAAAATATAGACGCCACATTTTCTGGAAATTGGATAAAACGTTGAAGAGCAATTGAGACAGACTTAACACACTTATTTTTTTTTCTGTGGGTTTACTTAAAATCTAAGGATTATTTTAAAAGAATAATCTAGTGGAATTACAGCTAAGGATTCGCGCTGCAGTAGCGCAAGTTTTTTCATTTTTGTAACAAAAGTTGTTTTCTTAATCTTGAAATTCTTGAAATCTTTATATCAAAAGTTCATTTATTTGTCTTAACGAAATTCTTAATTTAAACATTTTTCCTCTTGTTGATAATACATTTTAATTTATTTATTCTTTTTTTCATTTTTTTTTCTGTTTCATATTACTTATGGCGGTGTGCTTGTTAAAACTAGAAAACTAAAAAATTTTTTAAACAAATGGCTTCTGTATAAATAATTCAGTCAGAATCAACCATATTTTTTAAATATCTTGTTAAACCTCAAATGTTTAAAACTATACAGGTTCGTTAAAAGTTTTTATACTTCCAATCATAATGTAATTTTGATTTTTTTAAATGTTAAGTAAATGGTTATTGGCTTTATAATTAAAATATATTCAAGAACCTATCACTTCCGGTTATACCAGAAGTGACATCAGCCTTTTCATTTTATATGAAATTCTATGCTTTATATTAATTTTTTCAATTTTACGTGTAATTTTAAACTAATGTTGTTCGTAGCTCATTATCCCAAAACGCAACGGTTTTTTGAGATATTTAGATGTTTTTGAGAATTTTCATATTTGTAGCATAAACTTTAGAAAATTCATATCTTGTTAAATTATAAAGATTAAGCTGCGATATTTCTATCACTATTTATTCAAATTATCATCTTTTTAACATCATTTTGTAAAGGTCCATTACACATACAGAGTGTTCATAATATAATGCCAAAGTTAACAACTTTTACATGCGTAAAACTCAATTTTTTAAACGGAACAGCTTGTACATATTAGGATGGTTAAGAACTCAATAAAATTCTGCATGAATTGGTATAAAGGTTTTCAATACCCATTTTTAACCGTTAATGAGTTATAAGGATTTGTTTGATATTAGTACAAATTTCAATTATTTAAATATTCCAGGTAGTAGGCTGAGTAATACATATGACAATTGTCACTAATATGTCAATAAACATTATTGTTTGATACAATTTAATTCTAACAATTATGCAGAACGGTTTAGAATGAATTAATAGTTCCCTGCACCCATCTTCAGCCATTAATGTGCTATAATTAGTATAAATTTTAATTAAAATCGCTAATTGTTAGAGAGTTAAAATTGTATAATTAAATTAGCCAAGAGAAAATCTTAGAAGTAATTTTTAAGTTTATAAAATGACCACCAGGGGGCGTAACCGCTACCTTGGATTACATTAGTGAAGTTTCTCGAAATTTCGGTTTATCAAGGTAACAAAAAGATATATGCTTTCTTAAGCTAAAAAAATCCAGTATTTCTCGTTAAATACTCTTCGCCTTATCTCTGAAAATTAAGTAGTGAGAAGTGTTCAAAGGTTTTTCCAAAAAAATGTTTATAACTTCAAAACAGCTCACGGATTTCAATAAACTTAGTATTGTTAAATAACATTCGTTAAGGAACCAACTCTAAATACATTCTGGTGATTACGATTTAGGATCTCGCCACTAGAAGGATTTCTAATTGAAATTTGTACTAATATCAAACAAATCCTTATAACTCATTAACGGGTAAAGATGGGTATAGGGAACCATTATATCAATTGATGCAAAATTTTGTTTGTCTGTTTAACCATCTTAATATGCATAAATCGTTCTATTTAAAAAAATTGAGTTTTACGCATCTAAAAGTTGTTAACTTTGGCATTATATTTTTACAAAAAATGATGATAATTTGAATAAATAGTGATACAAATACCGCAGATAAACTTTATAATTTAAGGATATAAATTTTTAAAGTTGATATTACAAATGTAAAAATTCTCAAAAACCGTTGACTTTTGAAATAATGAGCTATGAACAAAATTGATCAAAAAGTACACGTAAAATTAATAAAAAATATAGCATTCCATATAAAATAAAAAAAGCTGATGTCACTTCCGGTATAACCAGAAGTGACAAGTTCTTGAATATATTTTAATTATAAAGCCAATAACCATTTACTTAATATTTTAAAAAATCAAAATTAATTTATGATTGGAAGTATAAAAACTTTTAACGAACGGGTTACGTGAAAAACCCTGTATGTTGCTATATTCTAATAATTACTAACAAACGTTTTAATAAATTACAAAAGAAATGAAATTGGCAAAAATAAATAAATTGGTATACAAAACTAGTTTTTCTAAAATAAAATTAAAAAAAACTAATTGGCTAAAACACTAGTTTAACTTTTGCTTACTAATTATTTATCAATATGTTAGTTTTTTTTATTTAACAGTTATAAATATTCTTCGTTATTCCATTGAGAACAGAAACTCAACATAAAATTACCAGCACAAGCTAACACAAGATTTAGAATAGAGCCTAAATTTTTGGTTCGAGTTTATGCTCTTAATGGAAACTTAATTGTGTTGCAGCTTTGTATTTTACTGCCAGTTTTCGGTTTAAATGTTGCAAAGGAAATCATCTTATTTCCTTATAGTAATAACGCGTTTGAGTTTAACATTACGTAATCGGTTAACTCTTAGTATGTAATACTTCGCACGCTACTATTACGTTATCTTGCATTTCCCATTTTGATTAGTTAACTTTGATATTAAAAGTTTTTTTTATTACTGCGTTTGTTATTTAAATTACTACATTTTGATCATTCTATAAAAGAATCAAATTTTTAAGCTTTGTTTCAAGAGTACGTTAGAACAGTGATTACCATGTTTCTTATTATAAAATAAGAAAAACTGCAGTATCACTAATTTAAACAGACTCAATGTATAAATTCTAAATTTAAAATTGAATGAATATATTGTACAAATTAGTATTTAGCTAATAATTAAAAAAAAACTTACAAAAAAATCAGTTTTTAAATTGTAATTTAATTATAATTTTCAGTTTGTTTGTGTTATCTAATTTAATTATATTATATTTTGTGTAATTTAAGCAACAATAATATTTTCAGAGGCTCACTATAGGTATATCGGAACGGCAAGAGATAGAAAGTCAATTACGTGTACACAGTGGTGTAATTTTATATGTTACTTATTTTATTGCAATTTTTAAAAATAAGAATGTATACTATTAATATATTTTGAACTATTTTTTAATCCAACTTCAGTAAAATCTACATTTGCACAACATGTTTTGGATAATCGTCATACTCTTTTTTCTTACAAATTGTTTCATCCTGTTAATAACATCAATAACAAATAAACTCTTGAATTACTAGAGTTGATTTATATTAAAATATCAAATAAAATTTTTTTGTTGAACGATCAAACCAATTTCAATTATGATTTTAAACTTAAATTTTCTTAGATTTGTTTCTAAATTGCACCATCTTCCTTTTTTAAAATTATTTACATTTAATATTTTGTAAAACTTAGAATTTTTAATTATCTAGTTACAAATTTTCATGTTTGACATTTTTCAAAAAATGTAAGTAAAAAAATTTTTGTAATCTTAACTTTTTATAAGTTGTAAATATTTTTTGTAGACTTTTCTGAAGATGAGCTTCATTATTTTAAAGCTCGAAACATATGTAAAAAATGCATTTTGAAAGGTTACGAATTTATTATTGGTGGAGTGGTAATTTGAATAATTTAAAAATTGACCAATAACAATGAATCCTTTTAACAATTTAAAAATTTACTCTAGTCTTAACTGATTTATAACGCTAATAATATTTACAATTTATTGTTGATACAATTTCAACATTCAAAATTTACTCAAATTTTATTTTACATACTTTCGTCCTATGTTGATATCTTTACAGTGAAATCGTTTATGAGTTAAACCAGTAATTCCTGTTAGTTTTTATTATAAAACTTTATAAATCAGGTTTGTTAAATTATTTCGTTTAGGCATTTTAAAATTTGAACATAAATTATCGGTTCAGTGTTTCGGTCGAGTTGCTTTTGGTAACCACCGCGGCTTTTTTTGCGACTAAAGGTAGCCTTGTCGGTGTCGTAAGAGTTGTTTTTCTTGTAAATTATGGCTGCATCGAGACCGCTACAATTTTTGTATTGAAATGCTTTGCTTAATAACTTAAAATAACCAAAAAACTATTACCCTAAAACGGTGCTAGATAGAGGAAAGTTGCACATAAACATTTTTATAGAGGACAAAATTTACTATAAAAAAGTCGGTAGAAGGGTACAATTACCTTCAATAGTTTAGAAGATACACGTGTGCAAAGTTGCACAAAAAACATTAAAATTCTGTAACTCTTAAACTATTAGATATAATTATACACTCCCGCGGACTCGTTTGTAGTAAATTTTATGCTCAATAAATTGTTTATGTGCAATTTTTATCTATATTGTACCGTTTTTGCAGCGTACAAGGCAGAAGCTCGCGAGGATCTAATTCTGCAATTACTATAATCATCACTGCTAAGTGAAATTAAGACTTATTATAGTTTTAAAACATAAAACGAATCATAAGGAATATCTTGTTTAATAATAATAAACACTGCATGCGAAAAATACAAAAAATAAAATGAAATTAGGCACCACCCCAAGTTCCAGATTTGTTTCATCTGAGCGTTTCATCGATTCGTTACACGAGCCTTCGAATCAAGCTCCTTATAAGTGTTTTCAACACTAAAACTCAAAACTACCATTTTCGAAAATTTGATGAACTTCCTTATTTTTGAATATATCCCAAAATAGTTTTAGTAACAGTTTTACAGTATGTTAGATATTTTAAAATGATATATGTTTGAAATTACCTTTTTCTTTGGTTTTTGAGATAATTCCATAAACTTGGTTTTTTAATGGTCGCCATATTAAATTTTTACACATTTGAAATTATCAATTTTTTTATTATGATAATATGCCACATGCCCTATTGTATCTATAAAAACATATTTTTTATGCCGACAACATCGCAAGTGTCAATATTCGTTTGTTAGTACAGTTACGTCATGGGCGAAAAAAGCTATAGTACGGCAAAATGAAAACTAGAAATCCACATCAAACTAACTAAGTGTTCAAAGTAATTATTATATTAGAACGAGTACGCGACAGGGGGGAAAAGTTATTTAAGCAATCTTTAACGAAACTTGTCCAATCAAACAAATTATTTCTTTTAAAATTTCTATTTTGGCACATTAACAAGTACTTTAAATAACTCATTTGAGTTATCTCAAGTAATACTTTATAGCACTTACTCGAACTGTGGTTTTGTTAAATTGGTAATACTGATATTTGACAATTAAAATACTGCAATCCAACATGTCAAATTTGAAATGTTGCTAAACTATTATTATAAAATAGTAATTTGTATCACTAGTCCAGAAAGTGTTATTTTGCGAGTATGAGCATATTTGTAGGCCGAGGCGAAGCAGAGGCCTACAAAAGGCGAATACTCACAAAATACTTTTAGGGCGTGTGATACACAACATTTTTTGTGCCGAACTTTAAAAACAAATGTTTAGAAAATGATTTATTTTATTAACTAAATTTAAATATTCTATGTTGATAACAACGAAATCTGGAATTTTGAATTTCAATTGTTTATGTAAATATACTTAATTTTGTTACATTTTAATTAACTTGATTAAAAGTATTATTTATTTGTATCGTCTTAAAATGGATATTCCTCTACACATTAAAGAAGCTGCACCAAATGTGATAACAATTTGTTACCGACAAAATCTTCGGATCGGTACTAGAAACCACGATCTTGTTAACTGGTGTACTAAAAATTCAGCAAGTCTCTACAATAAGTATGTTTTATTATATACAGGACACTGCATTTGCAGAAATAGTGGAACGGCATTAGGAAGTCAGGGAACTAATATCACGTAGTTGAAAAGGACAGTACTGTTGTCGAAGAATACATAGAAGACTCCTTGACACCTAAAATCGCAATAGACAATCAACTAACAAGACAATGTAATTCCATACCACAGTGTTCCATAAGTTTTGCTAATGTCGATGGCATTCAACCAAATTGTAACGTTCAAAACTTACAATTCAACTTAAATGATGCGAGTTTACTTTATATAAATATTTCAAAGTGCACAATTAACTTTAATTTAGATAAGTAAGTTCCTTATAATAAATGATAGAGATGTTAATATGCTGTTGATTAAGCTAAAAGTTACAATTTAAAGTTATAGATGTTTCATATACATAAGTATACTTACTTGATCGATATAAGTTTAAGTGATTTTTAATTTTGCGGTTGCCTTTATCGTTCTATTTGTCAATAAGATTGAAAAAGTTTGCATTCGTTATTAGAAAAGTCGTTATAGGTAATTTGGAGTAGTATAATAGTTAACCAAGCTCATAAAATAATAATTTTGACATAAATGACAAGACACATAAACTATTGAAGGAAGGGGAATTACTGTACTGCCAACTTCTAGTTATAGAATTCTACTACATTTAACCTTGACTTTACCGGCCTAGTCCGAAAAAGTAATTTTTCCGGCCGATTATATTGCTTGTAAAATACGTCAAAACGGACGGAGGCATAAAAAATATTTTCCCTAAACAATAAAATAAAAGTAAATTTATTTTTACATATAATTTCCAAAATAGAAAAAATAATATAAAGTATATGTTTTATAAGACATTTTGGCGCAATTGATCATTTCTTTGGTCTCGTGCGCTAAAATAGTAATTTTTTACCAGATTGGTACTCTGACTTAATTATAATTCATTGACAAACAATGTCAAAATATCTGGTACCAATCTTTACCAAATTCCATAGATTTTATAATTTCAAATTTTCATTTAAAATTGAGTTTAATACACTATTAAATGTCATTCTAAAGTACCAAAAATACGGTTATTTTGTTACTAAAACTATTTTGGGATAAACTAAAACATAAAGATGTAACCAAACTTTCGAAAACAGGATGTGAAATTACACCACTTTGTTTACTGAACCGACCAAAAATGGTTTGTTTCTTAAATCTAAATATTTTAAAAGCAAAACTTATTGTATATAATAATAAGAATAAACATAAATTTTGTTTTTAATAAGGTCTCTGCAAAATTTGGTAAAACGACAGATGTTTTTCACAGCGTTTCCAAAAAAAATTTTACCAATCTTCGTCATGATTTTAATCCTGACGTTTATTCATTTTAATTTTTACAATTACTGTAAATATTGTTTTTTTCCTTCTTACATATTTTTTAACTACGTAGTTTTGTTTTTTTATTGTCGTTAAATGTCGCCTTGTGTTATTTTTTGTAATTTTTTCTGTTTGCTTGTATTCCTAGTCTGTTAATGCACTCTAAAAATTTGTATTTAAAAGTTTGTTTGTTTTAGCATTAATTAGTATACAAAAAATTTTTGGAAACAAAAATTTCCATTTTCAATAAAATTAACTTTGTTACACATGTACTTTTCGCATCTACTTAACCTGAGGACAAAATTTGTTATTAATTTAAATTCTGAAATTTCATTCGTAGTTCATATATAATAACGTATTTTATGCATAACTTCTTGTACGAACAAGTTCAAACTAATTTCCTTTCTTTGAATTAGTTTCAAAGTTGAAAAAAAAACAAGAATTGTTTAATATCTGACTTATGAGCTCAGAAGACAAAATGTTACATGTGATATTTTTTTTTATCTCAAACAAGTTAGAGGAGAGGTTCTCAAAAGAAAACTTACGATGTTAGGAACAATTCGAAAAATAAACCAGAAACCATTATGTTGAAAAAGAAGGATTTACATACTTCAGCATTTTATTTTACCAACGGTACAACAGCTGTATATACCAACAAAAAAAATTAAAACTTAATTCTATAGAGAGAAATAAATCCGAAATGGAAACAAAACAGTTTACATAGAAAAACAATTTACTGAAAAAAATTGGAGCAACTACTGGTAACTCGTGTCTTTTACAGCTCTAGTTACTACTAAGATTTTACTTCTCTGTGGTTGTGTCTATCATATTATATTTCACTGCTGTTTTGTGAGATTTATTAATGCATTTTTATTATTTTATTATTATTATATAGCAATCGCAATTTTTTTTTCAAAACATTTTTATTGCATAATTTTATGTTTCAAGGTCTCTTGAATCAGAAAAATGTATTTTTGATAAAAAAATTTTGGGTGTCTGTGTGTAACGATCTACCCACGATAACTCTCGAACCTAAAGTCCTAGTAACTTGAAATTTGGTGTAGAGCTGGCTTTTTATATTCTCTCTGCTTTGTCAAAAGATTGGTTTGATAAAAAAACCGGAAGAGGGTGTATCCGCCATTTTTAGCAGTTTTTCTTATATAATTTTGTACGTATGTAAATTATTACAATTATTTTTACAGTTTCTTATAGAGATAATTCTTCCTAACAATTTATTCAAATAAAAACATTTTTAACGTTAACAGTTTATCAGATATTTAGTTTGTAATTTAAAATGAATTCATAAATATAATATATATAATTTTGAATCCTGCCTGCGACGATTTTTTTTACTGATTTACTAAAAGGGTAAGTAATATCGAGGCGCACAAATATGCTAGAAAATCAATACAAACGTGTACATATCACTTCAAAATGGTTTTATGACAACATAACCTTAAAAAAATATGTAGATATTCCTTCATCATTCCTTATAGGAAAGTCGTGTGGTGACCACACCAGTTTTTTTTAAGTCAATACCGGCTATACTTCTCTATCATTTGATTTCAACTAACAAAATTAGTAACACTTCTAATAAAATTAATAAAAGCAAAGAAACATGTAGTTGTAAAATAAATCATGTCAACTTATAAAATCCACCGCAATTACTGGTTTTTCATTTGATCATGTTTAATTTAATTAAACAAATGGAAAAAAATTGTAATTAAAACGTAACATGCATTGGAACATTTAAACGTTGTCTTTTGATCGACAGATTAATTTATTGTTTTTTGGTTTCCGCATAATTTTTTTAACAAAAATTTAATAATTTTGTGAACGTGTTAAATATTTACAAAATACTTTTTTTTAAAAAACTTTAAAGTTGATTAGTTTAGTACAAGTAAAAATATTCTTGCAAAGCGAGGTATTAAATATACATCAATTTGAAGAAGATTAAAGTAACTCTTATTTGATAGTAACATAATCCTGACGTTTATAAATGAATCGTAACATTTTTAAATGTATGTAATATTGATAATCTTATATTTCAATACAATACAACAAACAAGCTTATATTCAACTACATCACAGTAAGTAGTATCATTACTCATTAGTAACAAACTAACAAATGTTTTTTATGCAATTTTTACAAAGACACTGTACGTATTTGTTAACATTTTACTTCTCGGGTTTTAAATAAATAAATCGTTCACATTGTAATTATATGTTTTTAATTATTTTTTATGCATAATTTAGCATATTGACAATTATACACAAATTTATATGTCAAACGTTTTCTTATAGCCCACCTCTGTATTCCCACGGGCTATAATGAAACGTAAACAACGATATCATAGGTACCTAACAAACTTGCAAAACGAAAACTTTTTATGAGAAAATCAAAAATTGTACTTTTTATTAAAAATTCATTATGGGTAATTTATGTTAACAATACAATACTAGAATTACACATTAAATTAGAATTATTGCTATGTAATCGAAGATCTTGTAGCTCCTAATTCAGTATTAATGGACCATAAATTGTCTCTTCTAATCAATACCTTTTCAACTAACCTAATTTTGTTTGATACAAAATCTTCTATATACTGCTGTGCAACTGACGTTAACTTCTAGCCTCCTAATTGTTTTATACTCATACCAATCATTCCTTCTTCGGCGTTTGCCAACAACGTTGCCGATGAGCGACGAAATGAGTGCCCAATGTATAATTTAAGATTCGGCAATTTCATAAACAGCTATTTTTTCGAAATTCCACGACAACTTGCCTGATGAATTTCCCATTCTTGTAAGCCAAAAAGAAACAGATACGGCAGTATTCATATTTATCGGACGTAGCGCAGCATGGTTTTTAGAAATTTTTACAAAATTTAATAATCTAAGGTTGTCAACTACACTAAACATTTAATTTCTTCTGGTTTTAGTATCTTAAATAGTGATCAGTAATGAGGATTGCAGATCATGAATGTCATCAACTTCTAACTGCACAAACTCTTGTTTACGGTATGGTCCAAATATCCAAAATATTTAAACTACCTGTTTTTAAAAATCGTTAAACACTTTTAAATTGCAATAAATTCATTTACCCTGTTTATTAAATATACTTCATCTGGAGTTTGATATATAAAAACTTCTTTTTTTTCATGGTTAGAACTTTTGATTCTTTTCACCATAACAGTTTCATTTTCCACCTTTTAAAGACCGCACAATAACCAGACACAAATTAAACTAAAAATTTAGACAATATGGCTTCTACTGTTTACGTGCTACCATAGTTATGTTTCATAATTCTTATGTAACTGAAGCAACATGCAACACTAGATTATATGTCAAAAATTCAATTTATTTGAGAAAAATTTTTAAATTAATAAAGTTTTTACCCGTGCGTAAAACTGTGCATGTACCACGGGCGTAATTTGCTTAGTAACTGTTACGCAATAATATAATGATGCCACTTTTTTATTTATTTGCAAAACCGTTGTTTTAATAGTAATTTATGTCACTATAGTAAAACTCAGTTAACAGTAGAGTGAAGGAAAATATAGGTAAAACCTTCGCGTTAATTTTATAATTGTTTCAATTGGTCTTATTAATTAGCCTACAGATAATAAAAATTATAAACACTTTAAAAGGTTTTTCTATTATTTTTTCTAGTATAGCGTCAAAAATGAGTTATATCAAATATATAATAAAAATAAATACTCTTTGATTATAAAAGACGTTAGTTGCAAGGGTTAGTTGTACAAGGAAGGTGAAAATAAATTGGTGCTAAAAGATTGTGTATTTTGGTCTAAAATACGTCCTTACATTTTTAAAAGTGGGATCGAAAGAAAGTTAAGGTGCCAAAAGACTAATATTTCGTAGGTGATAACATTATTAGTAAGCAAACGTCGGTAACGCTGGATAGTACGCCACCTATTTTTCGGTACCTTAAAATGTTGTCGGAAAAAAGTTTGATACAATCAACGGAGGCTGCGGATCAACAAAATACTATTTAATGTACAACATTTAATGGATTCTGTTGTGCATGCCACGAGAACATCAGGAATTTCTGCAGTAGACGTCTTTCAAAATCTCGTGAACTGTGGCGCTGTAGTCTGTATATGTTAAAGTCTTGCTATGATCCGTCTTACAAACATTCGGCGGTACATTTTTCCTTACCTATATTTGCTTTTGTCGTTGCATGTGTTTTATTAAATCTTTACGTATTATAATAAGTAAATTGATTTTTATTCAACATATAAATAGGTGATTATTTTTAATTTTTGTTGACGTGAGTGCCTTTTAAAAAGACTAACGTTTTTGAGATTTACATAGACTTTTTCTTCAATTTTTAGTTTATCAATTCCGATATTCGACTCAAAATCACAGTTCACGACATAATAAAATACTTATAAAGATAGAGGAGTTACATATCTAATTTAATTCCTACTTTCTCTAACAGACCAGATAAAGACATACACCGCTGGTACAAATGTATTAGTTTAGTTCGTGATACGTATGATGTAAACTTAAAAACAATTCAGTTAGTGATGATAGAAAAATTAAGTGGAAACGTTTTTCACTAAGATTGATTTAGTTGATGCATCTCACCATGTTAATTAAGGATGAATACGCTAAATACACTTTATTTGTCACTCCACAAGGGCAATGTAAATACACACGCATATCTTTTGGCTTTGGTAATAATCCTTCAATTTTTATGAGATTTGTGTTGGAAGTTTTTAGATCTTTAATAAACAAAAGTAAAATACTGATATACATACAAGTTATATTTCCTTTTGGAAATATTTTGTTTTTAAAAAGAAAACTAAGTTTCAATTTAACTTTATTTTTATTTATTTATTCAATGACTGATTGCCACGGCGGTTGTTAACAAACTTAACGTAATAATTAGTTTTACAACTCAACTAAATAAAATGCTTACATCTACCTTTTTTCTTTCTCATAGGAAATGGTTATCATTGGAAACTGTAATACGGCGGTGTTAGATGAGCGTTTTCCTTGTTTCTATTTCCTGTAATATAACTTACATATATTGATGGCATCTTAATTCCAACTGCAACAGAGCTGGAAAACTTAATAATTCGGAAGCAAGTTTTTGAGGTTTTTACGTGAACAGAACAGAATTGTTTTTTGATGCAAATTCTATTAGTTACGGTGCTAGTTTTGCAGAAACAGAATGAATGAAATTCCACTCAAGTTACTTTAGTAAACGTACAACGGAGACAGAAAGCAAATATCACAGTTATGAATTGGAGTGCTTTGAAATTGTAAACGTTTTAAAAATATTATCTGTATACTTGAAAGGAGTGTCTTTCAAAATTGTAAGTGATTGCAACTGTTTGAAATTGACATTTAGTAAAAAAAGACATTGTACCTATACTCATAAAATGAGTTTTATTCTTATAAAATTATCAATAGTTGAACATTGAGGAAATGAGAAAATAGTTGATGTTTGATCCTTTAAGCCGTACTATCATTCTATTTAATGGTGAATTTGCCGTTAATAAACTGTAAATCGTACTGTTAATAATACACCTAGCAGATTGCTATTTGGTATAGACCAGAACGGCCAAGTTATAGATAATTTAAAAGCTGCTTTAGAATCTAATGAAGTTAGGACTAAGCGTGTTCAGGATTATAATAAAGCCCATGCACACAATATGTCAATTTGAAACCTTTGGATTGGGAATATATTTACAAAAAAAACTTGTGTCGACAATATGGAGGGGGTACCAAATTGATATGGTAAGTAGCACACTCCTACCTATTATTATTAGGATAATAAAATTGAGCGTGTTGTGCGAGAGGATCATACCCAATATCGTCATCTGAAACTAAATGTTTGGGCTGGCATTCTATGAGATAAAATTGTTGGACCTTTGTTTCTGAATGAAAACCTTGCAGGTAATATTTTTGCGAATATATGCTTGAAAACACAATAGAGCCGTTGATTGTTCAAACTTTGGAAGATCAAATAGATGGCGAGCGTCGATTAGATTTAAATCTGCTTCACTTTCAACTGCATGGTTCTCCACTGCATTACGTCGTGCAACTAGACAGTGGTTAGATAAACATCACCCAGGAAAATACCTTGATTGTAGAGGAGAAATCGAGTGGCCATCGCGATCGCCTGATTTGACACCGTTAGATTTTCTTTATGACGACGAATAATAATTACCTAATGGTATCAACAAATGAAAAAGCAAACATAAAGATTGTAGCAAACTATTTGAATTTTTTTCTCTTTAATCGCCCTAAAAGAATCAATAGTATTTTACAATTGCTATTTGGTTATTGTTCTTATAGATACAATGTTGTTGAAGTGTTTGTGTTCAGGTTCTAGCTTCTAAAAAATTATTTTAGTTTTTCATTTAGAACAAATCCGTCTCAAAAAAAGGATCCGATAAGAATGGTAAACAAAGTAAGAACTGAACAATAGTTACATTGTGGCTGTACATTTTATCTAAAAGTTTCAAAAAAATAGTAGGGTAAGTCCGGGAGAGATGGCCCACCGGGTGAGACGACTCATCTAGATGTTTGCGGTCATGTAGCACTTTCATTCAATTCGGTCGTTGCTTACGAACGAGCACGTGTTTCTTTACCGGCCTTGCAATTTTCGTTGTTTATTTAAGCAAAGTGAGTGAAATATTAACGTTTTTATTTTTCGGTGTATCTTCAAATTTCTGCCACAGTAAGTATTTTTTTAATTACACTTTTTTTATTTGAATAATAATATTTTCTGTTAGGTTAGGGCGGGAGTAAAGCGTGTTTTCTTTAGTTCTAGAAATATCCGTGTTCGTTAAATTCAGTGGGTCATCTAACCCGGAAGTTTTGGGTTAGATGACTCGAATGTTTTTGGGAGAGATGACCCAGTATATGTTTTATTAAATTCGTTCCTAATTCAAGTTGTTTTATTTTTTAGTTATGCCTACAGTCTATAAGAGGAAAGGAAATTGTGACCGGGCTTCTTGGACTGAGGAACAACTTCAAGCAGCAGTGAATGCTGTAAGAAATCAAGGGGTGGGAGTTAACGAGGCTGCGAGGAACTTTCATGTACCTCAACCTACTTTAAGAAGAAGGTTGAGAACTAATAACTTTAAGAAATTATCATTAGGTCCAACAAGTGTTCTTAGTGAAGAAAACGAACTCAAAATAAAAAAACATATTCTAAAATTGCAAAAAAGCGGTTTTGCACCTACCAGGAATTCAGTTAGACAAATGGCATTCCGCTTAACTGAAAAGTTGAATATTAAACATACTTTCAATCAGCAAAGGCCTGGCTGGTTTCGATTGGCTTCAAAGCTTTTTGAGGAGGCATCCAACTTTGAGTATCAGAAAATCAGAAGGGGTTTTATTAGCAAGAAGTCAGGGTATGAATAGAAAAGAAGTTCAGGATTATTTCCTAGTTCTTGAAAAGGTTATTTTGGAAAATGAACTAATGGACAAACCAGACCGTATCTTCAATATGGATGAAACGGGGTTGCAGTTAAACAACAAACCGACATCAGTTATAGCAGAAAAAGGGTCGAAGAATGTAGCTGCTGTGACTTCTTCTGAGAAAGGTGAAACTATCACGGCAATATGTTGTTGCAATGCCGAGGGTAATTTTCTTCCGCCTTGCTGTATATTCAAGGGGAAGTATAAAAAGCAAGAATTTGAAATAGACATGCCGCCCGGAGCAAAAGTCTATATGAATGAAAAGTCCGCCTATATAAACACTGATATATTTTTCGACTGGTTACGAACTCACTTTGTCCCTCGGAAACCACTCGGCAAAGTTCTTCTTATTCTGGATGGACATTCTTGTCATTGTAATTTCGTCGAAATGTTAGAATATGCAGAGTATAATGGTATAATCCTACTATGTCTACCCAGCCACACGACACAATTCCTCCAACCTCTAGATCAATCTTATTTTAAATCTCTCAAATCTCATTTCTATAACTCTTGTAATTCCTTTATAAGAATGAATCCGACAAAGAAAATTAGTCGCCTAACATTTGGAAAATTACTATCAGAGGCGTGGATGAAATCTGCCAATGCCCAAAACGGTGTATCTGGCTTTAAAGCATGTGGAATTTATCCCTTTAACCCGACTGCTATTCCCGATTATGCTTTCCTTGAGAGTTCAGTGACATCTGACATTGCAATTCCAAATCCTACACTAAACCCACCTGAAAACGTAAATGTAAATGACCAGCACCAGCCATCTGCCAGTCTCATAGATCCGGTCTCTACGTCGACATCTACAGTAACCATAGTCACAAAGAAAACTCCTTCCAAACTGTTAGATGAAATTTCTCCAGTTCCATCTACATCTGGGATTCAACAAGCAAAAAAACGATCCCAGCAGTTGGCAGTAATTTTGACAAGTCCTGAAAATATAAACAAGCGTAAGACAGTGGAAGGAAAGAATAAAAACAAAAATATTTAAAAAATAAAAGAAATGAAACAAGTTATAAAACGTAAAATTCACAAAACTACAAAGAAAAGCGTTGATTGATCTTCTTCTTCCGAAGATTCCGGCAGTGCAATGGAACTTAATGACAATAGTGACGACTTGGAAGAAGAAGATGATACCGAATGTGCGGGTTGCGGAGAAAAGTACACAATTACTTTGAAAAAAGACGATTGGATTAGATGTGCGCATTGTTCTTTTTGGTTCCATGAGAATTGCTCAAAATATGAAAATTTGTGTGACAGATGTGGGAAAGTATTAGGAAAAAAACGTTAATTAGATATAAGTCATCTAACCCAGTAGTTAGAGTCATCTAACCCGTACACATCGGGTGAGATGACTCATTATATTGTTTTACATTTTTTGGAATATCTTGTATTTGACTTTTTATTTACGCATGTGTATTACAGTTTTAGTTTCATAAATAAATAAGCATACATATACCGTGCAATTGTTATTCTTTTTTAATTTAGCATGGTCAGTATGTTGAATTTATGAAAGGTGGGCCATCTCTCCCGGACTTACCCTACATCACAGGTCAGACATACCATGTTACTATCCGACAAAAACTTTGTTCTAGTATAAAACCATTAAAAAAATACAAGTGCTACACGGAAAAAAAAGACACAAGCCGCTCTAGAATAACAATATGGAAAAGTTTTATCTATTAAGAAATCAAAAAGTTCATCAATGTCTTGCGATGTGTAAAATTTGTTATTTGACATGTTTTGCATTCGGGCGTCTGAGTTTTGCTATCGTCTTCAGCCACCCGAATAAACTTTTTATATACGTTTAGTTATACAAGAAAAAAAAATAAATCAATATTTTGAAATCTAATTAGTTAAAATACAGTGATATCTAATGTAGTACAGAATTATGTTCATGAGAATTTCTTTATTTATGCTAACAAAATGGAACTTTAATTTTGACCAATAAAAAAAATTTCAATCTAAAAAGAGTTTTTGAACAACTGAAACTAGAAAAACTCAATTGGGTTAGAAATTTTTTTGTCAATGTTTAAAATTTGTGGAACTCTGAATTTATTCTATAGATAAATTGCAAAGCAAAATTTTTTTGGGACACTTAAAATCATAACGACAACCAAAATAATTGAGCATAAACGGTTTAAAACCTTGGAATTCATTAGGAATCGCAATTGTTTTAAAACTATTTAATTTAACAGATTTAAACCTAAATTTTTTGTTTCTATGCTGCAAGTCGCTCACATTTAAAACAAAATAAATTCTTAAAAATTGCTTTTCTTGAGAAGACAACCGCTTAAAAAAAGTTTCACTGGCAACTACGACAATAATGTTTTTTTTACGTTTTAAAGTATATTATCGAAAGATTTGAGATTAAAAAAATGTTGCATCGGAGCTTCAAATTTCTTCACATTTGTAAAAAAATTGTTTTAGTAAATACAACAAAAATTCGATACACGTAAAAAGTTTAGAGCGCGAGCGTATGCGAGCGTAAGAAAGCACAAGTATCATGCAAGAATATCGAATTAAACAAATTTGAGTTATTTATATTTGCACTAAAAAAACTTATTCTTATTACATTGTGTCAATCGGTTATAGTGTTATAGTGTACTATTTACAATTATTAAAATTACAAAATGATGTTTTACAGTTGCTTTTAATTTTTATTATTCATTATAGGTTTTTTTCAAATATAAATCAAATAAAAACGTTAAACTTGGACGTTTGGACAGTTTTGATAACCATACAGCTACCACATTTTGTTTAGGATAGAATTAAAATATATACAAAATACACAAAACGCAGATGTTTTTGAAATAAATATTCTGTGCCAAGAGTTTATTTTTTGTTATTCAAAATAATTTTAGAACAACTACATTTAGCAGTGGTCGTAAAGAAAATACGTTAGATAACCAAAAACTTGAAAAATGCGTTAACCTCCATTTTAGTTTATTATTGTGGATTTTTGAAAGAAGAAAAGTAAATCTTCTATCTTGACTTGTAGTGTAAGAATTTTTTTGATTGACTAGTACTGACAGTTTCTAAAATAACGCATCTTATTATTTTTAAAGAGTAATACATTTGCGGTGAAAGTACATTCTTAGATAATTTGTAAACAGATTTGTTCAACACATTTTTTCATCTAAATTGCCACTATCTTTTTCAAACACATTGCATATTAAGTACACTGCCTCAAAAAAGTAACCAAACTTACGTTATAACAAAACGCCTAGTTAAACTTGACAACATTGGCATTGTAGACATTACTTGCAGCGATATTACGAGGTTACTAACCATTCTTCATAAGCAAATATTTATCTAACTTGTACCCTAAAGTTTTAAATTCTTCTTCGCCGAGTTTTCTATTTATTTATGTTCTCTCCTTAAATAATTAAAAAATTTTAATTGTTATTTATGATTAAATAAGTTCCATCGATAGCTCGAATAATGATAAACTGTATGCTCAAATATGAAACTACTGTACTAATTAGCCTAAAAGTTTTAATATATCTAGATTAAATTAAAGTCAACATTTCGATTTTCTTTGCAAAGGAAGTATTATCACCATTAAAACGTAGTTAGTCGTCGACCAATTGCAGTATAAATTTCCATTACATTAAAACGCAAAAATGTAAAAAAATCATGTTACTTGTGTGGGGTCCATAAACCCGTTCTCGGATTAAGAGAAAAATGATCATAAAATGGTTTAGTGTTTAAAAAAACAGAAAACAATGTTTGAAATCATTTTTTGTAATATGTAAAACTTTACTCTTATTGTATTTAATAAAAGTTCCATTTTTTAAATTTTGTCATTTTTCTTATATTCAATTTAAAAAAATAACAGGCAATGTAAACAGAATTAATTAACAAAATTCATTTGAATTACTTAAAGAAAAAGAAAAAATAAGACAAGCTAATATTTAGCGTAAGGTAATGCTTTAAGGACACAGGACGCTCAAATACAACTGTAAAGCACCATTAAATACTGTCCCATGAGCTGTAAAGAAGGTTTAAAATAAACTTCGGCCTGCGGTCTATAGGCTGGGACAAAAGTTTAGCCGCGGGGCTGAACGTGTTAAATACTTGCCATTTGTCCCAGCTTCACACGAGTGCAACCTATATGTATATCCCACGATGTGACATCTTTCAGCTTAATCGTTACTTATAATTATCAGGTTTTTGAAGTATTGGGTATTTAAAAAATATTATTTTTCTCTTAAAAAAAAAGGTTGAGACTTAGTGTTGATATTCTTAATTTAGAAATAAACGTTGTTGATCATTTTGTACAAAAAAACTGATTTTTCCAATATTTGATTATATATTTTCATTACTTAGTTTTAGCAAAAACTTGCAAGAATTCTGTTTTGATTTATACGTAACGAAATTCATATTAGTTTTGATTTCCAGTTCAGTTACATCTAACTAAAGATAATATCTTTTTAAAAAAATATTAATTTTCTCGCCACTTGTTCTTTTTGTTATAATATAAATAAGATTTTACGATAACCGTCTGAAAATAAAACTCTACAAGCACAGATAAGTAAATTTGAGTTACGCATACTTTCTGTCTAATACTTAAACTAGTAGGTTTGTTATCATCTATAAAATAAATTGGGTTAAATCAGCAAAGTTGAAGCATTTTTTCTGTGTATTACGACAGTGTTATCAAAAAAACAATTGCGCATCAAATTTTACCTATATTTAAAAAAATCTATTTTCTATGAAAAATTGAAACTACGAAAAATTTTTATCAGAATTAGTAATGGAAATTAAGATTACAATTGTTCAACCACTAATTACGTTGAAATGATGATAATACTTGATTTACAAAAAAATCGGAATGTTGACTTTAATTTAATCCAAAAATATTAAAAATTTAGGCTAATTAAAACAGCAATTTCATATTTGGGTATGCAGTTTAAATTTATTCGAGCTATTAACGAAACTTTTTTTAATCTATTTTAATTATAAATCCAATTATAAATGACTTTGAACTTTTTTAATTAACGGCTATAGCATTCATTTAAAACTTAAGCAGACAACATAAATACATAAATAGAAAATTCTGTATAGTACAGTTTAGATATACATTTGCAGCAAAAAAACATGTTCTTAGAACGCTTGAGGCGGTGCTTATGAAGAATGGTTAGTAACCTCGTAATATTGCTGCAAGTAATGTCTACAATGCCAATGTTGTCAAATTTAACTAGCCGTTCTGTTATAACGTAAGCTTGGTTGCCTACCTTGCAGGTCGCGCTTAAAAGTGTCCAATTACTTTTTTGAGGCAGTGTACATAAGATATGCACGTGTATTATCATAAATGTGTTCCAACAAACAACATGTTTGTTACAAAAATCATAGCAACCGAATTACTCATATATATGTATTTAGTTTTTAAATCTCTTGGAATTATGATACACGCCGCTGGATTTTAAGTTGCAACCTATGCATAAATAATCTTCTTTGGAGATAAAAGTTAACCGATGCAATTTTAATTTCATTTTACAATGCGGTTTATTATGATTATGAACCGTGTGGTTTTCAATACATATTATTAATATAAGTATGTTACATTGCTGCTACTACATTTGCTGCGCGAAAAATGATTGACGTTCTTAATTTTAGGAGTTTTACTCTTGTGCAGTTTGTTTTTTAACACGTATTTGTAAAATTATGTAACCTTTGTTACAGTTAACAGAAAAATTTAACAAACGTTGCATAAGATAAAATCTAAAACAAACAAATATTTCACAAAAACTAAAAAACAAATTTTAGCTAAGATATAAATAAATATAAGCTGGTCAAACAAGTCTTAACAAGATGAATGAATTGAATTGAACTCTAACAAAAACCCCGCAAACTTTGTTGGTTACCTAACAGCATTTGTGCAAGCCTACCTTATTATACTATAATCAAATTTAGTCGCACCTTTTTGATACTCTCTAGCGTAATATCACTACTATCTAACGTAAAACTTAAGTAATTTGAAAGATTTTTTTTTAAATATACAAACGTAATTTTTTATGTTGATTTTACTTGTAAACGATAGAAATACAACTCAGTGATTAGTTATAGTGTTTGTTGCGTTGTATTTTGTTTACTATATTATTTTAACGTTTCTGATATATGAACAACGTTATTTTTATAAATTGATTTACGTACTTATACGTAGCACCAAATATTATTAACTACTACATTTCTCTTTTTTGTTTGTTTTAATAAAATATTTGTTTCAACACTAACAAACAACAGCAGTTTGTTTCTAACCGCTTAACATAAATATAATTTTCGACAGAAATGAAATTATCAACTTCCTTGACAATTCAAAAAAAATATTACACGTACATTAATTTTTTAACGTAATTAACAAAATCATACATTTTTAATCCAATGCACAAGAACTAAAAATAATGTTATTTATACATCTACACAAAAACGTAATTAATCATTTATAATAGAAATAACAAAATTATAAAAAATAATCATTTAGATTTAAAAACAAATTGCTTTTAATAACGTAAAATATTTATTTCCATTACGGTAAAAAACACGTTACAAAACCTTCATGCTACCAATTGTAGTAAATATGTGTTATACAAATCAAAAAAGATGCGCAAACCTTGAAAACCCATTTTTCAATTATTTAGAATTATAAAGAAGAAACATTGTTAACGATTCAGGCTTCGGCATGAATAGATTTCTTAAATTTACTGCAAAATTTACAATAATAATAATTGATACTTTTCAAACCGACTCGGGTCATTCGTATTAATTAACTTACTTAAAATTAATATATTAAAAAAATTAAAGTAGTAATTGTTTTTTGAGTAATGAACATTGCATGTATTTAAATCATGTAAATTATGCTTATTGACAAATTGAAATAAATAAAAGCAAAGTTTTGACATGTAACTTTTTAGTTATGATGGAAAGAACTTACTAAGAAAGAACTTTTTAGGTATTATCAACACAAATTTTTTGCGTCACTTGTTCTTGTTGTATTATTGTATCCTTAAAAAGTACAGTGTAAATACGTAAGAAACGTGCATTTTCAACTTGTATGATTAGCAGGCTCGCCTTCGGCTCGGTTGCAAACTTTTGTACTCGTTGGTAATGCCCACCATTCCTTACTCATTATACAATATACTATTTCGTCATTATAACTAACATTTATTTCAAATAATATCTATTTTTGACAATCACCTAATAGTTTACATTATTTCATTAAAAAACCAGATTATACATAATTTAATATAAAAAAAAATAGTTTATCAGTAAATAACGTTGTTGATGTGATTTACATTTATAAAATTTAAAATATTTTTACCATGAGTGAAATATTAAAAACGTTTTAATGCATTTTTAAATTATTTTGTAACTATAATATTTTATTACACTTATGTGTCTGTAACCGTAATATAACTACTTAACAAATATATAACAACAAGAAAATTGCAAACATGCAGTTACCTATATAAGTACCTATATGTGTATGCACGAAATAAACTTTTACGAAGGCGTTTACAGTATTTTAGACTAAAACACAAAAGCAATTTGTTCTGTGTTAGTTCTTTTTAGCGAGCGATGAATCTTTTACTTTCTTTTAGATTTCTAAGTGCTAAAATAAAATAAGTTTTCTGTCGAATCCGTGCATAATATATTGCACGATATACATTTGCTATTTTCTTATTACTCTTGCACAAAGCTTTTAAGTAATTATAAATAGGTGTGAGTTGTTTACGAAATAGTAATTTAATGTTTTGTTGCAGTTCCACAATGTACCGACTAGTCGTAGTAGCTTTATTGATCCTGTTATCATCACTTGAGGTTTTATCTGAAGAATCTTACGACGAAGATCCGTTGTTATTCTTAGAACCGTACAGTTCAAGGTATAAATTTCTAAAATCGTTGCATAATAAAAATGAAAACCGTGGATTACAAGATATTAATTATCCTAGATATTCCCGTAGCAGAAGCGAAAGCATATTGCCGTTGATGGACGATTTAGAATCGGAATATGATGACGACGATCAATTTGCTAGGCCCACACGATCACAAGACAAAAACGACAACTTTGTACGATTTGGGCGTGGAAACTCTGATTTTATACGATTCGGAAGAGATCCTTATAAGTATAATAGAGAAATGCGCGGGAACGATCAGAACTTTTTACGATTCGGTAGAAGTGTTGATTCGAATAAGAAACGAAGTAAAAGGAGCGTTGAAGCACAAAATAAACGAGGTAGTGATAACTTCCTTAGATTTGGAAAATCTGGCGACGATAGTTTCATAAGATATGGAAGGAACAAAAATGAAGTTAAAAAACAAATTGACGATTTGTATCCGCTACCAACAGTCTCTCATCCATTCGTAAACAGATTTGGCTCGGATCCCTTATTGTACTACCCAATGATACTTAACGAAAAATTACTGCACAGATTTCCATTGTTACAAGTCTTAAAGAAATTAGAAGATGAAGTAAGGCAAAGTCATTAAACTATTTCAGGAAGACTGCAAACATATTGTGTTTATTTTATTAAATTATATATTGTATTTATTGTAAATGTTAAAGTGGCTGGAAAAATGATTTCAATTGCAATATGTAATTATTTGTTAAGTTATGTAATAAATTTCAAATAAACGTTTCTTATTGTATGTAATGGCACATTTAATGCTTTTTTATTAAAAAAAAATTAACGTAAAAGAAATAGATGTCTTCTTACTTGTTTTATTTATTGTATAATTTAATGACGTTGCTTATAAAATTTAATTATAAATAATCAAACAGTATGTGATAATGGTTAAAAATAATTTTATTTGCCAAAATTATGATCCGGTACGTTTTTGTCCGTAATAAAATTATTAGGTAAACCTTGTTTAGTTAGTTTTTATTGTATTATTGTACCTACACCTAAACGAAATCATATTTAAAAATTAATTTAAAAGCAAAATTTCACCTAAAAATAATTATTAATTACAAAAAAAACTACTTAAAAAATATTCAGTTTTATTTACATATTAATTTAGTTTTTTTTTAAACTTTTATGGCAATTTTTTATTAACTTTTGTTCTTTAGATAAAATGCTAGTAATTATTAATTAGTGACATTTTTTTAAAGTAAAATCAATACCTACACAGCGTGCTAATAAGTAACCTTTACTAGTTTACTATGTTATACAGTTAATAAGTTAACAAAATATAACCTTGAAGAAAAGACTTGATTATTTAACCCATAAGAGCATAAGGTTTATTTGGAGTTGTAGGAAAAATACCTTTGTGTTTATAGATTCAGTATCATGCACAAGAACAAAAAGCAAAACACACAAACATTTTATAGTTATTAAAAAAAAGTTATAAATTGTCTTTTGTAACGGTATTATTTTATTGTAATTCTAGACGACTTGAATAAAACTGATAACTAAATATTTACAGCCACTTAATTAAAATTTTATTGGAAATTAACGTTGCACAATAAATATAAGATTATCTTCAAAAATAATTGTCAACTTAAAAGAATTCGTACACGTTATACATATATTTATCGCTCACTTTCAAAATTTGTTTTTCTGGGGTGTTCCATTCGATGCGCACGCTCTACTATTACATTTGAATGTTACACACTTCCCATTTGGTTTTCGGTAACCTTTCCGGAAAGAAATCAAGAAAATTGATTTTGTAATGAGGTGACGTTTCAGGACGTTCTTGGAGATGCTGACTTCGACGTAAAGATGGAAGATTGAAGAGAATAAAAGGAACGCCATCGGTCACTTGACTTTGTTTCGAAGGATTTCTTGCCTCGCCGTCTGCAACATACTGATTAATATTTGAGGCAAGATCAGAGCTTACCGCAGTAGACTTTTTTGCTCTTCCTCGTGGATAGAGCAGATAGGAGTATCCATCGTTCCTTTAGTATACGATACATAATTGCCAAGGGACACATCCAGTTTGTGGATATGGGCCACCTGGTAAGAAGCAGGCGAGTTTCGCTTAGTAATTAAATTCGGCCCGTCGCGTAAAGGAGCGAGCTTGGATGTAAACTGCTTGGCTGAGTTACTCAATTGGTGTACATTGACAATGACCAAATCACCGGCGTTGTACAGAGTAACTTCACGTCTAGCTTTGTCAGCATGTTTTTTTGCAGCATCCTGTTTTATTTCATGAGTTTCTCTAGTGAACTCAGGTACAAAATTTTCGTTTTAGATAATAGCACGTAGATCGTGATGCACTTGTTACGAGAAAATCAGGTTCCTTGAGTTGGCCAGCCAATATTTGTTACGCTGGTCTTCTTGTAACAAAACAAAGCACAGTTTCTCCGGAGAGAAATCGCAGGCTTTGTAATGCTAAATTATAACTTAAATCTATAAACAAGGCGCCAAGACGATAAAAGATTAAATTAGGAAGATACCGTCTAACTCGGCCCGTAACTGGAAAAAAACTAATATCACGACAGAAGTAATAACACAGAATATATATTTATTTTATCACAGACAATAATATCAAAGAGGATGAAGAAGGTACATAAGTTAAATTTTCCAAACGTTAATACGTGGGTCAAATCAAATATAAGTTGCGGCTTATACTGGGCAACACACCGTACACTAAAATGACCCTGTCGGTCTAAACTTTTACATACGCAGAAAGTATGAATTTATATTCGCAAATTTAAAATCGCCAAAGTATACAACAAAACAATTTAAGCCTTCGAAACTCAACGTGCACTGCATATGACTTTGTAAAGCACAACATGATCTTATTATTAATTGTGTTAATCGAACATGCACGTACGGTCAACAATCGACATGATCACCGAATTACAAATCGTAAAATTTGAAATTGTAATACTCACAGTTAGGTTTTATCCAGTTGGGGATTAGCTAATTCCGTACTTGAGTTACCTAAAACGTAATATTAAATCCAACACAAACGAACATACAACATTAAAACAAATAAATCTTCCCTTTAACATCCAATTTGAGATCGCAAATGCGCAGCGTTTCCCTCCGACTTAACAGAATAATTTATAGTAGTAGCTCATCTCAAAAGAGGTTTCCTGAAAGTTTCCAACCCTTGACGGTGTAAATAGTTACGTTTCAATAACGTGATGTCATGGGAGTTTTTTCAACTATGCCACCTGATCGCTATCTTCACTGATAACGGTAAACGTGTGGTGGGTACCGAAATCCGCTACAGACAATTAGGACAGAATCAAATTAAACCTACAATCAAGAGAAATCTACCAACTTACTCCGACTAAGCTTTTACAAATTCATTCGCATAGTAGCGTAAAATACCCTAAAGGGGAAAGCCGCGTTTGGCGTAAAAATACAGAGCTCGTTGATGATCTTATAGGAAGTGAAATAAAATATGCTGTCTAAAATTTGACATCTCGACGAAAGACTAGTTGGTTCTCAGGATAAATTTTTGTACTTGAAGAAATTGTTATACTAAAAAATTGAACTACCAACTTTTAACATAACACACTTCGTATGGTATTCGCGGTTCTCTTCCAAAAGCGAGAAATGCCGGTGAATACCCTGTGCTACCGTTTATACACGTATTCATTGAAAACCTTACTGCAGGCAAAGTTTCTTCCAATCGAGTATGATCTTCACCACAAATGATCCCCAATTAGATATTTAGATCTCTGTTGCGTCTTTCTTCAGGATTTGCTGAAGGATGATAGACAAGAATCAAATTTTGTCGAAAATTTAAGCAATAAGCTACTATTTGTATAACTTCATCAACGAATTAACCCTAGAACTATAACCATAATTTTTCACGCTTATTACTAACGCACCTAAAATTTACGTATGCGTTGGAAATCACAGTTAAGGGCGAATAAATAAAAATATTTAAACTTTCTTTTACTAAAGTATAGGGTATAAGTATTTAATTGTTAAAGCACATGTCAAATATCAAATAGGGGATTAAAACAAAAGAATTCACATATAAAATGATAAAAACTACAGGTCGTTCAATTTTATAACTCATCACTACAACTTGCACAAATTTTCACTTGGTGCTTACCACATAAAGGTTTTTTACAGCCAAAACAAATTGTTGTTATCCGTTTCTTTGATGTAGGAGAAATTCCACAATAGGTCCTTTTTCCTAGGTTTGTTCGTTTCAGTCTTTACCATTGATTTGTTAGTTGCTCTTGCAATTTTAGATAAAAATTTTGTCTAGAGGGGGCTTTTCTTTTGATTTATATTATTGTAGTAATATATAACGTATGAATTCAATACAGCTATATTCAACATATAAAAATAACATAAAGGCCAACGTTTAGTTTTTCTGTTACAACATCTATATTTTGGCTCATTTGGTCGAATGTGTCAACAACTCTTTATTATCTTCTTTTGGCTTGTATGAAACAAGTGTCATCTTGTCGGTGAAGCCAAACATGGAACTACCACTGGGACGCGTTTTGCTGGATTGTATAAATTCTAATGGAATTTCCTTCTTATTTTTACGTAGAGTTCCAACTACCGTTAATTTGTATGGTGCTTCTAGTAGATCTTCTGCTAACGGAATGCTGGTGAACCAATTGTCCATGGTAACGTTTCTATTGCTGCCCCAAATTGTTAGTTAAATTTTTTACGTAATATTCTGATAGCAGCTGTCTTGATGTGATTAATTACATTTCTTTGTAGAGTACCTTTCTTGCTTCATTATAAACAGATTTAATGTGCCATTTATAATTATTTTTTCCCTGAAGAAGTTCTACATTAAAAGGAATTGTGTGATTTTCTAGCACTGCTATGTGGACTGGATATTTGCTCCTTTTTGACTTTTTGGTTTTTGACGGTCCTGCTTCCTTTGAAGTAGAATGAGCGGCAGATTGCTCTTCAATCTCATCCACATTTTCTAGATTTGGTACAAAATATGGATCACTAACACTGTTGTCACTGTCTCTGTCTGTTTCTACACAATCTTCGATTTCACTGCCACAAAATTCACCACTACCATTTAAAAGTCTATCCAATTCTTGATCAGAATAGTAGCGTTTAGCTTTTTGTGCCATTTTAGATAACACTATTATTGTATATTGCAATTTCATACTACTACACGTAAAATTTACGTACGTTAGTGTTTTAGGGTTAAGGTCCATTGTCACTGACGATTCGACGTGGTGTTCCATGCCGTAAAATTACTTTGTCTACAAGACATTTTGCACATGTCTTTGCAATGGCGGTAGTCAATGCAAACAGCTCCATCCATTTAGTAGCGGTATCTTCAATTGCAAACACCCATTTCTCGCCAGTGGGGGCTTTGGGAAGTAGTCCAAACAAATAAATTGCAAGCGTCTCAAAGCGCTGATTGAAGATAAGAGTGTGTAGCAACCCAGCAGGTTTAGGGTTAGTGGGCTTATAACGCTGACAAGCTATACATTTTTTGACATGGTTAGTAACACCTCGATGCCATAGTAGGCCAGTAAAAACTATTAGAAATTCGACGCAATGTTTTTTCGATGTCATAGTGGCCGCTGGTAGATAAGTCGTAATGTTCACGCAAGACTTTTTCAATTTTAAATTTTGGGACAACTAATTAAGCATATTCGAAGTCAACATTAGGCACATAGCGATACAGCACACCAGATAGCAGGACATAACCACGATCCGTCCATCGAGTATAATCAATTAGATTCGGGTTGTCCGATCCAAAGGTATCTATAATCCTTTCGTTCCTCCCTAAGATTTCTTGCAGATTCTTGTTGTAAGAGCGTTGTTACAGTGCTAACTGAAACAGTCCGTTGTATACCAGCGTCCAAAGGCGGTCGTGAACGACAGTCGGCTATGACGTTAGTTTTTCCTGGTATATAATCTATTTGTAGATCGTAGCTTTGTAACACCAAGGCCCACCGAGCCAAGCGACTACTTGGAGATTGCAATGACATTAGTCATTTGAAAGGTTGATGATCAGTTTCAATAACAACTTGTGATCCTTCTATATAACCCTGAAATTTTGTTACAGCATACACCAAACTTAGAGATTCACGTTCCGTACAATAGTAATTGACTTCAGCAGAAGTGAGAAGGCGACTGATATACTCCACAAACCTTTCATCTGCACCCTCCCTTTGAAGTAGACATGCTCCAATAGTGTATGACCTTGCATCACATTTGATCTGAATCTGCTTGCCTTAAAATTGGACGAGACGATAATGCCTGTTTTAACTTAGTAAATGCGGTTTCTTAAGCATCTCCCCACTTAAATTTTGCTTCTTTGCAAGTCAGTAAACTAAGCGGTTTTGAAATGTTGGCGAAATGTTCAATAACGCGCCGAAAGCAGCTACACGTTTGTAAGAACGAGATGACATGCTTGACATTAGTAGGTCGTGGCATATCTATTATTGCGCGAGTTTTTTGAAGGTCGGCTTGTATTCCACCTGGCGTTATCAAATATCCGAGATAACGAACCGAATCACACGCGAACGTACACTTTAAACGATTTACACATACTTTAAACAAAATAAATCTTTCAAATACTTTTTGTAAGTCTCTAAAATGTTCATCAAATGAACGTGATAGAACAATAAAGTCATCGGTATATGCTAGTACCGTAAGACCAGTTAGTTAGTCCAGCGCGAAACTGGTCGATCAATCTTTGAAAAGTCGCAGGAGCATTGCGTAAACCAAAGAGCATGCAACGATAGCGAAGAATGCCAAAACGAGTAATAAATCCTGTTTTATCAAGGTCTTCACATGTAGAGTGTTTGCTTAGCGTTATGCAAAAGGTCCTCAATGTTAGGTGTTGAAGATTGTTAAAAATACGTTTGAATTATTAATGTAAGGCGCAAGCCTTTTACTATTTTTATCCAACAAGTTTTCATAAGTTGGGCACATATTAAATGTAGAATCAAGCTAAAGCACTTCTAAAAAAATCGTACTCATCAAGTAATAAAGTTAACTGTTTTTTTTTGTTATGACAAATTGAGTTTTGGTTATATCCACCGGCGACTGCATAAATAAGCAACACTAAGCAACGGGTATTTATCAAGCACCGTGAGGGAATTTAGGCGACAAAAGTCTCTACACATTCTTATTTTGACAGGTTCCTTTTTAGGAACCAGCACCACTAAAGCAGCGTAAGCAGAGTCACATTCTTCAATTATATAAGAAGCGAGGAGCTTATCAATTTTTTCTTTCAAAAGTTCAGTTTTCTTAGGCTTAGCCTATAAGCCTGCTATCGGAGTGTCATCGACAAGACTAATTGCATGTTCAATGTAAGGAGTAGGTCCATGTACATTTTCAAAAACATTTTTATAGTCAGTCAACAATTTTTTTAGGCGTTGTTTTTCGACGGCTCTTAATGAAACTGCTTTGTTTTTGCGAAATGAAGTAGTTACATTAAAGAAATCTCTATCTGTATTAGAAATAGCAGTAGCGAGTACGGGACAGGGTGGAGAATAAAATGCATGCTTTATATAAACATCATCTTTAAACCACCGTTGCATTTTTGAAATGCTTAGCAAAACATTGGCATTGGTAAGGAAATCTATACTCAGAAGTGTCTTGCTTTCTAGGCGAGAAGGCACGGCCATAAAACTAGTTCAAACAACTCTTCCTTCTACAATAACGTTGCATTAAAAGGTGTAAACAACAACTTTTCTGAGGACGCTATCAGCCAGTTTCATTGTTCCTTTGTCCGGGGCAAACAAAAATTTATTGTTTTTTAAATGCATATACAACTTATGTCCAGCAATACTACATTTTGCTCCGGTATCGACACAAGCTAATCCTTCAAGGCCAGCAACTTTTATATGAAATATGAAACGATTAGCATCCGAATAAACTTCAGTCATCAATACGTCGAAAGATGATGTTAAGTGTGTAACAGGAGACTTAACAAAGCTAGTGCTAGGTTGGCATTGAGGACATTGAGATCTTACGTATCCTAGTTTGTTAACAGGAAGCAAAGATTGATTTTCAATAATGGGTTTTTGTTAGCGTGCTAGTGAAGCAGCAAATTTTTTACAACCGTCTTTGACATGACCATAGTTATGACAATAGGTACATTTAGGTCTAAGTTTTAAGGACTTATCAGTAGCAAGCAAATGATTTTTTTGTGGTAAGTAAACATCATGTTTGTCCATAAAATTTGTTCCACAGATCAAGCTCTGTCAACAAGAGTAGAAAAATCAGTAATTCCTTCTCTTGGTAACAGAGTTCTAATTCTAGAGTTCAAAAGACCATAAATAGTATGTAGTTTATGATTTTCGGAAAATTCAGAGTAGACATTCTAGCGCGATAAGAGCGGTTTTTTATAACCGAAAGCATGACGCAACGACTTAAGAGCTTCATCCCAAGACGCGACAGTAGCTTTGTATATTGTGATAGCATCTATAAATGCATAAATCTTCCGTTTGGTTACCGGAAAATCTAGAAAAGCACTTCCAGAATTTTGCTGAACCGTTAAATCAGGTGAATTTCAAAACTTGTTTTTCCGGGGTGTCCCATTTGACGCACATGCTCTACTATTACATTTGAATGTTACACCATTTAACATTGTATTGTATGCAAACAAAATTTGTTGTCTGTGCGTTGAGAAGTAATCTACGAGTGGTTTCCAGAATGTTTTTGCAGATTGAAGAAAATTAATAAGTAGCTTATGGGCAAAAAACAAAAATGTTTCTTTTTTTTTTGCTATATTTCAAATATAAAATAGCTACATCCAAGAACAAAGTCGTATTCATATATAGTTAGTTATACAATCTATTTTTTGAAATTACAACCGCTAGTTTAAGCCCTTCCGACTTAATTTTGACTCCGTATGTATACAAAACACACGTTTTTCTGAATTGCAATAAGCTTTGGGCAGCTGGTTCATTAACATGGAATCATATCATCAGCAACCAGAAGTTCACAACGCACATATTAAAAAAATTAACAAAAATTGGACATCACCACTGGCACTGTCGAATCCTAGTTGTGTAATTGGTTACCATTTTATCTAACTTATTGACTCCATTTTTCTCTTTGTTATATTTGTGTAGTATCGCTGGTAGAATGATTTTTGATTTTGGATCTCTGGAGTATCGGAGTACATTTTTGCTGCAAAATGTCGGTGATTAATATTGTTTTTACACTTTATTTTACTTCACACTTTTTAGCGAGCAGTTGTCTGACTAATTATTACAAAGCGTTTGGTTGCCACAAAAACTTTGTTCAGCAAGATGACTTAGTAAGCCCGCAGAAACAAACAATTTGTAATTTTCATTTTGGTTTCACTAGAGAAAGTATTACTAGACTACCTAATCCAAAGTCAGTTTCGTTTGTTTCTGTACATTTTTATTGCATAAAGGTAGAGAGCCAGCAGGTTAATAATATTAGTACATAAAACCCAATTATGAAAACCAATTCTTATAGACTTGCCATTTAAGTATTGTTTAATGTAGTACTTTCCGTAATAGAGTATCATGCCCTCGTCAATATTCAGCTTTATTGCTAACCCAACCAAAAATTCCTTAAAAATTTGTTGAGGCTAGAAATAAAAGGTCTTAGTTTGTAAAAGTCATTTGTAGTATCTATTATATGTGTATTGTTCTGCCATGTTAACTCAAAAGGGCGGATCAAACTTAATTCTCGAGAAAAGAAGTTTTATACTAATTTGAATTTAGTGATTATCTTAAGGGTTTTGGAACTTTTGTTAGATACGACATTTTTAAATAAAGTCTGTAAGCTAGTATTAAACATTTGTTAAATCATATGGGCGTATATGTTCAAAAATAAGTTTACTATTTAGAATAAACACATTTATTACATGAAGGCCTATGATAATAAATTTAACAAACCTATTTAACACAAAAAATTATATTATATATCTACAAACTTTTTTTGTTGCCCTGGATTTCATCGTAAATTTTTATGTTTTCAAGTGCCCAGATTACGAATATATTCATGAAAGTGCTCAATGTGTTCGTATTTTCATGATTTTTGCATATCTTATATTTTAAACAATTATCGGCTTGTTAGAAATAAAATTTAATTTTCCAGTCATGATTAAGCTTTTGTGCAACTTTTTCGCGCATACAAACATCACGTGATCCCCACTCTCAGCCCTTGCTCCACAGCTGAGATCTTAGTTATTTGATAATATTATAGTACTTACATGTGAATCTGGATAAGTTGTCATGGATTAATCTTTTGTTTCAATTACTGAATGTCCATTCTAATATATTTGTCTTGTTTTTTAAAGTATGAGTTCGTCACGAAAAAAGTATAAATAGTGTAGTGATTTATTTTGTTATATTTGCGGTGTTTATATACCAAAAAAACAAAAAAGAAATATCACAGACTTTGTCAAGGAGACTTATGTTGATTATTTCGGTTTGAAAATGGACAAATTAGGTGTAGCATGGGTTCCTAATAAAGTTTGTAAGTCCTGTGTTGAGCCTTTACGGTTGTGGAAGAAAGGAGAACGTCCTGGATTAAACTTTGGTATTCCTATGATCTGGATGGAGCCTACGAATCATTTAGATGATTGTTACTTTTGCGTAGTATATGTTTAAGGTTTTAATCGAAATCAAACCTGGAGATACCCAGACTTACAGTTTACGAAATGTCCGGTTTTACACAGTAAAAATCTCCCTCAGCCTATTTACGTTTCAAAAGTAATTCGCATGCCCTCAGAAACAATGATGTTGCTAAATTCACAGAAATCGGGACCGTCTACCAGTGGAAGTGAATGGGAGGGTGAAACGTCTACGTCAAAGTTATTTTCTCAAAATGAACTCAGTGATTTAATACGTGATCTCAATTTATCAAAACAACGATCAGAACTGTTAGCCTCAAGATTGAAAGAAAAAAAATTATTGGCACCAACAGTAACAATTACTACATACAGAATGCGAGAAGAAGAGTTATTACAATTTTTTATTGAAAATAAAGGATTGGTGTATTGTAATGATATCGCAAAGCTGCTTCTAGACATGGGTTTAAAAGAATACAAATCTACTGAATGGTGCCTTTTTATTGACAGTTGCAAAAGAAGTTTAAAATGCGTCTTATTGCACAATGGAAATAAATTTGCATCAATTCCAATTGCCCATTCAACGAAACTCAAAAATGAATATGAAAATGTAAAATTAGTTTTAGAGAAAATTAAATTCTCGGAGCACCAATGGCCGATCTGTGTGGATTTAAAAATGGTTAATTTTACTTGGCCAACAAAGTGAATACACAAAATACCTTTGCTTTATTTGTATGTGGGACAGTAGAGCAAAACAACTTCATTGGGAACAAGATGTTCGGCCTGTAAGAAATTCTTTAACTGTCAGTAAAACCAATGTAACAAGGGTACCGCTGGTGAGCAGAGACAAAATAATACTTCCACCATTACATATTAAGTTAGGTATGATGAAGCAATTTGTAAAAGGGTTGAACAAGGACGGAGATTGTTTTAATTACATTTGCAGAAAATTTCCGAACCTTAGAATGGAAAAATTGAAAGGTGAAATATTTGATGGTCCTCAAATACGGCAATTGATGAACGACTCAGATTTTATCAAAGTTATAACTGTTCCGGAAAGTAAAGCTTGAAAAAGTTTTGTGTTGGTTGTCGAACATTTCCTAGGTAACCATAAAGCAGCAAATTATGAAGAAATTGTGCAAAATATGCTGACAAACTTTCAGACTTTAGGAGCAAATATGATTATTAAGTTACACTATCTGCGCAATCATCCAGATACATTTCCGGATAACTTAGGAAATTATAGTGAGGAACAGGGAGAGCGGTTCCACCAAGATCTAAAAGTGATCGAGGAAAGGTATCAGGGTCGATAGGATTGTCACATGATGGCAGATTACTGCTGGTTTTTGAAAAGAGATTGTCTCCTAAAAAATTATAAAAGAAAAGCTCATAAAAGGCGTTTTATGGAAATATAAAATATATTTTCGACATTTTCCTCTTTATTTACTTCAATGTATCCTAATTTCTCAAAACATAACTGACATAAATATATCTGTTATTTTGTTTCTTGTTTTTCGATTTTTGTAATATAAAGTGAAAATAAAGATTCAAAGAAAATCAGAACAAATAAATAGACCCAAAATCATTTTCATATCTAGGGCAACAAAACTACTGTAGCCCAGTAATTACCTATTATATATAAGACTAACTTAAATACATTTAGTCACTATCACCATCAATAATTGAGTTTTCTGCATTAGCCACCAAAAGCAGATCGTTCCAGAAGGTTATTCTAGTACTTGGTACAATTCGTGATAAACATTTAATGTCTGGTTGAATACCTTTGGAAAGAACTTTGGAGACTGGTTTTTCTATACCCATTTATAATATTTCGCTAATAAAAAGTTTAAATTTATTTCATCTCCCAGGAAATCATTTTTGTATATTAAAGTCTTTTGTCCCTTCTCAAACTTGACTTTAACAATATCAGCTAAATAAAGACGAGGAACAATTTTACTTAATTTGTATTGTGATGTATGATCTTTCCATTCATACAAATCAGACAGTTTTAACTCCGTATCATTAACCTTAAGGCCAATTGTTTTTACTGCATCATAAAATCCGCTCTATAATCCAATGAGTCGGCTTACATAAATGTATGTCAGCTATCAAAATATATTAAGGTTATTGCTTTCATGTTAACTTCATCTGAATTTATTATAAAAATAAAAAAATGAATAAAGCATCCATTTCTTATTCTGCGCTGCACAATTGTCCGGCCATATTGTTACATGATTAGAATCTTTTACTGACAAAATAAAATCATAAAATGTGGTAATTATGTCAATTTTAGAGCGCCCAGATATTACGTCATATCATATTGTTACAAATGATAGTCTCAAACTTTTGTCAAAGAAAAATATAAAAAAGGAGCACTACATAAGTACATAAGTACCTAAGTAGTACATAGGAATTCTTAAGTACTACATACAAACTAACAGTGTAAAAACGAGATAAATATAATACAAAAATCAAACCAGAAATTACCTTTCGTAAATCCGCAGTATATATATAATAGTCAGTTCCTTGTTCAGAACCCGACATTTTTGCATCGTTTTTATAGCATACTCTGGCTTCTTTGTATTTGTTAACGTGTATAAAAATTTTCGTGCATGTTTCACAAGCACTTTCATCTTTTTTATGTCCGGACTTTTTAAGGTGTCAGTGAAATTGTTCACAGTCATAACATAACTTTACATAGGATACATTAATGCTGCTAACGACCTCACGATAGAGATAGTAAGAAAATTTAATATCTGTGTGTTTTCCTTGAAAAAACTTATATGGTTTTGAATACATTGATTGTATCACCTGATGCAAGAGACGCCATATTGGACAATGAGGAAGATTAAGATATAAAATGTGATTGAGTTAAAATGTTGTACTGCTCTTAGAACCAAGCCAACGTATTATATGTATTCTAGATTTTATTGATCTAATAATTTAAATTTAAAGTCATATAAATTAATTACGTTTACAATTAAGACCGAAAAAAAATTATGCTAACATTAGTTGTATAAATAAAGTATATGTAGTTTAAATTAAGCTAAAGCGTGTGTTAGTTTTTACGTTAATTATAGAACAAATTTATTTTGTTTAAAAGTTTGCTTGTGGGTATTAAAACTAGAAGTAATTAAATATCTACGTAGTGTAGCTTTTCTGTGTGTAACTTAATGTTAATATTGTAGCTTTATAGTCTGCAAATAAAACTGCCAAAAAACTGTAATAAAAACCAACACCGTATAACCTTAAATTATTATTTTTAATCGATCATATTTTTCTAAAAAAACTAAAACGTTTTTGTTGTAAACAAATAAATATTAATTAAATATTTGGTATCGCTTGATCTACTGAAGACGATAAATTCCGTTTTTTGTAAAACTATTAATGACGATTCTCAACTTCTTAAAAAAATTGGTAAATAAACCGTAAAAAAATAGTTACTTCAAAAAAGACAATTCGACTGTTTATTGCAAAAATTATAATTTTCTAAACAGCTAAATATATAACCTAATCTCAAGTGCTTTCTTTAAATGCAATTTCCCTATTGTTTTCCGTTATCGTGTTTACAACAGCTATCTTACAAAAAAAAGTTATTTACTGTTACATCTTTCTTGGATGTATTGTAGTAAAACCTTGATTGTTTATTCTCGTTTGAATGCTGTACTAGCAGCTCATGTTTACAGTTTGTGATTATTTTTTATATTGTTAAATTATTTTATTTTATTTGATTATTTCATTTTTACTTTATATACTATGTAATTATTAGATGATAAAATAATATTCTTTGTGCTACCAACATCGTAAACGTTAATATTTTTTTGTTATTGTAGTTACGTAATTGACAAAAAAAGCTCTAGAGCGGCAAAATGAAAAGTAAGGATTCACATAAAACTAAGCGTTCAAAGTCAATTATTATATAAGAACGTGTATGTGTTAGGTAAAAAAATGATTTAAATATTTTGAAATTCAGTTAAAATTGAAAAAAAAATCTTAAAGTTAATGTCAAATTTGACATTATATAATGTACAAATCGTTCCAAGTTTCTAAGCTCGGTGAAGGTGAGAACTTCAGTTTATGTATTATCTGTATGTGTTGGTTTTAGATAATTAAACTGAATGTGTTAAAGTACTATCTGGATTTCTTTCTATCTTTACATCAATCAAAATAAAGGTACTATTAATTTCTTTTTCAATACTAAATTTATGTTTGGGTGTTGATTGTTAAGGTATTGCAGAAAAAAATTGTAGTTCATCTTCACCATGAAATAAATAAATATCTAAGCCAAGTTTTAATTTTTTAGTTTTGGTTTTAAAAGACGTAAAGTATAAACTATTGATAATTTAGTAAACAACAAGGTAACATCAAAACTAATCAGTAAATCATTTCAAGATAATTTGTTTTTACTAATTACTTTAATAATATGTTGTGTGTTTATATATATTTTGGGTAATCCATAGAATCTGGGAATAAGAGGATTTTTGGGTATAGTTGATAAAATACTTTTGTTTGACAGTTTTGTAGTTAATAATTTCAACTTGTTATTAGGATTTTGAAATAGTTTTATGTAAAATTTAAGAAGATTAAAACATTAGCTTTTCTTTTGTCTGCTGGTACAATTATTTCTTAAATCTTTTAATATGATATTCATAATTGGTAAGATTCTTCTCTGGAAGTTTTGCTTATTCTAGTGTCCTAGCTGTTTCAAAACGAATCTCGACTGTTTCACGATCTGCTTCTAGCTTCAATGTCAGGAATTCTTGAAGGAGCAACAGCAAAATCTAAACCTTTAGACAAAACAGAACAAGCAGTGTCGGATAATTTATAATAGTTTAAATTAACTACTAGTTTATCATTTTTATAATTAATGTTTTTATAAGATTTGTTTTTTTATATAAGTTATTAAATTTTCTTATCTGTCTAGATCTTGTAACGTTTTCGTGATTTTGTAAACAAACAGGTTAACAAGTCGTATAAAAACATTGATAATAAAAGAAATTGGATTTTGCTGTTGCTCTTTCAAGAATTTCTGTTGAAGAAATTATTTCTAACATTGAAGTTAAAATCAGTCATCTTTCAGATTGTGAAGCAGCCAAAATTCGTTTGAAAACAACTAGGATACTACAAAGAAGTAAACTGCCGGAGAAGAATTATAAATATCAAGTATTAAAACATATCAGAAATAACCATAATCGGATAATTGTACCAGCAGACAAAGGAAAAGATACTGTTTTAATGGATGAAACAAAATACATTAACAAAGCTAATTACTTACTTAATCATTCCACATCTTACATAAAACTAATTAAATTCTAATAACAAGTTCAAAAACTACAAAACTGTTGAAGGTTTTATGGATTAGTCAAAATACATAAGCCAAATGTATCTCTTCGACCAATTGTTAACTGTATTAAATCGATAACTTATGAATTATCTAACTATTTAAATTCTATACTGAAACCTTATATTGGCTCGAGTAGTTCATTTATAAAGAACACAGAACATTTTATTGAAGTAATAAGTAAAAAAAAAATTATCTTGAAACGATTTACTGGTTAGTTTTGAAGTTACCTCGTTCACTAAAGTACCAATAGTTGATACATTATATAACCGTGCAACGATAATTTGTCACAATTAGATCACTTTAAAAAAGTTTTTATGAGAAATGGTTTAAATAGAGAGCAAATTAAAAAGTTTTTTTGACTAAAGACAAGACTGACTTTAACAGACGATTCAACTATAAATCAAAACTTTATTATTTTACCCCTTGTTTCCAACATAAGTGACAAAATTGGAAAAAAAACTAAGAAAACACTACAACCAAAATTAAAAATTTTTCGAATCCCGTAAAAGATAAAATTCTTTACAATACCTGTAGAGTGACCAAGTCCCATGCACCTGTGGCAAGGTGCAAAATTGGTGAAACTGGTAAAACTTGTTTTCCTCGTAACTACAAAAAAAGGAGCGACGACCAACTCAGTTGTTCCGGCGATAGCTTCGTAGTGCCAGATTATAAAATGAATCTAAAAATGCGCAATCGATGAAAGATTAAGGGTGATAGACACCGTTTACATCTACCCGCAGCTGAAATCAAAAAAATGAGAAGACAGAAGTAGTAATATTTATTTTATCACAGGCAGTAGTTCACGTTAGACAAAGGAGAAAAAAAGTATATTAAAATAAATTTTCCGAACACTAACAAGTAGGTCGGTATCACAGACAAAATATAAGTTACGCACTCGACTGAGGAACACGACGTACAGCAAATTAACCTAGTCGGTCTAACTTTTATATGCAGAAAAGGAATGACTTTACATTCGTGAATTAAAGTACAAACGTACAAAAATCAAACATTCAGAGAATCAAAGCGCACCGTATAATAATATGTGACACAACAAAAAATTTTAACGTTAATTGCGATTACAACCTAGCATGTACGCACGGTCGACTGACAACCAAACTATTAACAATTAAAATAAAAATGTAATACTTACAATTACCTAGTTTCCTAGAGGTATAAACTATCCAGTACATCCTGTCAGCATTACCTAAAACTCAATGAAAATCTAATCACAAAAACACATACATACAGCGTTATCATAATAACCCCTATTATACACGCGATCGCTGAAATTAAACAACTGCACATAGTTGTCCTTAAATTGACTTCGTAATTTGTTTTTGCCAATTTTTTCTTCAATGCGTATTATACTCGTATCCAACTCTCAAAGATGTAAAAATATTAGTTATAGCGACGTGACGTCATCATGGAAATTTTTCCAATTGTAACATCTCTTCATTATCTGCACAGACAAAAAAATGTGTGGGGTATGGAAACCCGCTACAGACAATTATGCAAGAATGAAATTAAACCACAATACAAGAAATAAGTTCTTACTCCGAATAAAGATTTTCACTAGATCGCAACAATATTATAATTCATATGCGCATAGGTGTGCGTGAAATACACAACGATGAAAGCCTTGTTGGGCGTAAACAACGCTAGATAATGTGCGTTCTTCAAACATTACCGGAAGAATAAAATCGTGTTTTAAAATTTTACGTCTTAGACCCATTCCAACCAACAGAAAGTGGGCGTACCGAAAATAAATTTTATACTGAAGAATTTTTGACATCACAAACTATTGATTCTAGATTAAAAGAATACAAAAGACATCTTCGTTTATTGCAACCTACTAAGGCTGCCATTGCCGACATGCACTTGAGACTCTTCATAATATAAGCTTTGAGAAAACTAAAACAATTTCAAAAACAAAAAACTGGAAATCAACAAAGATTAAAGATGCATTTGAAATTTATAAATTTCCCAACAATTTCAACAGAAACAGCGGTTACGAAGTATATGAAACTTGGTTACCTGTTAGGTCCTAATATTAATTTTTACACCAATTACACTTAATCTACGTCTAGAGCTTTAGGGTGGTTATCCTTCAGACCATCGAGCAAATGTGCTAACTAAATAAACTTGCGTCTAGTTCTCTTATAATTTATTATAATATTGTTTTTAGTTACCTTAGTTTTGTACTTTGTACTCAATTTAATTTATACTGCCTCACGAAGAACTTAGCTTAAGTTCGAAAATTTGTAGATTATAATTTAAATAAACACCTACACCATTAACCCTAAAAAAATTAATAAGTTTCATGGTGAAACTTTTCTATTCAAAAAATTATAACATTTTATTTAACATCGTGATGACTTTCCGTATAACCAAAAATATAGTATAATTGAAGATATTTTGGAATAAAAGATAATCATTATGAGTATACATATAAGTAAGTATAATTTTCAAAATTCTATTAATTTCCTGTAAACGTATAATGGGCTACGTTGTTTGAGACACCCTGTGTACACAAATAAACGTATTTATTGGTATTATCCTCATGATTTTAACGTTTATTTTTACAATCACGCGCTCTATTTTAATTCACGTGTTTTTGAATTATTTTAATAGGCCTGGCCAATATATTCATGCACATAGGGTAAAACATAGAATTAAGATTAGTTTTATTTCATATTACATTTTTATAGTTTAGCTGAAGCAAAATTTTAAATGTAAAAGTGCCAAAAAGACATAAATCTAAAAAGTTTTAAGTAGATACGAACATTAACGCATTAAAAATTAAAAGCTTACTGCATCGGAACAACACAAACTTTGCATTGAGTAACATAAAATACCTGCACTGAACGAAAATGTGTATAATGGCGAAAATACATACAGTTTTATAAGTACTAAGAAAACAAATGAATAAAATGATAAAGCAAATTATGTACTCCAACGCATAACGACAAAAAATTAGTTCTACTTTTTCATACATTTAAGTATTTAAATTGATCATCGCATATTTATCACCAAAATTACGTTGACGCATTTTTCTACATTAAGAAGAAAATTAGAAATTAAATGAGCAATACGTTATGTCAGAAAAATGAGATAGAGTCTAATACATAGGTATATTACGTTATTACTCAATTTGTTAAAAATACGTTTCTTCAAAATTTGTATCATGTGTCAGAATTTTTCAGTGAATGACAGAAAGTTTACACTTTATCATTACGTGAACGTTTAATGATATTTATAAGAACCTGACATCTAATATGGCAAAAAATTAGTATATTTCAGAATAATAACAATAAACGACATATGTAAATGAGGTAGTTTAAATGTTCGTTATTGCAACTTTATATAAGGTTAAAAACAGTAGTTGCAACATACATAATTAACTGCACTTTGTGTATTTTGTAGCTGTTTTTCTTTCTCCTATTGACGGTCATTCGCTTTGATTGTACCACAGTGGCGTAGCGTGGGGGCAATGGGGGCGAGACGCAAAATTTTACAATAAATATCTGTTGCGTTGTTAGATTAAAAAAATAATGAATCGTAAATCTAAACATTTATTATAACATGGAGCTCAGCAGAACAGGTGTACATTCATTGACCGTCTTTAAACATCTACCTTAAAAACACTTAAAAACTACTCTACGACCCCCACTATTCACATTAAGAATAATTGTGTTGCAAAACAAGGACACCATATGCGGCACATAAATAAAATAACTTAATTATAACACAATCAACACGGCGGCCACCTTAAACCGACCACGATTTAAAAAATATACTTAGTACCTAACTACTAATCTAAACAATCATTATTTCACAAAAGACAGAAAATTAACATATGACATAGAATCAAAACAATATCCAAAGTGACATAAAATAAGGGTTATACAATTCAACAAATTTAAAGTAATTATGCGTAAGAACTTTAATGTTTTATTTTCAATTGGTAAAGGACAGTTTTTTGCAAAAGACCGAAGCACGTCACCACTCACAGTTTTAATTTTAGCGAATCGGGCCGTCCTAGCCTACACACACATCGATGACTCGACCAAGCTTCCACTGAAAAGGTGGGGAATTATCTTCTTTGATCAATACAAGAGCGCCTAATTTTAACGAACCCATGTTTGCTTTCCATTTTGTCTTTTGTTGGAGTTCGGAAATATATTTCTTATTCCAACGTTGCCAAATATGTTGATAAAGTTGCTGCATACGTTGAAACAAAGTTAATCTTGAGATGTGGTATTGGGAAACACCTATTTCTGGTAGAGACGCTATGTTTCTTCTAATTAAGAAGTGAGGCGGTGGTCAAAGATTGTAAGTAATTAGGATCGGATGATAGGGGAGTAAGAGGACTTGAATTTAAAATGGATTCTATTTGGAATAGTATAGTCGATAATTCCTCAAACGTTAACAATGCTTTACCAACTACTCTTCGTAAGTGATACTTAATGCTTTTGATGCCTACCTACCAAAGTCCTACAAAATGAGGAGATTGGGGTGGTATGAAATGCCACTCGATATCAACATTCAATGCTGATTGGGTTAAATTTTTATTATTAGTTCTTAAAAATTTATATAATTCGGCAATTTTAGAATTAGCACCTACGAAGTTGGTTCCATTATCAGAATAAATTTTAGAGGGTTTTCCTCGCCGTGAATGAAGCCATCGCTAGTTAAGTCGCTAACGAACTCAATATGAACCGCTTTAGTAGAGAAACAGATAAAAAGGCAAACGTAACATTTTGAATATTTACTTCCACGAACTTTTCTATCTTTTACAATTATAGAGCCTGCATAGTCAGTACCCACAACGGGAAATGGATAATTTATAGCTAATCTATGGCTCAGAAAATTACCCATAATGGGATTAATGCCCTTGGGGGCAGCTCTAAAACATTGAATACAAGAATGTATACTTTTTCGTGCTAAATTTCGACCAGAAGTACGACAAAAAGCCTTTAGTACGCTAGAAAGTAAAAGCTGGGGGCCAGCGGGAAGTAATCGTTTGTGCTCTCTTTTAATAAGCAACTTAGAAAAAAGATGCTTTCCAGAGATCAAACAATGATGTTTTTTCTCATAGTTAAAGTTTAAATTACACAATGTGCCACCCACACGTATTAAGCCATTTTCGTCTAAAAAAGGAGTAAGGCTTATAATAAAATATTTTTTTTTATGGTAAATGGTGTATTATTTATTTAGAATAATATAAATGCGAGCTTTCGAACTTTAATTTAATTAAATTAATTTTGCCTGACGAAGAACTTAGACCAAGTTCGAAAGCTCGCATTTATGTTATTCTAAATAAATAATACACCATTTACCCTAAAAAAATATTTTAATATGTTTTATGGTGAAAGTTTTATGTCTAAAAAAAAGGCTTATAATTTTACTTTGCACAGATAATGTTTTACTTTGACTTAAACTTTTTAATTCAGAAGGAAATTACTGTGATTGGGCTATACGAGTTAAACAAGAACAAGCCTTATAAATTTTCTTTAGAGTTAAACTTCCAGTCATTTTGGTATTAGAATTTAAACTATTGTTTTCAAATCTTAGACAAAAAGCAATTATTCTCTCCAGTTTTGTTAACTCAGAATATTGACTAAAAGAAAAATCGTTAACAGGTAGAACTGTCAAAGCACGAATTATATTTTTCTTTTCAGGAAGTTCAGCGATGGTTTCTTTAGAATTGAGCAAAACTCAACTGACTTGCACAGAAATTCTGGACTATTCCACCAAAGAGTGTCACCTTGCAGCTTAGTAGGCATCACACCTCTAGACAATAAATCTGCGGGATTCTCAGCACTTGGAATATGTTTCCAAGTGTAGTCACTAGTAAGTGCGTAAATTTTAGAAATGCGATGCGAAACAAAAGTTTTCAATTCATTAGGAGGAGTTTTAATTCAACCAAGTACTACCATAGAATTAGTCCAAAGATAACAATTTGAAATGTGACAATCAACACTAGAATGTATATTTTTTACTAGTCGACTTAGCATTAAAGTACCACTGAGTTCAAGTCTTGGGACTGTAATTGTTTTCAAGAAAGCAACTTTGCCTTTAGAATAAAGTAGTTTACGTACTCTAATGTGCTGGCGTCTGAAAATCCATGGTTTTCTATTAGTGATGGGATCATTCGAATTAAAAATAACCGATCATCCGGTTTTCAAAATAATTGTTTTAATTCGGTTATTACATCAGAGTATTCGAATAGAAAATAATCGAAAACTATACGCCTGCGCCAGCAACTGAGTATGCATGTACGTATTTCAATCAAATTATTAAAACCGACAGTATTCAGTATGTAGTATCTAGTTATCCATAATCAATATATGTACTATTACTGCAGTGTGTATTTTAATGATTGTCCGGTGTTTGAATTTGCCGCTTGTAAAACGCCAAATTGAGAAATGAACTGTCAACGAACCAACATTGTTTGATTATAGTTAGTAGAATGACGACGCGGCAAATTCAAATACCTGACAATCATTAAAATACGCACTGTGTATAATCAAAAAGTATAATATTAGCTATAATAAAACAGAACATGTGCGATTGTAATCATAAGAGAGTATGACGTGACGAATGTAAATATGAGATTGAGTACTGTTAAACAATTCAAATGATGATAATTCAAATAATCATTCGGTTTTTGAAATCACTCAAGTACTGAGTATTCGGTTATTGAAATAATTCGGTTATGCCCAACACTAATTTCTATGATTTGAGCATGTATGCAAATAACATGTCTAGGTATACTTAGATTAGTAAGAATGACTAGTTGTAACCGAAATTCGTTCCACTTATTACCGATTTCGATAGGAACGAGTTCATCCCAGTCTAATCTTTGCAACCAAAATTGTTGCACTATAATTTTTGCGACCACCGTGCATAAATCTAGTAATCCTAATGGATCGTATACTTGAGAAGTATCTGAAAGAATTGTCCGCTTAGTGATTTCATTTAGATTGGCTTCAGAAATTGAATAAAGCTTGTTGTCGGTTTCAAAATGCCAAGCGATACCTAAAGTTTTAGTGTATTCATTAGAGCCAAGGTTCAAAAGATGCGGGTGAATGTAAGTAGGATCTAAATCTTGTAGAACGCGAGAATCGTTAGCTATCCACTTTCTCAATGAAAAGCACCCAGAATCTAAAACTTTGACTAAAGCTGCACATATTTCTTGTGCTTCCTTAAGAGAATTGGAGCCATATAAAAGATCGTCTATATAAAAGCTATCTGTTATAGCCTTAAAGATTTTGGGTTGAGAATATTTGCAATCTATTGCTAGTTGATGTAGACTACGAATTGCTAGATAAGATGCAGAAGACGTTCCGTACGTTATCGTATTCATTTAAACAGCCTGGATTGGCTTAGAAGAATCATCTCTCCATAGTATGCATTGTAAATAGCGTTGCGAAGGACAAACCAAAACTTGTCAATACATTTTCTGAATATCGGCTGCAAACACAAATCTATATGTACGAAAACTGATTAGAATAGAAAATAGGTCCCGTTGTAACATCAGGCCAATCATTTGAAGATCATTAATTGAATAATCTGACGTAGATTGTGAAAACCATTAAAAACCACGCGTAATTTAGTACTGACACTTTCTTCCTTGACTACTCCATGATGTGGTAGAAAATAAGATTTTTCAATATTACATTGTGAACGACTTATAAGACCTAGATTTATAAATTTTTGAATAAATTCTAAATACCTGGTTTTTAAAAACTGATCGGTAAGAAATTTCTATTCAAGTGAGAAAAAAGCCTTTTCGGTTTTAAAATACGAGTTTCTTAGTTTAGTAGGACTTGCGTGTAAAGGAAGCTTAACGATAAACCTACCATGTTCATCTCTGACAGTATTTGTAACGTAATGTTTTTCGCATTCGACTTCTTGCGCAGGCAGGTGTTTAGTAGAAGGCCATTCTTCTAGCTTTAAGAAGAACCTTAACTGTTCTGTAAGACGAAAAGTTGCAAATTACTTTATTTTGGTGTGAGTTGTGATTTACAGTACCGCCAGCCACCCAGCCCAGACGAGTTTTTTGCAATGTGGGTTGATTGCGGCCTAGCGTGAAGTAACTCATAAAAACAGGTGACACCCAGAAGTATATCAATTTCTCTATCCACGTTAAACGCTGGATCTGCAAATACAACATTTTCTGGAATGTTTAAGTCAATACGAGTACAAAGGATTAATCCTGTTATGACTGGTATTACCGGATAGGAAACATCTAAAAATAATGCAGAATGCGTAGCCATTAAATGAATCCTACATTGCGAGTTAATATGCGAGAGAGAATTGTCTGCACCTGCACCACTAATTTTCGAATCAATTCTTTTTAAAGTTAATTTTTTAAACATTTTTTCGATAATGAAATTACTCACAACTGCCGTAAACAAAATGAAATTCGCAGTGTTTGAAACAAAGGACAAAATTGTAACATCGGTAGTTGAACTACTTTGTGTGTCTTCTGTGGATATTTCGTTTTGCAAGTGTAGTAACGTATTGTGTTTGGATCTACAAATGCGACATTTATAAATAGATTTACAATGCTTGGACACGTGACCCTTCCCAATACAATTTAAGCATAAATTTAAACTTTTCACTTTGGCGATCCGCGCTGAAATATCAAGCTCCTTAAACTTGTAACAACCATAAATCAGCCAGTGGAGCAAACTGGATTCCTGAAAGGATTTAGCACTATTGACCACCTTCAAACTATAAGAAAGTTAATTGAGAAAATAACCGAATACACCGTATTTCTGAACTTGGCATTTGTAGACTTTCAAAAAGCGTTTGATTCTATTGAAACATGGGCCTTCTTATAAGCAATGGACGACGTTAGAATAGATTCTAGGTACACAAACCTATTAAGAAACATTTATAAGAATGACACATTTTACATCACAGTCAATGCAAATTTGAAAACGGATAAAGTCAAAATAAATAGAGGAGTACGTCAAGTACGTGCGTTAGAGAACGTCTTTAAGTCACTACAGTGGGAAACAAAAGGCATAAACATCGACGGATCCTTTTTAAACCATCTCCGATTTGCTGATGCCATCGTTCTGATAAGTAGTAACGCGCAGGAATTGAGCGACATGTTAAACCAACTAAATGACGCATCCAATAAGGTTGCCCTAAAAATGAACATCTCAAATACCAAAACAATCAGTAAAACAAATGAGCATATATATATATTGACGGAGTAGAACTGGAAAACGTAGAAGAATATATATGTTTGGGACATGCAATAAAAATAGGAAAAGAAAACCAGACAGCGGAGATGAGACGAAGAATAACAGTAACTTGGACAGCTTTCGGTAAATTAAAGTACATATTCCAAAACAATAAAATCCCTAGAAATCTAAATAGAAAAGTGTTTGATACCTGCGTTCTACCTGTTGCAACTTATGGGCTACAAACGACGGCGGCCAACCAGTTAGTTAAAAACAATGCAAAAGGCGATGGAGCGGACGATGCTGGGCATTAGTCTCAGGGATAGAATACAAAATATGGAAATCCGACAGAAGATCAAAGTCGTTGATATTATGAAACACGTCGCCGAACTAAAATGGAAATGGGCAAGACACGTCATCCGGCAGGATCCAACCAAATGGACTACTAAAGTAACACAGTGGCGTCGAAGGCAAACCAAGCATAAGAAGATGGCTCGACGACATAAAGAAACAAGTGGGGAAAAAGTGGTTCTAAGTGGCACAAGACAGAGCAACGTGGAAGAATATGGAAGAGGCCTACGTTCAAGAGTGGGTAAATAAGGGCTGAAGAAAAAAAACTAATAGACAGTTGATAACAGCCGAGAATAGCATAGAATCACCAGAGCCTTCTGGTATGCAATGTGCACCAGTTGAAATGAAAATAGTTGGCCTTAAAAGCTTCGGGGAACATTATGAAGTACTAGAGCAATCTAGCTACATAAAAAGATGAACAGACTTTAGAAATTATGAAATATCCAAACAATCTAAAAGAGAAAAAACACATCTAATCGGTGATCTTCTGAAATTTATTTTGCCTGAAATGATTAGAGGATTTCCGAAAGCAGAACCTAGAAAACATAAGCAGAAAGGCAGGAAAAAGGGAAGAAGTAAAATTATAACTAAGACACTGGAAAAAGATATAATATTGGAAGAAGAAATGAAGAAAGTAAAATTTTAAGTGATGAAGTCAAGAGAATGACAAAAAAGATGTTTAAGAAACAGAAAATTGAAGACAGTGACACAAGCGAGGATGGCGAATATTAAGGTTTATCAGAAACCAAAACATGAGATACCAGAAGAAGACAATCAGTTTGAAAATAAGAGCAACTTTAAAAAAAAATTAACTGAAAAAAATTGTTTTAGTAAGATTTTCTCCAAACACATTCTATGTAGGGTAAAATTGCCAAAATGTTTAAACGAAATGAATGTGAAATCATTTTTTTGAGAAAAAGTTGCAAATCGAACAATTGCTTCCTATTTCCTAACAATGCGGATGTGTCATGTGTTGATATACAAGACATCAAGACTGTTTTACCTGATCCCACTGCGGGAAGCACTAAGAAGCAGTTAAACACTATTAAATTTAATATTAATTTTACTTCAATTAATGTTCGTTAAAAAAGTGATTTTTATTACTCTTGTAAAGTGTAGGTACCATGGGTACTTATAGTAGGTTCCTACGTAAAGAGTACTTTAAGATTGTTAATGTTAATTTTTTTATGTTCTTGAGGTTTATTTTACTAAGTAATAAGCAAAGTTTCTAATTTTATATTAAATTAGTAACATTGTATTGCCTGACTCGCCTTGTACCGGTCATGGTACTAAGTGAGACGATGTCAGAGTTTTTAAAAATAAAAATTATTTTTGTTTAAACGATGACTTCTGTATGTCAGAAAAACATCTTTCTAAGCTTTGAAAGTGTGACAGAGCCGCACTCACAAAGCCAAAAAAGTACATTTTTGCCTCGCTTAGTACTACCCTCCCCTACTTATACTAGTAACATTTAGTACCAATTTAATGTTTACTACAATTTCCTGTCGTTTATATCCCAGTCGATCTAAATAAGCTAAAGTTTTGCATAATATTATCATGTACAAAAATAATAAATTAATGTTAGAACATAAGTAAATAGATCACAAAGTTTAACAAAAATCTGTAAAAGAAGTGTACTTCATCGCTTAAGTAATTTATTTGACACAAATATGTAAACATCAACTATTTTTTTATACTAATGTAAATTAAATCCAATCACTTTCATTATTTTCTGATAACGTTTCTACTAATTGAATTTTTCTGTCAGCTTCGACCGGTTCGCATGGTTTGTTTTCTTCAACAGCATCTGCTTTTGAAGTTCTCACATTCTAAAAAATAAACTTGCATTACGAACTAAATAAATATGGCTAAAACATCATACATATATTTTCTTTGATAGGTTTAGTTATTTTTTCTAAAAATGTTTACACTCAATTTACACATTTATTAACGAACTGTGCAGATTATAAGCAAGTACGTCGGGTGTAGTACTTCATAAAAAATATGTTCAGTAATCAAGTATAATAAACGTGTTAGTGAAATATTGCAATGGTAAGTGTAAAAAACAATAACTTACCTTAGTACTTGCCATAAACTTTTCATATGCTCTCCGCGTCGCTTCCGACAAATTAGATAATTGTAATTCTTTTGCGTTCCTTAAACTCTCTCTTCTTCGTTTTATGCTATCGGCTTCCTGCGATGAGCCGATAGGATTAAAAGTAATCGTAGCCCTTCGAGCAACTCTATTCCATTGTTTTCTTTTATTTTTTTGAGATTGTCTAGTAATAGCTTTTATAATGTGGTTAAACAAATTTTTATAAGAACCATTTTTGTCTGCCGTATTTGCCATTCCTTCTAAAGCACCGATATAAAAATCTTTTAAAATACGTCTTTCCATTATCCTATCTTTTTTCCCACACACTTGTGAATCTTCTTCGGATACACGAGGTGTTTTCATGCCATTGTTTTGCAAAATACTAATGAGTTCATATCGAAGACTTGAAACATCTTGACGAATTTCAATGACGTCGTCTTCCGTAACTCCATAGACATCACGTTTTTGTTGCTCCGCTGTGATGTAACGTTTAATTAACAATCCCATAACTAATTCGTGTCGTTGTTTTGCTCTATTTTGAGACTTCCTCTAAAATAAACTTAACTAATCGTTGTCTGTAACATATATGTTTAGATACCTTAAAAGACATATCTTCTCTGCAATTTCTCCTGCAACTAAATAAATTCAAAACTAATTTAGGTGTCGGAAAAATGTTAAAAGGAGGTGGTAATGTCTCGCCTTTGTTAAAATAGTTTAACCACAAACGACTTCTTGCAAACTTCCATTCGGTATCAGCACGTTCCTACAAATAAATTTTAAGACTATGATATCAATTTATGATTTCATAATTACTGATATAATTTGATAAGAATTTGACATCATGGCTATTAGCATGTTCAGCAGCACAATCACGTTAATAACGGAATACGATCCGAACATTAACAATGCCCAAAAACGCGTAAATGCCTTAATTCCCGTTAAGTCAAACGTTACTAAATCTACCAGTCCAAAACTCGCCCAAAATAATGATTGCGATGATTCGAAAAGACTAAAAATATACTTTTTTTGTTTGTGTTTTAAATACTCACTTAGCATATCGTCTCCAAACAGTACACGCTTTTTCGTGATCGTCAAAATCGGGCAAACCATTTTTTGTGAAACAGTCGTTTCTTTCCAAGTCGGCGTAATACCACAATAACTGATTTAAACCTACAAAGTTTTTATTAAAAAAATACATTTGTTAGTGGTGTACTTACCACACGCAAAAGCAAATAAAACCAAACTGTAAATGAAGAAAAATTTAACAATGTCGATGAACATTCGTCCAAGAGAAATTTGTAGAGGTCCTAAGTGTGGACTGACACTGAAGATGTGTACTAATTTAAGAAAACTGCAACAAATATACATAAGTAAGGCGCAATGTTTATATTTTTTTAATGAAACAAAAGTTTCTTTACAACTACAATAACACATATTTCTACGTTATTGTCAATTTGTAAAAATTCAATTGATAGTATTTATTATCAACAAAAAGTATTTTATTGTTATCGTGTTTTGAACACAACTGTGTTTTCTACTACAGTTTTTGTTTGTTGTATTAAAATACTAAGATTTATTTTTTTACAATAAGATCTTGATAAAAACATTAAATGAGTTGCTTTTTACAGTAGCAACTTTTAATTTTTAATATATAATTTCTTCTAAAAAAAATACGTTTTAATATATTGTTATTATAAAAATAAGTTTAGTTTAAAACGACCCAGTATTTGGGTTTGTTTTATTCATTTTTTTAAGATCATTTGAGTAATTTTGCAATAATTTATCCAAGTTTCGAGTACGTTTTTAATTTATTACTTCCGGCAGTCATTATTATTATTTGGTTTCAAAGATTAAGATTGTAATTTGATATTCCACTACGCTCATTTGCTTGCTTATTTATATTCCGTTATTATTTTGATGATTTAAGTGTTTCTTCTGTAAAACTTTATAAAGCCCACGTTTTGTTGTAATTTTGCATCCTTTTCCACGTCTTTGTTGAATTGTTGGTCTCTTTCGCAAAGAATGATTTTAACTATGGTAGTAACCAAATTTTAATTGTCGTTTTTAAGAAGAGGAAGTTTGCAAACTTACCAAGTACCTACCGATATCAAAATGTAGTTCCGGTCAGGTGAATTTCAACACTTAAAATAAGTGTTCGTTGGAATAATGAAGATGAGTACAGTAAAATTTTAGTTCTTTTTAGAAATATTTCTAGTTCGTATAATTTACGGTCTTTACGTTACACTTGTTTCCGAGTTTATTATCGAATCATTAAATTATGTGTTGTTTTAAGTTTTGTGCGACGCAATTCAATTTTCTCTTTGTGGCGGTTTAAAGAAAATCTTTTAACGAAGCCAGTGCAGTATTAAAAACCTCCCGAATTTCTTTTTAATATTATCTGGCAGCTTTAAGACCAAACAAAAGCCCTTACCTGGCTCTATATTAACAAAATTAAAGTATTTATGTTATTATCGTTTAAAATAAAAATTGTGATTTTAATTTTTTAAACTTAGCAATTTGATTTTAATCATAAAGTTAAATGCTTGTTTACCGCACCTGTAAGTAAACTCAATTTTTTTGTCTCAACAATTAGTTTATTTTTGTCGTTGGTGTTATTTTAGACACATAATAATTTACGATTTTTAAATTAATAATTAACTTAGTATTAAGTATTTTGTTATTGATAAATTTACGTAATGTTTTTTTTATTGCGAACAAAGCTTTGCAAATTTTAACTTACATAATGTTTCTAACCGATTTGTTGCGTTTTGTTAATTTATTTATAATATTCCTATTTTTTTTAGTTTCTTTATTATTATTATTTCATTATCATTACTTGTTCTGTTTGTTTACCGTTTTCAATTAACTTTATTGTTTGTTAATTTAAATTTAATAAACATTAAATAGTTAATTTTTAAAAGAGTTTTTATTCCGACGGCCTTCGCGGGCTTGTAAATAAATTTAATAATAACAGATTTTAGTGGAATAGTCTTTAAGAAGGTAAGTTCCATTTTGAATGTATTCAAAAAGCGGATTTTTGGTTGGTAATTTCCAAAGGCCTTTCTAATTTTTGAGTTTTTCCAAATCATTTAGATTTCAGAATTTAACTGACGACCATCTTTACTGAGCACCGGCAATTACCTCATTTATGTTACTTTTATTTAGACAGTTTTTGTTTTAACAGCTTTTGTCGTCGGCTACCCTCAGTAGAAACCGATGGCACACATTTGTGTCATGGTTTGCTTTCCAAGATACGGTTCATTATCGTGTCGAATGTTTGTAACTAATGTTGATTTTTAGCCTCTCAGGTACATTATATAAAGTAGGTAGGAAAGGTTGGTTTCTGATTTTTGTTATTTTGTTTATTGTGACTACAGATATGTCAACTAATTACAAAGTTATCGAATAAAAAATTTAGGTTGTCATTATATGACAGAAATAGGCCATTGACTGATTATAAATTAGAACAATCATTGCTAAGTTTTTTTAGTCTACTAAAATCCCATTATTAGAGTTCACGATAACATGATTCAAGTATGTGATTTAGTTTCAAGCTAAATTACATTTAATTTTGGATAAAATTGCTCGTATTTAGCAAAAACCAAAAAAATAGTAAAAACTTATTTTAAACTTTGTAACAATAGTATCAGATAAAACTCGAAAACTCTAATCCAAGACTTAACAACATTAAACACATTCAATACTAGAAGCGACCAACGTATTTAAGAGCCAAGGTCAAATTAAAAATCAGATTAAAACCAAATAAACATAAAGGGAACTACAAAAGATCCGTGAATACAAAATTACTCAACCAAAATTGTGAAACTTACAAAGAAAAAGTTAGCAATTTTCTTAATTAGATCAAACACTCTCCAAATAAAAGAAAACAGCTAACAACAACAATAATAAAAATAAAAGTAATAAAACAAATAAACTTTTAGACGAAACGATTAAGGTGATTGAGAAAAGAAGAGAATCATATGAAACTGACTTATATGCAATACAAGAATACAGAGAAGAAGCAAGAAAAATGATACGTAAGGATATCAGAGATACCTATGAAAGAAGGCAAAAAACTCAAAAGAAAAACCGTAATATGAAACTTCCAAAAAAACAAAGGAATATGCGAAATAAAACCAATAAAGGACAAATGAAAGAAACGTAACAAACAGAACAGAAGTAGTGAAATTAATTGAAAAATATTGCAAAGATCTATATTCCTCTAAAACAACAAAACCAAAAAATCTAGTAAAGATACAAATAACAAATGTTGGTTCAGAAAAGACAACATATTAATAGAAATTGTCAAAAAAGCTCGAGAAATAATCATACCATAGTTAAAGAAACTGTTTAACAAATGTATAGAACAAGATAGGATACCCGATCAATGGAACATAGCAGAAGTAATTCTGTTATTCAAAAAAGGAGACACTGATACACAACTATTGACCAATAAGTTTGTTATCGCAAATATACAAATTTCTAACAAGAATTATTACCAACAGAATCACAATAAAATTAGTAGACTACCAACCTGTAGAGCAAGCTGCGTTTCAAAATGAGTTTAACGCAAATGATCATTTACTAACAATGAAGATATTAATGAAAAATCAATAGAATACAACCTCCCACTTCACCTAGTCTTTATAGATTACGAAAAGGCATTTGACTCAATTGAGCACTGGGCAATTATGATAAAATTAGATAACGCATGCATTGACTCCAGGTAAAAAACATAATTAAATATTGAAAAGTGTTTGATTGCAGAGCCATCTCATAGTTTAATTTTACTATGCGTCTAAAGTTAACTGTAAATAGCTATAAGCGACGGTAAACACATTGAATTAGTTTAACACCCGCGAAATTCAAAATGAGCTTTGAATAATTCGTCGGGATAAAACTACAACGTAAAAGGACATTGGAGGTAAACAATGTCAATGCAATTGTGCAAACGCCACCAGAGTTAAATATAAGCTATAAGGGGCGTCAATGCAATTGTGGGAACTACATTAGAGTGTATCTCCTACTGCTGAGGAACCCCAAAAGGGCGAAACGGCCGTCCAGTAGTTTACTCTGGTGGCGCTTGCACAATTGCATTGACATTGCTTACCCCCAATGTCTTTTTACGTTGTGGTTTTATCCCGACGAATTATTCAAAGCTGATTTTGAATTTCACGGGTGTTAAACTAATTCAACGTGTTTACCGTCGTTTATAGCTATTTACAGATAATTAAATATATACACAAAGAAGCGTTGCCAGTGATTACAATGCATGAAAACACCAACTAAATACTAATTTAAAAAAATCAGACAAGGTGACACGATGTAACCAAAGCTGTTCAATCTAGTCTTAGAAGGCAGGATCAAAAAACTAGAATAGAGCAATATTGAAATTAATATAAATGGAGAAAGATTAAAGTATCTCAGATAAACTGACGATATTGTGCTAATTGCCGACGACGAAGAACACCTACAAAAAAATGATAACTAAACTGGAAAAAAATCACAGAAGGTTGGTTTGAAAATGAATTTAAATATAACAAATACTATGAGTTCCCAGAACATCAAAGTAAAAATAAAAAAAGCACAAATAAAGAACGTCACTGAGCATATATATCCAGGCCAAATGATCCGAGATATAGAAATAAAGAGAAAGAGATTGGGATGGGCAGTTTTCAGAAAATTATCGAAACTGCTTAAAAACAAAAGAATTCCCCAAAATATTAAATCTAAAATATTTGACGAATGTGTATTACCGGTTTTAACGTACGGAGCCCAGACATGGACACTTACAAAACAAACGATATACAAACTGAAAACTAAAATGGGACATGTAACATGTAAAGGACGGCGGATGGATTGTAAAAATCATACAGTGAAGACTGAAATAGAGAGAGAAGTCGAGGAAGACCAATTACAAGATGGGTCGATGACTTAAAGAAAATTGCTGGATTAAAATGAATATCAACAGCTCAAAATAGAGAGAAACGGAAAACAAAGAGGGAAGCTCCTTCCTAATACTGGGCGCAGTAAGGGCTTAAGAAGAAGAATACTATCAGATCGTACAATAAAAACATGTCACCAAAACCCTAGCAACATTGGCTAATTTTTTTTAACTCGCGCATTTTTATATGATAGCTTGAACGAAGACCCACAGTAACGTGCAAGAAACTATCAATGCGTTGCCACTATTCTTCATTAACACAAACACTACAAACCTGCCTGTGCTGATTCAATTTATTGAATTATTATATAGATATTCACTTTAGACTCAGTTTATTCTTTTAAAAAGGATTTAATTTCACTACTTCGATGTCATCAAAAAATATAACCTTTAAAAGAATTATCAACAAGTACCGCCGTTTCTAATGCTCTTTCTGAAAAAATACCAAAATTTTTTTTATATATACTACTACATCGCTGCAGCTACTTAAAACACTCAAAATTTAAGTTTTTCAAAATTACTTAGCGTAATATGCAAATCAGTCTTTTTTGTTTCTGTTCTAATGTAATTTTTTCATCTGCTCTCAGAAAGTGTGTTTGTCTTGTCTTCAAATATACGCTCTACAGTGAGAAATACCAAACATGTAAAGCATTGAAAAACGAGTGCTTCACAATAACATTTAAAATTTCTGTCGCGTGTGTATTATGTGATCCCAATTCACTTACAAATTTCATGGAAACCTTTTATCATCAAAACTATGGCATTTACTGCTGGTTACCTTACTTTTTTTTAAATAATACCTTTAAGTCAATAATTTTGTCAAATTCAAAATTGTAAAATAAATTTGTTTTTCCGTCGATCATCTGTTAATAACAATATTAACGTATAATAATGTATCAGAAATAGATCGTTAATGACCGCTATTAATGAACGATTTTCAACCAATGAATGAATTTGTATTAATGAACAATGAAATCGTTAGCAACCACCGATTTAACGATATTGCGCGACCACTAGATATAACATCGGGTTACGTATGCTTTAATTTTCTCATAACTTTACACGTTTTACTAACGTACGATCAACGGAAAAACTTTAAAACTAACTCGCTTGTTAATCGGCGACAAATAATCTCGACAATATTAACGCGTTTGCTCGCTACACTCGCTCACAGCGTTAAATGTCTCGATTATTAATTTGTATCATTAACAATCTTGTTCGTTAAATAACTATTTCAACTTATATTTACCGTTCAATGTACTTTGAGAAAAAAAATTGATTTACTGTTCATTTAATTATTTTGCAAATTTTTGTTGCAAAAACCTGGTCACATTTGTAGATTAGATAGATTTTATCACAACAGGACTGTAATATTTACACAAAACATAAAAAATAAACCAATAAATAATGACATTTGGTGTCAGAAGTCAAATGTCACTTAGATGACAAATTATATTACGCGGAAATATTATTTGCAATCAAAATAAATAAAGACAGATACACTTGATTTTCATTTATGAATTATGACAACACATTTTAAACTCGCGTAAACTAAAAAACACCAACACAGACGCTAGCGTGTAAGTCGCGCTACATATTACATCAACAGTTAATACATAAATTAATAGTAAAATAATCATAACTTTTTTTTTTGCTGCGAGAATAGTTATTATTTAAATGCAATACAATTGTAATAGTTTAACGAACAAGGTTGATAATGATAGCAATTAATAATCAAGCCATTTCAACGCCGTGGGCGAGTGTAGCAAGCGAAAGCGTTAATATCGTCGAGATTATTTGTCGCCGATTAACAAACGAGTTTTGTATGGGAACCAATGAAATCGTTAGCAACCACTGATTTAATGATATTACACACGAATACTAGATATTACAACGGGTTACGTATACTTTAGTTTCCTTATAACTTCACACGTTTTACTAAGGTACGACCAACAGAAAAACTTTAAAACGAACTCGTTTGTTAATCCGCGGCAAATAATCTCGACAATATTAACGCTCACGGCGTTAAAACGTCTCGATTATTAATCGCTATCATTAACAACCTTGTTTGTTAAATAACTAGTAAGCGTTAGTATTGTCGAGATTATTTGTCGCCGATTAACAAAGCAGTTAATTTTAAACTTTTCCGTTGGTCGTACGTTAATGAAACGTGTGAACTTATAAGGAAACTAAAGTATACGTAACCCGTTGTTATATCTAGTAGTCGAGCAATATCGTTAAATCAGTGGTTGCTATACAAAATCGTTCATTAATAGAAATTTATTTATTGGTTCAACATCGTTCATTAATAGGGATCATTAAGGATCTATTTTTGTAAGAAATACCTATGTAATAATGTAATCGACATGCGCTCAAAGTTATTTTCGTAAGCTAATGACTTAAGCGCAGGCAAGAAGTTTTATTGAATAGTCCGCGTAGATTAGCCACATTGATTAAACGTGTTTTTTGTATTCCTGTACTTTAAAAATGTTTCACATATTACGTTTTAATAACTCACTCACTCAATTTCTGTCAGGTTATGGGCCCAAGTGGCTTCAGTGATTGTTAAATTCGCGTTTTTTGTGAATTGAGGTTTAATACAAATACAACAAAGAAAAAGATGTCAATTGCACCTGGTTTCTCGAACATTGAAAAATTCAACAATAATAATTACGACTTGTGGAAGATGCAAATGAAAAGTGTACTAGTGTACAACGATATGGCATTACGTAGATGACACTTTGAAGAAACCAGCATATGATGCAAATTGGACAAAGAAGGACTCAAAGGCTTTGGCGCTAATCAACTTAAGCATCTCATACAGCCAATTAAATCATACCAAGAAATGCATTACGTCCAGTGAAGCCTGGGAAAAGCTAGAAACCATTTTTGAATCCAGTGGTCTAATAAGAAAAGCGGCTTTATACAGACACCTACCGCGGATGAAAAAGAAATCGAATACGTCGATGACGTAGTACGTAATGGAATTTACGCAAGGGCCGAACGGCTTGAGGAAGCAGGAATTAATGTTATTGGGATCATTACCGGCGGAATTTGAGAGCTTCAACGTAGCTATAGAATCACGTGATGAAATACCAAACCATGAAACTTTGAAAGTAAAACTGCTCGAAGAAGCTAGACAAAGTGCCCGTAATGTGAAGAACGACGCATTATTGACAAAAACTCAATTTTCAAAGCATCCGCAACATATTGATTCAAAAAATAAACAAAAAGCGCAAAGATTCAGTGGTAAGTGCTATAATTGTAATAAATACGGACATTTGAGTTGCGATTGTAAACAAAAAGCAAAGAACAAAGAATCTATTAATTCAAATAACGCGATGATTGTTATTGCGTGTAACGCGGATCAAATTGCAAGATCAAACGTTTGGTGTTCAGAGCTTCAGATCAGTACATTAATTCAATGGGCAGCGGTAAAATAAATTTAAATGTGAAGGTTAGTCACGACAAAACAAATCGTATTGAATTAAAGGACGTATTATGTGTTCCAAAACTCCGAAATAATTTGTTATCGGTGTGGAGTATTACAAATAACGGATATACGGTAACATTTGACAAATATAGGGCAGAAATGAATAGGGCAGACGGGTCGGTGGCCCTTACAGCGATAAAACGTGACCAACTTTATGTTATTAACGAAAACAAAGAATGTGCTTCGATTACACAACATATGACTGACGAAAAACTGCTGAAATGGTATCAAATAAATAAAATGAAAAATAATGGTATGGTTTACGGAATGGATTTTACAAAAATAAGTGAAATAAATTGCGAAGTGTGTGCTCCGTAGTTACAATTTGACTACTTGTCCAAAGAGGTCGAGAAGTTGCTAGAAGAAGAAGGAAATGATAGACAACTGACCGTTGAGTACACTCCTCAACCAAACGTTGTGACTAAACGAGCCAACCGCACGCTGGTTGAAATAGCAAGATGCATGAAGTTACAGGCAAATTTACCAGACTAGTTATGGGCAGAAATGATAAACACGGCAACCTTTTTAAGAAATAGATGTGCGACAAAAAGTTTAAATATGATTACCCCATACGAAGCGTGGTTTGGACGAAACCCGTATGTAGGTTTCTTCAAAACAATTAGCAATAAGGCCTTGAACAAGAGAGAAAGGCGGAGAAAATTTTAACTAAAAGGTAACGAATCCGCATTAGTTGGGTATTCGGGCGAATCAAACGCATACCGGCTGTGAAAACCAAGAGCAAAAACCGTAATTAAAGCACGTGATGTCAAATCCATCGATAAATTTGAACATCCTCATCTAAGCGACAACGAAGATAACTTCACTTTGAAAGAAGTTACATTAGAACAAATCGAGGAAGATATTGGTATAGAAGTTTAAGATAGTTCACTTAACGAAGATGATTCTCAAGACGAAGAACAAGAGAATGAAATCCGTAGGGGACCAGGTCGTCCAAAAATTGTAAAAACGTTAAAACGAAGAAGACCTACAAAAATATACTGTACTAATTGATCAGATCCTAAATCTGTGTCAGAAGCATTAAACGGTGATAATAAAAGTGCATGACTAACCGCTATAAAGAAGGAATTTGACGCGTTGCAGATAAAAGAAACATGGACTCTCGTATCACGACCAAAACATAAAAGAATCTTAACAAACAAATGGGCGCTCAAAACAAAAATTGATGCGAACGGCAAAATCGTAAAGTACAAAGCCAGACTTGTTGCACGTGGACATACGCAGCAAATGGGTATTGACTACGAAAAAGTATTCGCGCCCGGATATGAAACGATACGCACGTTACTGGCTGCAGCTATAAATGACGAAATGCACGTACACCAAATGGACGTGATTTCAGCTTATGTACAAGAAGAACTGCACGACGAAGTTTACATGGAACAACCGGAAACGTTTTTTCCAGTTGGTCAAAAAAACACAGTTTTCAAATTATTAAAACCACTATATGGACTAAAACAGTCAGGTCGTGAATGGTATAAAATAGTAGATAACTACATTACAGAAAGTGGTGGCAGACGTACAGCGGCAGACCCATGTGTTTAAGTAATTGGCGAAGGCGATGATCGAATTATAATTATCAACTACGTTGATGATATGATTCCGGCATCAAAGAAATTGGAAAATTTGGAACTAGTCAAATCGAAGCCTAAATCAACATTTGACGTGGTAGACCTTGGCCCAATTAGCAGTATTCTTGAAATACATGTGAAGCAAGAAACGGTAACCGGAAAAATCCACAATTCACAAAAGAAACAGACGATTTAATAAGAAATTTTAATATGGGGGACGTAAAAGCAGTGTCAACCACAATTGAATCAAATTCGAAAGTTACAAAACAAATGTGTCCGACGACAGAAGATGAGAAATCTGAAATGGAAAATAAGCCGTACAGGAAGCTAGTCGGATGATTAATTTATTTGGCAAATGTAACACGCCCAGATATCGCTTTCGTAGGTTAGCCACATTGATTAAATGTGTTTTTTGTATTCCTATACTTTAAATATATTTCACATATTGCGTTTTAATAATTCAATCACTCAATTCCTGTCAATTTTATTATACAACAGTATAAAATATAAAAATAAAAAAACAGTAATTAAATATAAACGTTTTTAATATTTTTTGTTATTCATCCATAGAATGTCACAATAGTCTCAAAGGAGTTTAATATAACTGTTAAATACATATTTGAACGTTGTATGATAAAAAGATAAATTTCGTTTACTCCAAAAAAGCTTTTATCTCAATTATTTGCCAACATATTCAATGTCTAATTTAGCAACAATCCATTTAAATGCGCGATCCATCAAGTTCATTAAATATTAATATATGTACATACAAACTAATTTTATATGGTATGTATGCTTGTGCGGCGTTTTTATAATGTGCTATAAATTCTTAGAAAAGTAAAATGCTATCAAGATGTTTTACTTATTTACAAATCTAACAAACATTTTGCGTTACAATAAAAGTTGCGTAAAATGTAATAATAGAAGTTGTTTTTGAGAATATGCAGTTCTGCAAAACAATGTTTTTGGTCAAAACCTAAATAAAAACGTAAATAAATAATAACTACATACACTATGCAGTTATAATAAAATAAAGTTCTTTTTTTAAGGAAAAAATGATTATTTAATTTAGTTACAATTTACATGATTTACATGTAGGATTCAGTTTAATTCTTAATATTAACTTTGGCAGTTGGAATAGGTTTAAGTCAACTGTGTGATGTTAACAATAGTGGTTATAGTCCTTGAAAACCTTGAAAATGCACATCGTTCAAGAAAATTTCCTGCCAATGTAAATTTAAGAGTTTGATGGATCTCATCATCAGATTTTGACCAAATTAAAATGGGACTACTCCTGAAAAATCATCAAAATCGGCCAGCGTGGTAAAAATTGATCACTAAACATACATAAAAAATAAAAAAACATTCCGACGAATCGAGAAACGCTTTCTTTTTTTTTGAAGTCTGTTGAAAATGAAGCCAAAATCGGCTATTTGCAGGGTAGGAAAAATATTGTTATACCCACAAGATGGTAGTCATCATTATATGTCGCTAACATAATTACATTTAAACTAACTAATATTAATATTTTGTCTACTTTACAAATGGCCAATTTTAGCTTCATTTTTTTATACGCAACTGATATTCGAGTTAGCGATTGAATATGTTACTAGTATGGATACACATTCTTGCTAATTATAGATCTATAAAATATGTGTCGCAATGCATAATAAAAATTTCTGTTTAAATATCATAAAAATCAATATTATTCTACTGCAACAGTGTTCTGAACTGATTATTTTATAATAATCGCTAATACTAGTATTTTCACAAAATTATTTGTAATTGTTAGCTAAGATAAATATTGTAATCAAGTGTGTACGCCAACATAAAATTAACATTAAAAATCAAGAATTAAGTAAACTAAGTGTAAAACATAAGCAATAACATTTTTTAGAGGCTCCGCGATCAAATACATAAAAAAAATTAATAGTCATGCGTAAGCTTAAATAAAGTAATATTTGATTTTTTAAATGTTTGTCGTAGACTAAACTACTAACGGTATATCTACATTAATCTCAACAGAATTATGTTTACGTTTAAAACACGTACTGCATGCTTTGCTTTGTATAGTGCGTTATCTTAATAAGCTATACATATACAGTGTGTCCGAAAAGTATGGAATATATTATACAGGTCGATGAATATGCACTTTACACGAAAAAGTTGTAAATAAAAGTTGTTTATCACTTAGTTATCTACCACCTGGGAGATATCAATTTAAATTTTTGCTGTAAACAAAATCGCAACGAATAACACTTACATTTTTTTAAATGACAAGGCACGTCTTTATTATACTCATTTGATAGTCTTTTTTTCTCTTTTCAACCATATGAAACTTGAATACCTTTACATCAAAAAATTTTCAAGAAAAACAAGGACATGTCTAACAAATTTATTTTACTGAGCAGTATTAATCAGGTACGTAATATGTAGCATTGAAACAATTGAATGCACTTTAGAACACTGTCACACTTTGCTATTTGTTAGTGCTTGAAATATGGCTCAATTATCTGAGAAACATAGAATTGAAATTTTAATGATTCTGGGATATGGAGATAGAAGAAGAACCCAAGACGAAGTATGTAATTTATTTAATAACTTGCATCCAAAATTAAACATTTCGCAGTCCACGGTAAGCAAAATTTAGCGGAAATTTCAAGAGACAGGTTCGGTGAAAGATGCGAGTAGAACTGGTAGACCTTTGTCATTAAGTAATGTGGAACGAGAAAATGTGTTCTTGTCTGTTGAGGAAAATCCACAAATTTCTGTTCGGCAAATTGCTAGAGACCATAATTTGAATAAATCGGCTGTACATAACGTTTTAAAAAAAGAAAAATTTCATCCTTATAAAGCTTGTGTAGTTCAAGAATTATTTGAAGACGATTTGGACAGAAGGCTGGAGTTTTCATAAAAATATCCTTTTTACTGATGAGGCCACGTTTTGTTTAAACGGCACAATTAACAAACAAAACACACGTTACTGGTCTTCACAAAATCCTCACTGGTATCTAGAAGGACACACCCAATACCAGCAGAAAGTCAACGTCTGGGTAGGAATGATTGGAAATCAAATTTTGGGGCCATATTTTTTTGAAGGTAGTTTAACGGCGAATATTTATCTTGATTTCTTAAGATTTGAGTTAGTTCCTGCTTTGGCCGAGTTATTTCCACATGAAGTAGATCCAGATATACCTCATAACAGAATATAGCTTCAACAAGACGGGGCACCTCCTCATTTTGGAATTAATGTCCGCCACTTTCTTAATAATACTTTTCAAAATACATGGATAGGCAGAAGAGGTACGATAGAATGGCCTGCTCGCTCGCCGGATTTAAGTCCACTAGATTTTTTTCTTTGGGGCTATATTAAAAGCAAAATTTATGTAAATAGACCTGATAATGTTGAAGATTTGAAAAATCGCATTAGAGTTGAGATAAGAGCTATAACTCGAGATATGATTTCAAAAGCAATCGATGGTTTTAAAAATCGAATTTACCACTGTCAAATTATGAATGGTTTACATTTTGAACATTTATTGTAAGTTTAGTTTAAATACATTCTTTTGTTATAACAATTTTATGTAAAGATATTTAAAGTTTAGTATTTGCTATTGTGACAGTGCATTCAATTGTTTCAATACTACATATTACGTACCTGATTAATACTGCTCAGTAAAATAAACTTGTTAGACATGTCCTTGTTTTTCTTGAAAATTTTTTGATGTAAAGGTATTCAAGTTTCATATGGTTGAAAAGAGAAAAAAATACTCTATCAAATGAGTATAATAAAGACGTGCCTTGCCATTTAAAAAAATGTAAGTGTTATTCGTTGCGATTTTGTTTACAGCAAAAATTTAAATTGATATCTCCCAGGTGGTAGATAACTAAGTGATAAACAACTTTTATTTACAACTTTTTCGTGTAAAGTGCATATTTATCGACCTGTATAATATATTCCATACTTTTCGGACACACTGTATAATCTTTCAAATCACTGATCTCTGTGCATTGGATATATTTTCAGCAAACAACTATGATTTAAGAGTTTGTTGAATTTGGATGTACTTACATGTAAATATGAACAATGAATAGTTACTCCTAAGATGTTTTTGATACTTACTTTTTATTTGTATACGTATTTTAAGTTTTATAAGTAGGTATAGGTAGATGTTAATTTAGTATCGATACCAGTAAACAATACTAAGTGCTTTTAATTGCTACATTAAAAATTACAGCACTTAAAATTTCGAAAAAAGCTTATTGAAAATATTGAATTTACTAATTATTTATTGAATCTACTGAAATTTATCGAAGTAATCTGCCAACGTGAACAAATTTCTTCTGGCAACAATGACTGTTCTCAGGGTTCCCAGTCAACACTTGTCTGCATTAATAAATGGCAGTGCGTTATAGTTATTAATGTTTTATGAGCGGTGTGTTATCAATTGTTTGCAATGGAGCGTTGACTTAAGTCAGCAATCTATAAAAAAAACCACGTACGTTAACATCAAGTTCACAGAGTACAGAATCAAAGCCTGAGCCTTCTAGTTCAGGTACAATATTTTTCATTATTATTATTAGATTTTTAGAGTGTTCAGGAGCAGAAACCTTAATCATGCTAGGAAAAAGTAATAAGCGTTTTTTAGTACGCCAATCATCTTTAAATAAATCTCATGAGACACAAAAAAAGAGAAATTATGACGAAAGTCATAGCTTTTGGATTTATGAATACCGATAATCGTCCGCGGTGTGTTTTGTGTAACAAAATTTTGCCAAACAGTTCTATGTTTTCTGCAAAAATGCTGCGTCGTTTTCAATTTGTGCATATAGAATATAAAAATAAAACTGGAAAATTAGCTACTTATTTGTAAGCTGTTAGAAAGTAATATCACTGGGGCTGAAATTTTTAATGTTATTAACAACTATTTTTGCAAAAATGAATTACCATGGGATTATTGCATCGATGTTTGCACTGATGGAGCAAAATCGATGGTGGGAAAAAGTGCAGAAGCTGTTGTAAGAATCAAAGAAATGGCTAAAAATTGTAGTAGTCACTGTATAATGCACCGCTAAGCTGTCAAAAATGCACCGTTTCCTCTTAAAACTCTTCTTGACAAGTCAGTGAAAATAATAAACTTTATAGTCTCGACTTTTAAATATGCGGTTATCTAAGATATTGTGTGACGATATGGGTAGCCTGCATACATCTTTACTACTTCACACAGAAATACAATGGTTATGTCGGGGAAAAATTTTACTTAGATTGTTTGAGTTGCGAGATAAAGAGCGTTCTTTTTTTTTAAGCATCCCTTTAATTTGGAAACTTGGTTAAGCGATAAAATGTGGTTATTTAGACTTACCTATTTAAAGAACATATTTTCTCTACAAGGAAAAATATCACTGTGTTTAAAGCGAATCACAAAATTGGTTTTAAAAAGAAATTAGAATTTTGGCTTAGTAGCGTAAAAAGTGGAAGAGCTGGATATATTTGAGCTACCTAAAAAACTATTAAATGAGATTATTGAAGATCTTACACACCTATATGTAGTTCAGTAAGACAGTACTTTGCAAATTAATTGAGGAATACTATGAAACACTATTTTTAGGTAAAAGATCCTTTTGCTGTTGGAGAAAAACCCCATGGTTCTTCATCACAGAAGTATGAAAAATTTATAGATATGGTTTCAGACTCTACATTAAAAACGGCATTTGAGAACCATCCACTGTCAGAATTTTGGTGTAGCCCAGTGGCGGCTTCTCTATTAGGTCATTTGGTCAATGACCCTTCAAAAATGAATAAGAATGGTATTTTATTTGCTTTAAAATTACAGAAAATTTGCGTTTAAATCAAATTATCAGCGTTTAAATTTCATGCGTTTAAATAATTGTTAATTTAAAGCATGAGATACGAAAGCTTGCGAATTTACCCGAAGCTGACACGAACTTGTGCTCGCATTTACATTATATTACGATAGATATCAAGAGTGGAGTGATACACACATAATACAATTTTATGCGAGTTAGAAAAGAAGATAAGTAAATGTTTAAATGGTTTCTCAGGGTCTTCAGCCGAGCCGCGTACGCCAAAGATAATACTTAGTGCAATTATCTTTGAGTGCAATGCTTACATTGCTTACGTGACTTACGTCATATATCGTTATCTTCGCAGCACGTGTGTGCTGAATACAGATTTCTTATCACATATGACAGTAGTTTTTGTTTCATAATAACTGTGGTACAAGACGTTAAAAAATGAATAGCTAATAATTGTTTACACATCTAGAATTTTCGTCCTCAGCCTTTACTTCAAATTTGACCAACCAGTAAACATAAAAATAAAGAAGTTTACAGTAATTTTAAAGAATCTGTGTATGATTCGTTAGATTGAATTTGTGGATTTGAAATAAACAATAGATTTTAGTGTTTTATGTGTACTGTTTTCAGATGATGCATTAATCATTATGTTGTAAAAATGATGTTACGGATTTATAGCATTTAAAAGAAAAAGTAAAAACCAATTGTGAAGTTAATTAAAGACTATAATGAAAAAGTTTGTAAAAACTAAAAATAGATACATATATTAAATAAAACAATTGATTGACTTTGCATATGACTACAGTGGAAAGAGAGCGATATTTCTCTGTGTTAAAAAGAATTCAAACATTTCTACGCAATTGGCAATACTATATACATTTCAATGCAAAGCATTAAAAAATCATTGTAAATTTTAATAAGCTTGCTATTGATTATTTTGGTAATTGTAGTTATAGAGGAATATCTTAAATCTTAAACATAATTGATCTTAAATATAAATCACGTTACTGTAAGAATGTTTTTTAGCCTTTTTGGGACCATTGCGTTTTTTTTAAATGACCCTCTTGTATGATTGACCACCAGCTGCCACTGGTGTAGCCTTAAACACAAGTATCCAGAACTGTCAAGAAATGCTATTTTTGTTTTTTTTCCATTTGTCAGCACATACCTTTGCCAAACTGGGTTTTCTTTGTACGTCGCTACTAAATCGAAATCGTTTGGATGCAGAGCCTGATATAAGACTCCAACTTTCTTCTATGAAACCGTCTTCTATAAAATCGTAGGAGGGCCAGACGGATGCATGGAGAACGTAAAAATCCAACATTTTTTGTGGAACGCAACACAGCCCTCACTCAAGGAGTTATGATATGAGGTGCAATATGTTATGGTAGCAGATCACCCTTGGCCTTTATTGACGGCAACCTAAACGCAGCTGGTTACATTGCAAATGTGCTACAACCAGTTGGGCTTCCATATCTTCACAAATTGTACATAAAACGTAGGTACACTTCATAAAATACGGCATTGCTTAGGGCTACTGAAAATGGCATATTTTGTTGGAAATCAAATGTAAAGACATGGATCACAAGTTTGCGAGTCAACTGGGTATTTGTGTTCAAATCTTTGTTAAACGTTTTTGTTTTAGTTACAGCCTAGGTCTAAAAGGCTTTATTGTTGATGTGGTCTTTTCTGCTGACAGTAGTGTTGCGTATCAAAATTTAAAAACCAATTAAATTAATTTAAATAAAAATAATGCTTTGTAACGCAACCGCTAGCTATCTAACACTCATATATTTTAAAGGAATATAGTAACAAATAAAACTTCAACCAAACGTTCAACCAAACGTATACCATTAAAAAAAAATTTAACTATTCCAAACACATCCCGCCGACCTTGTAATATATTTCTGAATTTCTCTAAACTAAAACAATAATATTCTAAATTCTAAAAAAAAATATTTTATTGCGTGAGTCTTAGTTTTGACAAAAACCACTCTTGGTACACCATCCTTACCGTACCAGGAAAAACTTCTAAAATACGTCCTATTGGCCAATGCGAAGGTGGACTATTTGATTATTGAACAATAACTATGGTATTTGTAATAATGGGATTGAACTTAATACTCAAGATGCTAGCGCTTCCAGAACTGCTGGACCATCTGATCTATCATTTGATATCTATCTAGTCTACTAGTTTGCATATCAGCAAGATCATGAACAAGTAATTTGCCAAAAAGAGTAAACGTTGAGAAATGATAAGATAGAACGCATAAAGAACGTCAATTCAATAATGACTCAATTTGAGTAAGTAACGTATTCATTTCTTCATACGTCAAGACTTGAGATTCAATATCTTTAAATAAACATTTAATGTTAGACTCCCAAAAGCTTCCCATGTGTCGGGTACCCGCGAAATTGATTTTCTAATTACAAATGCGCAAAATTTGTTGTTTTTGGTGACAGGACATTGAAGGATTTGCTACTCCAGTTCCTACTACATTGATAGAAGCTTCTTCCATATCTTAAATAATGTAATTTTTTGTTCTTATTTTGTTAAATGATCCATAATTTCTCAAATTTTGTTTCAATCTCATAAAAATGGATTTAAGTATGAGGTTCTTTTTTTTTGGTAACGATCGAAATATAATTCGGCTGCAACGTCCGAATGGTTATCACTTTGATTAAAGCATTCTATCATATGGTATTTTTCATCATTTTGAATAACCATTGCATTTTATACCAATTAACTTTCAATACTAAATGATTTAATTTGTTCACATTTTCAATGACAGAAGCCTACTATGAGAAAACTACAACGGAATACTTTCGGGTATACCTCAGAAACTAAAAACAATCGCTCAATTTGGTTTTTACCATCGAGTTTTTCTCGAGGAACATGAAATTTATTTCATTTTCTCGTATCTATTATAGTTACCGAGTTTCCCTATCAAAACATCCAATTTAGGACATTCTGTACATAACCAAATAATGCCATGAAACAATATGCGCTTACGTGCACAGTACAAAGTTAAATATTTGTACGATGCAAAAGCAAGGTATCTCCAAGAGATCTGTCATTAGAGCACAGTAACATATGTATGGTGTCTGCATTTTCTAGTATATCTAAGAAACGCTGCAGAAGAGATATACTGTTCTAATAGAAAGATTGAAAATTTAAAAAAACATTGGCAAAATAATAGCAGTACCCTATTGTTGTACTGAACTATTCAATTATGAAAATAATAATGCACACGTTTGGCAACTGTGTTTCGTTGTTTAATTTCTACTTGCATCGTTAAGCAGACATCACTCATATTTGTAGCCCCATCGTAACCTGAACCCCCTAATTGTGATAAAGTGTAATATTTTCAATAATTTTTGTAAGTGTTCTTTCTATTCTTGAGATGTTTAATTAGTAACCTTTTTTTATTATAACATAACATTGTGTTGTATTTGTTATTATTGTTTAATTTAGATATTAATTTTAATTGCAATAAGGTTTAATTCATTTATTTTGTATATCCGTACTCAAGTAATTGGTACTGATTTATTTTCTTTAACAGATCTACTAAAAGATCATTATAGCAGTAACTGATTTAACTGTTTCTAAAAAAATTCTTTGCAAAGTTCATACATTTTTAAGAACCGTAATTGGTAATAGTTACTTTACTATACGTTGCAACACTTCGTGGCAATAATTTACCGCATTGTTACAAAAACATTCATTCTATGTGGTTTTTGTTTGGTGTCTCTGATAAAAACAAATTCGTGTATTAAAAAATCAGTACGGTTGTGAAAAATTTAACCTTAGATTGGCTCAAGCTTAGAAATATTGGCAATATTTGTAATTATTTTGTATGGAGAATTGTTTCTTTCAGCTTGTAAAACTAATTAAGTTATTTCAGTTGACAGTTTTAAAAATCGTTAATATTTTTTTATACTTCTTACCTTTTTATTCTTGTAACTATATATGTATATTTTTTATCATAAAACCGACAGACAAATATAAAAATAATACATACATCAAACATTACATATATAAAGTGCAAAATTTCAAAAAAGTAATGATTTTATAAATTTTTGTTTTTTTTACGTTTACAAATTGTGATACAAGTAACTACTTCCAGAAAATTTAAATTTTCAGAATTTTAGTAGTACTAACAAGCACAATTATATACATATATAAAAATAAACTTTAGTCGATAGTAGAAAAACTAAGTAATGTTAGTTTTTTTAATTTAAAGGTAGTATTTGAAATTAAAAAAAAGGCAAAACTGTTGGTTTTGGATGACGGTGAATGAGTTGAAAACATCAATTAGACAACGGTGCAAAAATTGCATTGGTTGATGTTCTAAAATAATTCAAGTAACAAGTAAATAATAAAATGTTAAAATTAAAATAATGTGCATTTTGGATAACATATGGAAAGTAAATTGGTAAAACGATAAACCAACATTTTTTGAAAATATTGTTCGCGCAACTCCACTTGACACGAAACACCCTATACAGTATACCAGCAGTAACAATTATTTCTAGTTTTTAATTTTTGTTATGTTACTACATTTCTAATTAACTATCATACGACATCTTTTATTGATAAAGACATATCCTTCCTGACACATCGGAAAAATTATTGAGTAGGGCTGATCTTTATTTTGTGAAGCAGCTGCGATAATAGCGCTATAATCAACGCTTGTGTTAAAAGCCACAGTAGCAGTTTGTATCGTATTTAACATAACGACAACTACGCTAAAAAGTAGTAATATCTTCATAACGTTTTTCTAAAACAATTTACATTTATAATTATACGAACTTTACTAATCGTTAACTTACTCAATTAAAAACTCGTACGTACGCTTTAATACTAACAGGGAAATAGTTTTTTAGTAACCTTTGATTATTATTATTATTATTGCATTATATAGATAATTTTAAACTTGATAAAATACTATAAGCAACTTTATTTACAAAAATATATAAATAATTTTATTTATTTGTTTTTATTAATTAAGCCTATTCTAAGATGAGAACCTCTTCTGGTTTTGGACCACGGTCCAAACCCGGAAGACGTTCTCATCTTAGTATAGACTCCGGTCGTGGAAGCCTTCGTTATTAAATTAAATTTATTAGTTTTATTATTAAACTTTGATAAACCATAGTTTAAAATAATTATAATTTACGTTTTTTGTAAATTTATACTGCGAAATATTATCTAATCTTAAAGTTAAGTCAAATGATTACTACTATAGGGAAAAGTTGATGAATTGTGCTCATCTAAGAAGAAAGTTTACTATTTTTTTAAAATATAGTTATAGAATTCTGAAATTTGGCATAGATATCCTTCATTATATTGGTTATAGCCCAAATCAATAAAATATTACAAAAACATATATTGTAAACCTAATGATAAAATTACATAAAAACTGACTATGCGCACGCTTATCCATCCTATATGATTAATTGTGCTCAACAGTCAAGGTAATTTTGCGCAATACGGTATACGAGGCAGAATAAAAACAAGTGTTACAAAATACATATATTTATTGGAAATGTTAATAGATATATAAATGCTGCAATTTAACGGTCGCGAAAATCACAGACGTAATCTTCGAGGGAGTCGGCACCACTGCAAAGTGCATGAGCCCATTTGCTGCACACTGAAACCAACATTCTTCTTTTTGCTCAAATAATTGTAAATCAAGAATCTGTCTTTGACATCGGCTTCCTCCGTATCATCCAGTTCATCGCATCACATAACTGACCATCAGAGAGTTTTTCTTCAGAAACATTTTTTTTTAAATCTGTCTTTTTACTAACTTTATTTTAGTTTTAACGAAATATTTTGTACTAAATTTAGCTTTTTTATTTTCATTTAAGGTTGCCTTGGTTTTCCGTTTAAATTTTGGTCTATTATTTTTCACGTCGCTAAATTTTCTTTCTATGCGATGCAGTTGGAATGGGGTTTAATTCTTCCAACGAAACTTCAGATAACGAGCAACCGGAACCACCTAGAAAAGAATTCTGACTCAACTAGCTGGAACACTTTAGAAGTACTTAGACCAGAAACTTTTGTCTGCATTTTAAAGCAATTTATCAGATCTTGTTCATCTATTATTACTGCTGGCTTATGATGACTAGATGGAAAAAAGTATTTTTTTTTTCGATTTGAAAGGCCATATTCCCAAAAATGTAAATCTGGATTGTGTTTTATACATAATGCCAACTTAAACATAAGTTTTATGAAAGAGGTCTGCCAAGTTATAGGGCGTAATATCTTTCAAAATGCAAAAGATACTTGTCACACTGTCGATTAAAAGCTGCTTTGAGTGAACTCAAATCCAACGGCTGTAAGCGATGGTATGTATGCGGCGGAATGGTTAGCAACTGAATTCTATTTTACTTACAAAATGCATAAATTTCTATATAGACATGATTCGAGTGACTATCCATATTTATTAGTTTCCTTAAATGCTGAAATCACTGATAAAACAATTAATTTCAGTGCTCTAGCCAGCAACAATGTTTCGTATGAGACGGACCATTTCTTTCCAACATGCTCGTGATGTGAGTTTTGAGAAAAATAAACATTGAGGGGACATAGCACGGACCAGTAGCATTATAGCAACAAGCTACGGTAATCGTTTTTCCTCTTCTGGAAGAAGTTATTTCTCCAAATTGTTTTGTTCCCTTAGGGTCAAGGAGATTCCAAGGTTTTTGGACAGTAGAAAACTACTTTTATTTCTGTTAAAGATTTTTAAAACAATATTTTTTGTGGTTTTTTAGGTTCTTAAAGAATTGAGGTATACAGGTTGTATCTCGTTAAATGCCGATATTTGGTTTATGCTTGTTGATTCTGGTTTTCTTAGTGATAACTCGTTTTTTTTTAAACTAATAGTATCGGTTTTTACTTGTCATTTTGTTGTGGCATTAAAGTTGTTTGGGATGTTGTTAGCTAATGGATAAGTATATGCTAATCGTCTTTTATTTTCTATGGCATCATAAAACAGTTTTGCCACGTTTAATACACGACTTGCTAAATTATTTTCTTGGTTCTGTGAAAAAGTAGGATGCCGTCCCATTTAAGACCCAGTAATATTACGTCGTCCATCGCAATTTTTCTTTCTTTTGCGAATTGTCTATTCAGATATCTCAAACTTTTTTCCGGTATCCGTAATTGTTTCACCATTTGCAACAAATAATAATGTTTTTCTTTTTTCTCTGCGCCCCAGGAGACTTTATTTGTTTTGCGGGTATATTTTGGCAGCTAATGTAATTTTTAAAATATCGTTTTTTATACTATATAACAACATAAACATAGACTAAAAAGTCGGTTAATTATGCGCATCGCACATCATTAGTCGACATGAACCTAATGATTATAAAAATTCACCAAACTATTCGGACAATAATTAAAACCACAATGATTATTTTAGTATAGTTAAAGAAACAAAAACGATCTTTTTAACAAACTGATATCCTATTTTCACATGCAGAAATATTAGAGTAAACAACAGAATCGAATAACCGCCAAGCACGATGACAAGTGAGTTTGTGGCGGAAACTGACCAAATGGCAGCATTACTTCAACTAATATTTAACAGATGTCACGACATGACTATTGCCAACATACCAAAACAAAGATATTGTAAACTGTAACAATATTAGAATAACAATTCGAAATGTACAAATATATCATAAAGTAAAGAAATGTTATTATATTACATTTATTCTTAACGAATCAAATTAATAACAAAAAGTAAATGGAATATAGTTGCTGATATAATGGGATTTTTGATGCCATGGTTACCGCAAATGCTCAATATGTCTTACATTTTGTTGTTGTAAAATAACCAACTTTTGCTCCAAATTGTATACAGTATTATTTAGCATTTCTTGAATTGCGAGAATATGATTATTTTAAATAATCCGCGATTTTTTGCAGTTAACAATTTTTTAACTTATCGGTAAATATGCTCTATTTTGCAAAAAAATTTTCAATTCACATACAGACAATTTTCTTAATTACGATAAATTCGACACTTGTATGAATAGTAGAGGAGAATATGGGCTATGCAGGTAATATGGACTAGTTAAATATTCATATGACACAACTAGTGTCAGTTATCGACATGTTAACAAAACTACTACTTATATGATGTTTATTATTTCCCTGCAAGGAGGCAGCATTTTCTTAACTCATGGTTTGACGCATTCTTACAGCAACACAGTCATGTTTCGTCAACTCGAAGACCCACAGGAACTTGCTTTGCTAGGGTTTTAGGTTTCAAGAAAGAAAACGTGGAAATTTTTTTTAGCAATCTAGCAATTGAATATTCAAAACACAATTTTCCTCCTCCCCGTATTTACAACGTTGATGAAACAGGTTTATCCGTAGTTCAAAGCAAAGTCACTGAAGTTGTATGTAGAAAGGGTAAACGGCAAATAGCCTCATTAACTTCTGCTGCTCTTGTTGCTTGCATGAGTGCTAATGGTAAGTGGCTGGATTCAGCAAAATATTTTTACTGATTGGTTTAGACATTTTATAGATTTTGTCAAATCAACTGAAGAATCCCAGCTCTTCTAATGTTAGAAGGGGATTATTGTCACACAAGAAACATAGACGTGATAAATTTGGCTAGATCAAATAACGTTTTCGTAATTTCATTGCCGCCATATTCGACACAAAAAATGCAACCGCTCGAAAACACGTTTATGGGGACCTTTAAAATGTACTACAGCGAAGAAATTAGAAATTGGATCTAAACAAATCAACGTCTTGTAACATCTTCTGAGATGACTGAGCTATTGAGCAACGCATTTTTGAAGTTACAAACCACCAAAGGTACAGTTAATGGTTTTCGGGCGACGGGAATTTAGCCATTCGATCGAATTATTTTTTGCGATGCTGATTGTATTCAAGCAAAAGCTTAGTCTGAGAAAAACTGCAACATAAAATCAGAATGCGCTTCCACCGAACTTCAGTCCGCAGATATGGAGCCTCAACCAGGATGCTCCAAAAAACCAGATTTGCCTGTCGATGTGGTAGTTCAAAACTGGCCAAGGTGTTGTAAAGAGAGCGATTTACCTCAGCACAAATCATTATCAACTAATATCATTACCCTATCTCCCTTTCAGTTTACACCACTGCCAACCATAAAAAACTGGCGTGGTCTAACGTCTACATATTTTTACTTTCCTATAAAAAAAAGTATAGCGATCGCAATTTTATTTCGAAAACATTTACGTTTACTAAATCAGAAAAATGCATTTTTGACAAAAAAATTTTGGGTGTCTCTCGAACCAAAAGTCTTAGTAACTTGAAATTTGGCATGGAACTAGGTTTTAATATTATCTCGGTTCTATCAAAATGGGTCTGATAAAAAAAACCGGAAGTGGGTGTATCCGCCATTTTTAACAGTTTTGTTATATAATTTTATACGTATGTTAATTATTCAAATTATTTTTATAGTTTCTTATAGAGATTATTCTTCCTAACACTTTATTCAAATAATTTTTTTTTCTAACATTAACAAGTTTATTAGATATTTGATTTATAATTTAAAGTGAATTCCATATATAATCTAGGTTCAAATCCTGCCCGCGACATTTTTTTAAAGAAAAAATTCCATATCTTGAATGAAAAGCAAGATACGTTAAAAATAACAATTTTTCTCTATATTATTTTGACTTGTTTATACACGGAGCGCTGCATCTTTTTTACATTACCTTTGCATGTACCTACAATAGCTCTTGAACCTTAGGTTTTTATATTTTCTCAGTTCTATCAAAATATGAGTCTGATAAAGAAACTGGAAGTGGGTGTATACGCAATTTTTAACAGTTTTTCTTATATAATTTTGTACGTATGTAAATTATTCAATTTATTTTTAGTTTCTTATAGAGATATATTTACATATTCAATGGTTTTACGCTGGTCTCGTAATCTTTCATAAACAGTGTTTATTGAAATCTACAGTTATAGTGATACTTAAATCATAGTAAGTGATGATTTTATTAAATTCGTTAGTTATAATTTCCTTAGTGTACTGTGTGGTGTTTTAGTTTTAGTAATATTAGTAACGTTTGTAATCGTGTAAAATAGTTTAAATATACTAAGTGTTAAGTTTGCAACAATATTAATGAAGAACTTAAACTTAAAGTAAGCTAACAACGCTATCCTAATGGCAGACAACATAGAAGACCTAAAAACGCGATAGAATTAAAAAAGGTATTGAAAAAAAAGGTAAATAAAACCAAAATGATGTGTTCGAGATCAGAACCAGACAAACAAGTAGAAAAAAAATTAAATTGAAAGAGTAAACGAATATTATGTATATAATATACAGATTATTGTTTATTCTAAAAAATAACAAAATGGCATCGAGTAACACCCAAAAACGGAAGTGTTTGATCAATCTGTTTGCCAGGAAAAAAAATTAATTTTACATTTAATGCGCGCAATTTTTGAAACATCCAGATATTTGCCCACGTTTATCGGTAAACTCGTGCCAGTGCCCGATTTCATTCTTGTGAATGTCAGTTGTGGGCATAAAGGCAACTTTTTGCTTTTTTTTCTTCATTTGTAGTCTTAGCTCTACACCATTAAAAAAAAATAAAAATAAATCCTTGGCCTTCCTTTTTTTTCGGTCAGCATAAGTGCAAACTGTGATAGCCAAATCAATTTTAGATTTAAAGAGGCTCATTTGCTTTTTCCTTGGTAAACTCAACATTGCACACCACGCACAAGTCAAGGAGATAGAAAAAAAAAGATACCATTTCTTACTTTTTCTAGGTATTCGGTATAAAATAATTTAAAAATCGGCTAGGTCCACATCTTTCATAAACTGATTATACAACAAAACTGCATTTAGACGTAGTAGTATATCTATTTTAAATTTGGATTTTGTATCCCATCGCTTCACAAGAGTTGTTGGATGTGCGCTCAGAAATGTACTGAGCAAATGTAACGGTTTGTTATCATACCACTTTATGGCCGTTAGTTCAATTTCTACTGTCGTAGCAAATAATTCTTCAAAGGAGCCTCTTGTTTTTTTTGCGAAAGCTTTGTCTGATGTAAACGAACATTATAGTATGAGTTAAGAATGTCTTCCGGGTTTGAACCGTGTCAGTGTTGTAACCGAAGTTGCCAACGTTTCGCCCGACGGACTCCTGGGCCATTCTGTTTATCGCAAAACCACCCATACGGACAGATACCTTCATGCTTCGTCCCATCATCGTCCTGCACAGAAACGTTCTGTTTTTGAATCTTTGGTTTATCGTGCCTTTTCTATTTGAGAACTTGAGAATCTAGACTCGGAACTTCGACATCTTACTAGAACTTTAGTGAACAATGGTTATATGAAGCGAGATATTCATAGAGTTATTAATCGTCGTCTACATCTACGTACTCGATTACCTAAAGACATTTCTACTTCAGAATCCAATCCAAAATTGGCCTTTTTAACCTACATTCACAAGGTTACAGATCAAATAGAGAAACTTCTTTGTAAGAATGTTATTAAACCAATATTCAACTCGACAGGCAAAATCTTTCAGATTCTTTCTTCTCCCAAGGACAAATTTCATACACTTTCATCTCAAGGTGTATATCAAATTCGTTGTTCATGTGGTTTAGTGTACATTGGTAAAACCGGTCGTTCCGTCATTACTCGCATTTCAAAATATGATCGTTGTATAAAAAAAAGGCATATTTCTAAGTTTGTGGTTGCTGAACATCATTTTACTACAAGTCGCAAAATAGATTTTGATAACGTTTCGGTGATTGCCAAATCTCCATTCTTTTTCAACAGGAAATTCCGAGAGAGCATAAAAAAACAACGCCCTGATGAAACACCTTACGAAAGTGGACAAAACGTTGGCAACTTCGGTTACAACAATGACACGGTGCAAACCCGGAAGACATTCTTATCTTAGTATAGACTCCGGCCGTAGAAACCTTTGCTGTTACATTTTAGTATGATATTCTAACTGTGCCTTAACCTACATATGCCCATTTTTCTTCTTCTTTCCATCAGACGTATATATATAACACGAAAATTTTATAACCCCATTCCTTTGGTCTAATTTTTATGTATTGCTTTAGATGATCCTTTGAAATGCATCATTTGCTCGTCCACGTATAGTTTTTCTGCCTTAAGAATTTTATTAAGATTTTTAACAGCAGGTTTGATAAACGGTCTTAGTTTGTATAAATTTTCAGTACTTTGGTCGATTGCATTGTAAAATGGAAATATAATTTTATTTGTTCCCACCTATCTCTAAACATTTTTTCAGCTACTTTAGAAACTTTTTTTTTCTTTGCCAGTACATTCTGGGCAAATTAAACACTAACATAAAAAAAGTTATCCTTTATTTTTTTATTGACAATTGCAACGGTATATTTGGGTCACATTCTATATAGCATATAAATTACTTTGTTGTGCTATATATTCAAGTGTTTCGGTATCTATCATTGTATCGATATTTGTGCTAGCGGATTAGGTAAACTAGTTTTACACGAAAGATTTGAGAACGTATCTTTTCTGTTGTGTTTTTTGCCAATCTTTGTTTTGCTTTTGAAGTGAGCTAGTGGTAGGTTATCTTCTGTATCACTAAAATCATTATTTCTTTGTATTTCGTTTCAGCTTTGTTCGTATTCACTAGAATTTTTTTCTTTGACAGAAGGTTTGTCATCGTCTACAGCATCATTTCCGTCCAATTCAGCAATTTTATCCACAAAACAGAGTCTTCAGAGTCTTCGATGTTTTTATAATGCGTTCTAATATCTTTGGATAGTTCAATTAAACGTACAACGATCTACTTTACCTACAAGTATTTCAAAACATTTCGTAAACAACATTATTGTCCAGTGTAACTTTGAAGCGACGTATCTAATTTATTGTAGTTTATTTATATATGTCAAATAACTACCAAATACAATTTTACTGAAGTACTATTAGACTATTTTTATAATTAAACGTTAAAATAAGAATGTAATATCGAAGGCTTCCACGGCCGGAATCTATACTAACAATAGAATGTCTTCCGGGTTTGGACCGTGTCATAGTTTCAACCGAAGTTGCCAACGTTTCGCCCACTTTCGTAAGGGGCTTCATCAGGGCGTGAGATAAATCGCAAAACTCAAACAAGCAATCGAAATCTAACTAAGAACTCCTCAAAAGTTAGGTTATCCACTTGTAAAACAAGCCATAACCTAAACTATGAAAAGGTAAGAAAGAAAACGATAACCTGAAAAAGCAAACGAAAATCTAACAAAGAACCACTACCGAGTTAGGTAATCAACTTGTGAACCAAGCCAGATTCTAACCATGATCGCGATTGAAGTTGTTGGGGCGTTTGATGATTTCTATGCTTTCTCGGAATTTCCTGTTGAAAAAGAATGGAGATTTGGCAATCAACGAAACATTATCAAAATCTATCTTGTGACCTGTAGTAAAATGATGTTCAGCGACCGCAGACTTGGAAGTATACCTTTTCCTTATACAACGATCATGTTCTGAAATGCGAGTAATGACGGAACGACCGGTTTCACCAATGTAGACTAAACCACAAGAACAGGGAATTTGGTATACACCTTGAGATGAAAGTGTAGGAAATTTGTCTTTGGGAGAAGGAAGAATCTGAGAGATTTTGCCTGTCGAGTTGAATATGGGTTTAATACCATTCTTACGAAGGAGTTTCCCTATTTGATCTGTAACCTTGTGAATGTAGGGTAAAAAGGCCAATTTGGATTCGGGAGTCCAAACCCGGAAGACATTCTATTGTTAGTTAAAATAAGAAGCACGTTTTGGGGTTACTTTAAAAACAAGCAACAATGCTAACGCCGGTTGAAACGAAACTAAATATTTTTTACTATATGAGAAAAGATCACGCAACATTGAACTAAACAACCATATTGTTACTTTGAAGCTATGTTAAGCTATAAAGGTAACATTTGCTAAAATGTTTTATGTTGACCTTGAAAATATATTGTTACTGGAAAGTTAGACAGTTAGAGGGTTAAAATTTTTTTTTTTAAATAATATAATCTTAAAATTAAAATATTTAATTTTCATTTTATTAAATGCGTATTTAATGCATGCGCACTCGAGTAATTTTGGTCTATTTTGTTGTCCTACGTTTCAAATACGATTGTAATTTTATATTCCACTACGCTCGCTTGTTGTGTTTAATTTAATTTTAATAAGTCTTAAATAGTTAAACTGTAACAAAACTTTTATTTTATCGGCCTTCGCGTTTATGCGTAAATTTTATAATTACAGATTTTAGGTAGTACACTCTGATAAGGTAAGTTCCATTTAGAGTGTATTGAACAGTATAACTGGTTTCCGGTTGGCAAGGTGCAGAAACCATTTTTGAGCTATAAACCTTCCTGGCGCCCTCTTAATTTTGATTTTTATTTTCCCATTTTTGAGTTTTCTAAAATATTCACGGATTTTGAGTTTAACTCACTACAATCTTTATGAGCACCGACAATTACCTCCTTTATATTACTTTTATTCAGGCAATTTTTGTTTTAACAGCTTTTGCATGCAACATGTTTATTCTTTTCGATTTTTCTAAAAACGTATTTTTTGTTTCGCGACAAGTTGACATTAATAAACAGTCATATCAATTTTTTTATACTAGTTATCAATTTTTGTTTTATTTAGATTTTAGTTTTAATTAATCTAAATGGTTATTTCTCTTTTTGTAACGATTTTTTTTATAACCGACTTTTACGAGAACCTGTAACGAGCACATTTTTTTATTAAATACCTCATTTTGTAATCATTGCGTACGGAAAAGTTGATGCACAAAGCATAATACTCATGCGTGATCTGTAGCCATTTCTAAATCATTGCACTTTGATGCAAGGCGGACGTTTGTTCTGTTGGCGACCATGTTATATTTGAATTTGTGGTGGGATTTGCTTTTGTTGTTTCGTTTGGGTGTGTAATTGTTGTATGATCTACGTTTTTTTGGTAAGAAATAAAAGCCCGTTTTTTGTTTGTTTCTATGCCCATTGTGTAATCTTTTGTTCGGCGATTTTTGCGATGCGTTTTAAGAGTTACGATTTTGTACGTTAGATATTAGTGTGTACGTTACAAATTCTATAGATCTTTCTTATGGTATAAATTTGATAATTTTCCGATATGCAAATTTGATTACAGTATGTTTCGAATTAATAGTAATTTACGTAACTAGCGTCGTAAGTAAAGCATAACGCAACGAACGTTAACGCGACACAAAGCCGCAGGGCCGATTGTTGCATGTGAGTGAATTATGCTATGAAACTTTTGACGAAAGCAACGTACATTATTTTTTGTGTTGCCTTTTGTAAAATTATTCTATTTTTTTAAAAAACCTTTTAAAAAGTTAGAATTTACGAGATATATAATGTTCATACTGCATTTATTACTAAATCTGTCAAATTTGACATTGACTTTAACACTGGTTCTTTTTCAATTTTAACTGAATATCAATATTTTTTAAATGACTTTTCCACCTGTCACAGTCGGTCTAATACTATAAATGACTATGAACACATAGTTTTATTTGGGTTTCTACTTTTCATTTTGCCGTTCTAGAGCTTGTCTTCGCTCATTACGTAACTACACTAACAAACGAATATTGACGTTTACGATGTTGGCAACTCAAAAAACTTTAATAGACTACGTTTACGTTCTATGATGGTACTGATTCTGGATCAATCAGATCAAAAAATAAAAATTGAGAAATTGATATATGCATTCTAAAATTTGTACTATATTGCGTCATCCAAATAAATCAGGTGATGACCACATTCAAAAATTTAGTTAAGCAACGTAAATGATAAGGGATAAATAACTTTCAACAATGCACGTATGTACTTAACCTTGTAAATAAGTTTCTTATTATTAACGGTGAATAACTATAAAAGTTGAGGACGTTGTAAATTGATTATACACCTGCGTAATTCAATCGTAATTATTATTATGATTATGTTGTTACGTATTTTTCGGTATCATTATTTACTCTCTTAATGTTATAAAAACATTGTGGCGTTTAAAACTTATATTTACGTTATTCATTTTAACATAAAATTAAATTTGTAGGTTCGATAGAATTTCTACGACTCTACATATAAATTTGTAATGAACTGTTTCATGTTTAATGTTTTATATTTTATACTTGTGTTTTTCTATTAATAAACTTTATTTTAGATAACATGAATTATTATTTGTATTATTATGTTAAATCATTACTATTTCTACGTTCAAAATAGCCCCGTTATAAACCTTCCATTATTTTTATCTGTGGTTAATTTTCTAATTTTTTATTGAATGTCTCTTAAATGTGTTTGTTTTGCCGTTTGTTTTTAATTATTTTTATTTTAGCGTACCAATTTTTTTAGCTAAGAGTAGTTTAAGTAGTCTAAGAGTGCGAACATACCAAAGATGTATTGATAAGAAAAGTTTAGGTCACGATTGCGGGTATACCAAAGATGTTTATCCTTGCTGCTTACATCTTTACAGCGATGTCAGTGTCGAGGTGTACCAAATACGCATGCATAAGTGCGGTTTAATTGCAGTGGCGGTAGCTAACTTGAGTTTTCATTTGTGTTGTTGTAAATTAACATTTGCTACATACTCAGTAGTCGCCTATCTGGTTTTATTATTAATAACTTAGTCACGGTAATAACAAAATAAGCTTGTTTAGTAAAAAATAATTTACACCATAATAGTATATTATATATGAAGGTGTATGATTATAACTTAAGCGATATATTAGTCGCGCAGGTTATAATGAACTTCTCAACCGTGGTATATATACTGTTTTTTCCACTACTACAATTATTAAAACCTTTCTACCTGTTACTAAATCTAATTTAAAATTTAAGATATTGATTTCAAAGTAAAAATGTAGTCAGTGATTGTGACAGTTGTCATTAGTTTAATAGAATTAATTCTGACGTAATTCTTAATTGTGCTTTATAACACAAAAATTGATAACGTAAGTTTTTTTGGCTCAAGTTACTAAAAATAGCATTAAATAAAACCTTTTGCCCCTGGTAAACAGTAAGCTTTTTTTCTTTAAACTATGCCCCCCCCCCCCGACATTGAAAATAATACTGAAGTTTTTCTCACTTTGTATGTAATACATTCGCTTTTTTTCATAGTTGTATAATTTATGATGCTTGATCGCTTGCAAGTAAAAGCTTGGTGCATAACGAAGTGTTATTCAATTTTATATTAACTCCATATTAAATACACTCACCGATTTAAACTGATGAAGCCCCCCCCCCCCCCGAAATAAACTGCTGGAGCCGCGCCTGAGTTAATAATGAAATATTATTTACCTGCACTCAAAAATGTGATGCTTCACAACCTATTATACGTAATAACAAAAATCTACACAACTAGTAGTGGAAAAAAATATTTTCTAATTACATAAATATGTTTACGCGCTATTTCTTGTATTACGTTTTCTACGATCACTCCAACAAAAAACAATCATGTACTTTCTTATGAGACCACGCATACCAAAAATGCTTTCCTCTCACTCTAGAGCAATGTCGATATTAAAACAAAATATTCTGTTTTTCATCGCAATAAAAATTTAGTATCGCATAAACTCTATCACAATCGATGTAAGCCGCGACCGCGATCTTAACTGCGATTGCGACCTTAAATTCGACTTCAATCGCGACTTAAACCACATGGATGCATCTTTGGTATGTTTGCACTCTAAGAGTAAACAAAAAGTTGGAAATTTCATAAAACTATCACTAAAAAACATAACTAAAAAAACTTTCTGCCTTATAAAAGATTGTTAAGACCCGTATGCACCACGCGTTTAGTACACGAAATTTTATTGTTTGTGTACCAAATGCTATAGCGATTTATTTCGTTATTCTGCACAAACTATTATTTTAACAGACAGATTCCTCTGATGTACCTCAAAAGTTACATGGCCAATTTTTCTCTTACTGTTTACCAATAATATTACGTTGATTTTGTTTATTAGAAACTTGAAAATGTATAATTTTAAAAGTTAATCACGGAAACAAAAATTTTGCATGCGTGATATTACAAAAAAGTGCAAAAAGTTTGTTTAAATTGTTTAGATAAAAAAAATAAACACGATTTGTTTTATTACACTGGTCTGCATGAAAATCGGCCCTGATACCATTCTTGTCGATTCTTATGTAAAATGACCTCCTGAATCCAAAAATGAGCTCCGTTTTTACCCATCACCCACCTATTTTGGGGGGACCCCATTTTTATTTTATTTTTTGCATTTTTTTTAGAATTTTAACTTATAGCCGTTAAACATCCCAAAGCAGGTAATAAAATTTATACCAAAGTATATGGCAAAAGTTTGCTATAAAATGTATATAGAAACAACAATAAAATACAAATATATAAGAACAGTAAAAAAATATCAATAAACAGTTAGAAAGATTCACTGCACGACGCGGGCGATCTCAATACCACATGCAGGTTTGAACAGGAATTTTCGACAAGCTTGAACTTGCATTACTCTTTTCATTATAGTATATTACATTGTTTGCTTAACTGCTTCGATCAGTACATCTATAGCTGTTGCAGAATTAACTTGTCGACGTTTTAAACGTGTTGGATTTTGTGTTCATTTTTGTTCATTTGTGTAAAACAGTAAAACTACTTTTACTCCGGATTTTTTCAAGTGACTAAGTGTAATTTGTGGTTAATGTCGGGCGTTGAATTACTGTTTAATTATGCCACGCGAGTGTAAAAATCATCCCGATAGCTTCTGCTATGTCTGCGGGGAATTAACTTTAAAAGCGCAACAAAAACCCCTTTCTCCGCTTGTTAAAACAGCTTATAAATTGTACTTTGATTGTCAAGTTGGCGACCAGGACAAGACTTGGGCTCCATCAGTTTGCTGTACGACTTGTTACAGTAGTTTGACCAAATGGCTCAAAAGTACTCGTAAATCAATGCCATTTGCTGTGCTCATGGTTTGGCGTGAACCTCGCTATCATCTTACAGATTGTTACTTTTGTAAGATTTTCACCGTCGGGTTTTTGAGCAAAAGTAAGCATACAATTCAGTATCCCAATTTTCCGTCAGCTCTAAGACCTGTTCCTCATAACGATACTTTGCCAATCCCAGAGCCTCCAAACACTTATACTCTACAGCCGGAAATTTATTTAAAAGACTCTGAGCCACAACCTGGGGCTTCGAATGATACGTTCAATGATGATAAAGAGTATTCCTCAGATTTAGTTTCTCGGCAACTTTACCTCCTCACTCAATCGGAATGAAATGATCTTGTCAGGGATTTGCAGTTACCCAAGACTAAATCTCAGCTCCTAGGATTGCGATTTCAACAGTGGAATCTCTTAGAAAAGAGAGTAAAAATATCTTCTTACAGGACCAGACAAGCAACCCTGAAATACCTTTTCTCAGAAGATAAAGGTTTAGTGTTCTGCCCTAATGCAAATTTATTGATGACAGAGCTACAGATGCCATGTGATTCAGGCAAATAGGGACTGTTTATAGACTCATCAAAAACAAGCTTAAAAGTTGTCTTGTTGGCAAATGGGAATGACTTCCCATCAGTTCCAGTTGCATACTCTGTTGATATAAAGGAAACGTAAGAAAACATCTTTAGAATCCTTGATAAAATTAGTTATCATGATTATAAGTGGAAACTTTGCGCTGACTTAAAAGTTGTTGCTCTACTCATGGATCTGCAATCAGGATTCACAAAATATTGCTGCTTTCTTTGTGAATGGGATAGCCGAGCCCGAGATAAACATTACATCGTACGGGACTGGACTGCGAGAAAATCTTATTCCGGGTCAGAAAAATGTCGCCCACAATCCTTTGGTTCCGAAGGGCAATATATTGACTTACCACCTTTACACATCAAACTTGGATTGATCAAGCAGTTTGTGAAATCAGTGGACAAGACAGGTGGCGCATTTCAATTTTTGAAAACTAAATTTCCTCGTCTTAGCGAAGCTAAAATCAAAGAAGGCGTTTTTGTTGGTCCCCAGATTAGACAACTCTTCCAAGATTCGACGTTTATTAAACACCTAAATCGAAAAGAAAAATGAGCTTGGTTTGCATTTCAAAAAGTTTGTAAGAACTTCCTGGGTAACCACAAAAGTGAAGATTATGTCGCTCACGTCGAGGAACTGCTTTTAGCGTACAAGGACATAGGATGTAACATGTCTCTTAAAGTTCACTTCCTTCACTCGCATCTGGACTTTTTCCCTAAAAATTTAGGAGCAGTCTCGGATGAACACGGGGAGCGGTTCCATCAAGACATCGCTAAGCTGGAGAAAAGATTTTCAGGGAAGTGGAATGCAAGCATGTTGGCGGAGTACTGCTGATTTGGAAACGAGAGAGCTGTACCTCAGGGTATAAAAGGAAAGCAAGCACCAAGTAACGATGAATATCTTTTTATTTATTACTGTTTATAGCTAAAATAGTTTTTTCCCATTTAAATTAAATTCATGTCCATATATTTATTATTATAATAATTATTATAATTATTATTATCGTTCGATAAATAAATTATAATTAATTTATCAAAAAGTGGTAAAATTAGAGATTTGGGGCTCCCTCCAAGATGGTGGGTGATGGAAGAAAACGGAAGACATATTAGGATTCAGGACGTCATTTTACATAAGAATCACCCGGAATAGTGTCAGAGCTCGATAAAAAATACTTTTTTGCAGACCAGTGTTATTCAAGAAAACATTTTTTGCCTTTTTGAACGTGCCGCCGACGTGCACTACACGTTTTGCACACGCACTGAAGAGGACTTGGAGAAATTAAATGTATAGTTTGCAGAATTATCTCTTACATTCTACTATTAATTTAAATTAAAAAAACAAACATTTTAAATACTTACCTGAAAATCATACCTGCTGCAAAAGCACCTTCTGATAACAGCATAGGATCAAATGATTGCCAATGTTCTCTAGGATACCAAGGGTCTCTACCGTTGTTCAACTCTTTCTAAATAATATAAAAATTGTAAAACTTTTATAATCGTTATATACTTACATTACCTGTACAATGTAATACGAAGAAAATCTCAGAAACATCCACATAACATAAAATGTATTCGTTATAAAATCAAAAATATTCCACAAATCAGTTAAATATAGTTTTAGTCCGTTTGTCCAAAGCGATCGTATTTCTAACCAAATTAAGCCTGCATTTCAAAATAAGGAATTTACAAAAATCTTATTTTAATGTTAGATCTTACTTATGACATAAACAATTACGACCCATTCGGCAAATCCTGGCAGTGCACCTCTTTCCTTCCTTTTCCACTCCATCGTTATCTCTTTTATCCAATCAATATTTAACCAGTCTAACACGACGTTTTCAACTCTCTGAGAGGCCATGCTAAGAAACACTATTCCAAGTTCTACATTTTGTTTCATTTAATAACGTAGAACAACTTACTTAAGAAAAACACGTAAGACGCAGAATGGCAAACAAACTTTATGAAAGGTTTTTGGATAAACTTAGCCGGTTTTGAACTGGGCGCAATAATATACAAAAGTGAAAAAATAGGGAACATTAGAATTAATTTTATAATGTGAATAAGTTGCCAAAAAGTTTTCTTCCTCCTAAATCCTGGGACTCCTTCGTACCATATTGCAGCTAATAACTGTTGAACATTTGGATGAGCTACAAACTAATGGAATCATTGATAAAACTGTCTTAATTTCAAGTATACCATTTTTTGATTGAGTTTTAGAGCAAGTCTAAGTCTTTCCAAAGTTTGTCTTTCTCCAGGGTCCCAATTATCTCCTTTGGGATCATAATTTAGTATAATTTCTAGCTCATGCGAACTTCTGGCGTAATCTAAAAGCGAAGTTGCAAAATTTTGTATTTGCCGTTTCATATCCTGAAATGTTAAATACATTTTTACGTTTGTTAAAAATTATATTTACATTATATTCCGCACAAAACTCGGCTTCAATTTGGCTTAATTTATATAACTCTTCGGAAAGCTGAAATGCGGTTAATAAAGGATCTTTAGAAGAGAGAGATATTAAAGAAGGCGAAATAAGAGCTTTATACGCGTTTATACGTGATTGAGAGTGTCTTAGCGAATCTTCTTTACTTAGCTTTATGCAGTCGTCACAACCGCATCTAAAATATATGTATTGTTATTATATTGTGATCAACTTACAACAAAACTATTACTTAACATCATGAGGAACGGGCAATGTCGCCCCACGGTCTAATAATAATTTTATAATTTCATAATTATTTTTGTGAGCTGCTAATATTAAGGGTGTTATGTCGGAGGTAAATGCAGATGAATTAGGATCCACAGATTCCCAACTCTGTAGCAATAAAATATAACCTGAAAACAAATATTATAAAATAAATACATACATAAGGTTGTCCGGGTTTGTAATGTTTTTCTTCCCATTCCAGTAACAGCTCAACAGCCTCCACAAATTCTTCTTTAATAGCATGCAGTAAAGAGTCCTGAAAAACGCCAAATGCTACACTGTCTTCATTTAATAAAATTAGTACCTTTACGTCTAGATACTCTAAGAGAAGTTTTATTAATTCTATATTTCCGTTTTCAATGGCAGCTACTAACGCTGTTCGATTTAAAGGGTCAACACAATTCACGTCTAACTCTTCCGGTCTATCTTTATATTCGTGAATTAATCTAAAATTTAATTTTGTTTAAAGTGTTTTATTATTTAATATTTATTTATCATTGACCTTCTCACCGTAGTGCAGTCACCACGTTCTACATGCAATAAAAATAATTTTTCCACCGGACTCAACGGTTTCTCACTTGCACGATGCACTAAATTTAACTCGCTATAAAATTCGTTTGGCAATAAATTACGCGTAGATTCACTATTAGCTCTCATGTTTAAGTTTTTTTAAAATACTAAACATATAAGCTTCAATATGAAGTAGGTTTTAATGATCGGTATTAAGAATAATGTAATGTAATCAATACAAAATTAAGTAATTGAATTAGGATAACTTTCACACGTATGAGGATTCGGAACTAATCATCAAACAATATAGGTTATTTTTATCATTTATATTTTAAATCTCTACAGTATATAAAAAAACATTAATTATTATGACAATTAATATGATCTAAATAAATAATCAATTTGCACCAATGTAAACGTGTTTCAGAAAATGGCACTACAAAAATCTCTTAAATAGTCAAATCTACAAAATGATGCAACTGCACTGACAGTGAGTGACTCAGTCACATTACATTAATTTACATTTAAATGTTTAGTTACAACTGTAAAACGTTCTAATACAGGAATCACATTTTTTTAACAGCAACCCTATTACTCTTATTTTCATGACCTACGAAATTACGACAAATATGACGCCTAGCACAAAGTCAAACTATAATTTAGAATGAATCAACAAATTATAAAAATAAACTAAATAATATCAAAAAAGTTTAATAGCGAAAGGTATCAATACCACCTTCAATTTGAAATAGAGAAATGACACCGGTTTGCAATTTTGTTAGATGAAAGCAGAACTTAAAACAAATCAACTTGAAGAAATAAGCTAACGAAATATTGCTATCATACTAAATTGTTATTTTTTTTATGCTTTCTTGTTAATCCTAGAAAAAAACTGGTGTGGTCACCACACGACTTTCCTATAAGGAATGATGAAGGAAGGTCTACATATTTTTACTTTCCTATAAGGAAAGTGTAACGATTTTATGTTTTAAGGTCTCCTGAATCAGAAAAATGTATTTTTAACAAAAAAATTGTGGGTTTATGTGTGTGTCTGTGTGCCTGTGTGTAAACATTCCTTTATCTTTCCATCTAGCAAAGTCGTGTGGTGACCACACCAGTTTTTTTAAGGTTATGTTGTCATAAAACCATTTTGAAGTGATATGTACAGTTTGTATTGATTTCCTAGCATGCTATAATTTTTTTGAATTTTTTTTTATTTACTTTACTTACCCCTTTAGCTAAATCAGAAAAAAAAATCGTCGCAGGCAGGATTCGAAACTATATTGTTTTTGTGAAATCATTTTAAATTACAAATGAAATATCTGATGAACTGTTAATCTTAGAATTTTTTTTATTTGAATAAACTGTTAGGAAAAATTGTCTCTATAAGAAACTGTAAAAATAATTCGAATAATTTACATACGTACAAAACTATATAAGAAAAACTGTTAAAAATGGCGGATACACCCACTTTATGTTTCTTTATCAAACCTATAGTTTGACAAAGCAGAGAGAATATAAAAATCCAGCTACATACCAAATTTTGAGTTACTGGGACTTTTGGTTCGAGAGTTATTGTGGGTACATCTAAAGATAATTTAAATAAGATGCAACACTCCGTATATAAACAAGTCAAAAGAATATAGAGAAAAATTGTTATTTTTTCTAAAAAAAAATTGTAGGCAGGATTCGAACCTAGGATTATATATGGAACTCATTTTAAATTATAAATCAAATATGTAATAAACTGTTAATGTTAGAAAAAAATTATTTAAATAAATTGTTAGGAAGAATTATCTCTATAAGAAACTGTAAAAATAATTCGAATAAATTACATACGTAGAAAAACTGTTAAAAATGGCGGATACACCCACTTCCGGTTTCTTTATGAGACCCATCTTTTAACAAATCAGAGAGAATATAAAAATCCAGCTCCATATCAAATTCCAAGTTGCTAGGACTTTTGGTTCGAGAGCTATCGTGGATACATCGTTACACACAGACACCCAAAATTTTTTTGTCAAAAATACATTTTTCTGATTCAGAAGACCTTTAAACGTAAAATTATGCAATAAAAGTTTTTTGAAAAAAAATTGCAATCGCTATACGTTTCTTGCAGGAAAGTAAAAACTATTGACTGTAACAATTAAGTAGACAATAAAAATACGTGGTAAAACAGATTACCTCAAATAACTAAAAACAACAGTATAACTCTGGAAAATTTGCTACATCCAAAACAACATGTATTTCTACTAGAAAATTTTTTTGTGTTTTGAAGGTGATTGAGTGAGGACGTGTTTAATAGTAGTGCGGAGTTTTGGGTAATTTAAAGTGATTTACAGCAATTAATTTACGGGTGCGGGGTGAGGAATGTGAAGTGGAAGAAAGGATTAGAAGTACAGTTTTAATGTGAGTAGTAAATAAGTACATTAAAATTATGGAGAAGAAGATATAGGTGGCTCAGATAACGTGTGCGAATGCGAGCGGATATCGCGGACTTGTTTAAAGCTCAAGCGCGCGCTTGTGATAACAGTGAAATACAAACTTTTATTCATATACTTTTCTAATATTTGTGGCGGGCGTTAATTAAATATAGTTAGAAAGAATCATAGTAACAATAAATTAAAAAAATTAATAAAGAAAAAAAGAAAAATTAAATAAATAACTAAATTAAAAAAATAAATAAATAAATAATAAATAATAAGTAATAACAAAAGGGGGAAAGGGATGAATAAAAGAGAGAGAGAGGAAGAGAGAAAGGCAACAAATATTTGAAAGAGGAAAGAAAACAATAAGATCACCAGACATTAAAAAGATATCGGAGGAGAGCGAAGGAAAAACCTCAAGAACAGAAGGAGGAAGGAAAGAAATGGAGGAGTTAAAAGAATTAATGAGAGAAATGATGAAACAGATGGAAGAAAATATGCAAGGAATAAGACAAGAAATCAAAGAAATGAAAAAGAAATGGGAGAAAGAGAAAAGAAGTGGGAGAAAGAAAAAGAGAAACTGGTGGAGAGAATAGAAAAACTGGAGAAAAAGCGGAAGACGAGGAAAGATGGAAAAGAAAGAATAATATTGTGATAAAGGGGTGGAGAAGTGAAAAACCGGAAAATGATTTAGCAGTGATGCTGGAAGAAAAATTAAATGTAAAAGTAGAAGTGAAAAAAGTTACAGTAATAAACAAAGAGAAGAAAAATGAGATGGTAGTGGCGGAAATCGGAGGATGGGAGGAAAAACAGAAGGTAATGGAGGAGAAGAAGAAATTAAAGAATACAAGAATATATCTAAGTCACGATTTGACATGGGAGGAAAGAAGAGTGCAAAGAGAAATAATGAACATAGCGGTGGAAAAAGAGCGGAAGGAAAAAGAGTATGGGTAGGGTACAGAAAAATGGAGATAGACGGAGACAGATACATATGGAACGACAAGGATAGGGGACTGTGCAGAGAAAGAGAAGAGAAAGTGGGGAACCAAAAGGCAAAAACTAAAGGGCAAAGGGGGTGGTAAAGGAGGGAAAGTTGACGAAACGGCAAAGAAAAGGAATAATGAGAGATGGAAATGGAAAAGAAAAAGAAGGGAGAAAAAGAAAGTGAGGAAGAAGCACGGGGGGGGGGGTGAGTGAGCTGAGAGTATTGTTTTGGAACGTAGCAGGAATAAAAAACAAGGATGTAGTGGGATTACAGGAAACATGGATGGAAGAAAAAGAATGGGAGTGGTGGGAAAAAAAGTTGCCAGAGGAATTTGAGTGGGTGGTGCAACATGCAGAAAGAGAAAAGAAAAAAGGGAGAGCAAAGGGGGATAATAACGGGAATAAGAAAAAATGGTTGAACCAGGAAAAGAAGGAGAAAGTGCAACAGAGAAGAGGAGTTGTAGAAAGGAACATGCAGTGGGGAAAAACGAAAATAAAAGTAGTGACGGTTTATAGCAGTAGAATGAAAGAGACAAGGAAAAACATAGAAGAGATGATAGAAGAGAGGGAAGAGGCATTGATAATAGTAGGAGGAGACTTCAACGCAAGAATAGGGGTAGAGGGGGGAATACAAGAAAGAAAAGGGACGGGAAAGAGACAAACAAAGGACAAGGTGATACATAAAGAGGGAGAGGAACTGCTGGAATTGTGCAACGAAAAAGGGTGGGAAATAATGAACGGGAACAGAGAAGAATATGGAAAGGGGGAATTTACGTACATAGGAGGAAGGGGAGAATCAATGATAGATTTTGTAATGACAAATGAAGAGGCCGCAGAAAAGGTAAAGACATTTAAGGTGGGAGAAAGGGTAGAGTCAGACCATCAACCACTGGAATTGACAATGGAAGGAAGGGAAAGAGAAGAGAGAGAAAAAGAGGAGAAGTACATAACTAAAAAAAAGTAGACAGAAGAGAGTATAAAAAGATATAAAGAGAGAATAGGGAAAACGGTATGGATAGGGAAGGAATTACAAGAAAGTGTAAAGAAAATGAGAGAGATGATGGAGAAAGCAACAGAGAGAGTCAGATTTAGAAAATGGAAGGGGAGAAAACTGGATGGAAGAAATGGTGGGATAAGGAATGCAAGGAGGCAAAGAAAAATGCAAGAAGAGCATTAAGACAGTGGAAAAAAGGGAAGAAAGAAAAGAAGAATACAAAGAAGCAGTAAAAATATACAAAAACATGCGACTGAAAGAAGGAGGAAAACAAAAAGAAACAAGAGGAGCAGATTAAAGGAATAAAAACGGAAGAAGATGTATGGAAGTACCTAAAGAAGCAGAGGAAAAAAACAGGACGACAAAGGGAATAAAAATTAAAGAATGGGAGACATATTTTTGGAACCTGTTGGGAGGGGAAGAACAAAAGCAGGAAAAAGAAAAAAGGAAAGACGCGGTAGTAAGTCAAGAAGAAGGAGATAGGGATAGAATAAGGGAGGAAGAAGTAATAGAGGCGATAAAGAATATAAAAAAAGGAAAGGCGACAGGAGAATATGGGATACAAGGAGAAAAGTGGATATATGGGGGAAAAATGTAGCAAAAAGGATGACGGAAATAATAAACAAAATATGGAAAGGGGAAGGATTCCCAGAGAGATGGAGAGAGGGAATAATATGCCCAATATATAAAAAAGGCGAAAAAAATAAGGTCGAGAATTATAGAGGGGTAACATTATTCAGCTCGGCATACAAATTGTACGCGACAATACTGCAAGAAAGATTACAGAAGGAAATAGAGGAAAGAAGTTTGGTACCAGACGGACAAGCGGGATTCAGAAAAGGAAGAAGGGCGATAGACAACATATATATAATGAAACACTTAGCAAATAAAGAACTAGAAAAAAAAGAGGAAAAATGGTAGCACTATTCGTAGACCTAAAAGCTGCTTTTGACAAAGTGAATAGGGAAAAGCTGTGGGAATATATGAAAAGAAAAAAAATCAATGAAAGATTAATACAAAGAATAAAGGAAATATACGAAGAAACGAGAAACAGGGTTAAAGTGAATGGGGAAGAGAGTGAGAAATTCATAACAAAGAGAGGGTTGAGGCAGGGATGTCCACTGAGCCCAAGCCTGTTCTCGGTATATACGGGGGATCTGGAAGAGACAATGAGAGGACAACAGACAGGAGGGATAGTGGTAGGGAAAGCTAAGGTATGGTCGTTGGCGTATGCGGATGACATAGTGCTGGTGGCTAAGAAGAAAAAGGAAATGAAAGAGATGATGAAAACGCTAGAAAAATACATGAAAAAAAAGAAATGGAAGTAAACACTGAGAAAACAAAGATAATGATATTTAGAAAAGGAGGGGGAAAAGAAAAGAGAGGAGTGGATATGGAGTGATGAGAAAGTGCAAGAAGTGAAGGAATTTACATACCTGGGCTACACGATGAAACAGGATAATAAAGAGGGAGAACACATAAAGGAAAGGGTGAAGAAAGGAAACAGGGTAATAGGACAAGTCTGGGGTGTGGGGGAAAGAGTATTCAAGATGGATATAAAAAAAAGAAAATTGCTGTTCGAAAAATTAATAAAGGGGGTGGTAATGTATGGAGCGGAAATATGAGGCTGGAAGTAGTGGAGGGAGGTAGAGGGGCTACAGGAAAAATACTGGAGATGGGTGTTAGGATTGGACAGGGATACACCGGGGTATATTGTGAGAGAGGAGGTTCAGATAGAAAAAATAAGGATTGAGACAGGAAAAAGAGCAATAAAATACGAGGAAGAAATGAGGGAAAGAACAGATTGCAAAATTCTACAAGAATGTTGGCAAGAGATAAAGGGAGGGAAAGTGAAATACGGGCAGGAGGGCAGATAAGAGTATTACAAAAGAAACGGGTACGCGAGTGAAGAAGTGGAGAGATTAATAGAAGAGGGGGTAGGGACAAGAGAAGAAATAATAAGGAGAGATAGAGACATCGAAAAACAAAAAAGATGGACAAAGATAAAAGAGAGCAGATATAATAGGAATTATAAAGATATCAAGGGTGAAGGGGTGCCGGAATATTTAAAAGACAGTGAGATTAAAAGCAACAAAAGGAAAAAATGGTGGCAAGGTTCAGATGTGGCAACGAGGAGTTAGGGAACAAATATTGGAAAGAAGAACCAGAAAAGTTGTGCAGGCTATGTGGAGAAGAAACGGAAGACCTTAACCACATGAGAAAGAGATGCAGGGAACTAAGAGAAGAGGTGATGAAAATAGTGGATATCTTAGATGAAAACGGAAAAGGAGCGGAATGGATGGAGGAAGTTTGGAGCAGGAGGAAAAAGTTAAGGGGGGAGAAGGGATAAGAAAATGTAGTATATATGTATAGACAACACGACCAAATTTGTAATGAATAAAGTTAAACTTATATATACTAGAAAATTTTTGACAGAATCTGCACTACTCTACGTTATAAGTTCAGATTCGAATTTAACCAATAACCAGACGTTAGGAACATTTTCATTTTTCATATTCATTAATTTTTCGTAAAGTAGATGGTCGCAAAACAGCGATACATTATACCAGCATTTAGTAGCTATAAAGTTGGATTAGTACTGGTTGGCCAATTTTGCCATCGCATAAAACCCGTAAAAACAAAGTCATTTAGATTAAACGATGCAGTAACGACAACAGTAACGTAGTAAATAATAGTAACAAGCAAAACAGAGCTAAATGTTTATCAGCCGAAGCCAATAGATTTCATTTTATTCAATCATTGTACCTTAAAAATACTTATTTTGCATATTTAGCTTTATTTTTTGCAGTGGTAATTATTTATTTAGGTATTTTTACTGACCTACGTAACGTACTTCATTTAAATATCTGTAACTACTGAAACGTTATTGTCAACTTCGAGACAATGACCGAAGGATGTTGAACATTTTAGACACAGATAATAGCAATATATAAAAACTATTCAAAGGAAGCTGTGGTGAGTTTTTCGAGTTGAGTCGGAAAAAACTGTCGGTTTAAACAAATTAAGTGTATAACGCTTATGCCAATGAAAAGATAAATATAACGTCGAGTGTTGTAAACATAAACAAAGGTCAGTTTTAGAAAAATAAAAAGTACGAACAGTAAATACCGAGTGATTTGTTTTTTTTTTTAAATACAGTTGCATTTTATTAGTGTTAGTTAAAAGTATTTAAATTATATAGCGTAAATATTTAGTTTTTAAATAAGTTACTTTTAAAATTCGTTGCAATGGTGTCTGGTAATCCGCACAGGTCCGATATGGTGGTAGTTTTCTTGATCAAACTGGCCAGATGATAAGCGTTAAGCAAGTTCACCAAACTAATATTGCACTGCCGCGGAAACTCGTAAACACAATCAAAGTTCTTTTAAATTACGATGTGTTTTGAACGAAAACTAGAAAGCAAATGAATGGAAATGTAATGATAAAGATAAGTTACAACAAAACGACCAAATTAGAATAATTTCAATAATATGAAAAAGTTAAATTGCATTAAAATCACAACAAATTAAACTTAATTGCAAATAAACTCTAACAAACATATAAGATACATAAATAAAGTTTAATTGCTAATTTGAAGATATCGGTAAAAGTACAAGACTTGCGACTAGACGAGTGTAGATACCGCTACCTGTAGGAATTGAAACAACTCTAGATATACGATGTGAACCTGGATACAAGCGTTCGATACGTCCTAGAAGCCAATATAAAGGATGCGACGCAACTCCTTTCAGCAACACGATATCTTCAACATTTGGAATAAACGTGTTAGACGTCTACTTGTTGTGCTTAATCGGATGGATTAAATACTCTTTTGACCAACGATTCCAAAACGATTGAAGATAGTTCCGATAGTTACACGGGTTGCGTGTTTCAGTAACGGGATGTTCTTGTAGAGAAAGTAAAGATAAACCTGTGAAAAAATGGGCAAGGCTGAGATACTAACAAGACTCCGAGGGATCTTCATATAGGGTGCACTACCTAACATACGATAAAACAAAACTTTAGCATATTTGATAGCTGCTTCCCACAGACCTCCAAAATGACGGCCACATGGAGGAGTAAACTGCCATTTTACTTGACAAATATCTGTGATATAAAAAACTAAAAACTTTCGTTATGTGTTTATAAGCTCTTACAAAGCTACGCTCATTATTAGAGTAAATAACTAAAGTGCATTAAAGAAATCATCAGTGCTAAACTCAGATACAAATTCAAGATGTACTGTTTTAGTTATAAAACAAACAAATAAACGTAAGTAACCACTGGTCTACGTAAACAGTTTGATCTTACTGAAAAAAGCCCGGCATAGTCTACACCTACTTGTGAAAAAGGGCGAGAGAAAATACTTAAGTAGATGGAAGATCAGCTATTAAAAGTAGTAAAATAATACCACGAAATCTATAATAAGTAAGACATTTTCGTATGCATTTTCGAAGCAAACCAGGAAGCGATAAAATCCAAAACTTTGTTCTAAGAGCTTAAACAGTGTTAGGAAAAGAATGTAATGACAAATGATGATAATAAGAACAATTGAACAGTGTAATAAAATAAATTCAAGTCACTCTTCGATATTACCTAAAAAACAAAAAAAAGAAGGTTCTGTCTGTACTGGAATCTGTCTTTTAAGTTTAATGTAAGTAGTTCAAATGTGCGCAATAATTTTGTCAAAAGCTCAATGAGGTTGATACAATTGATTTTCATGTAATTTTTCTTCGGGTTTTAAAACCATGTTGTATATACTATATACAATTTGATATTGAAAACTTTCGAAATCTGTCTCGTACCTATCTAATTTAGCATTACCTCAAATTTTCCAGTTGTATAATCTTTTACCTGGTTGTAAATAAAGGTCACGTTTACAAATAAGCTTAAAAGGTTGCTAACAATTTTCTTTTCTTCTTCAACTTATCTGCTTGATTCGACGTTGCTTTTAGCCAAAATCGTATGAATTTTTGATATGCAATAAATTATAAATGATTATTCTAATTTTGTTGCAATCGTAATTTAAAGATGCAGACAAGTAGCAATGTAGTTTATGTAGAGTTCAGAGGTTACAGAGTTAATTTTATACGACTTGAAGGACAAACTTTTGTTTGTGAATAAGGTTCCGCACAGGCTCCGAATGGTGGCAATCTTCTTGATCAATCTGGCCAGATGAAGCAAGTTCGCCGAACTAATATTCTTTTAAATTACGATGTGTTTTGGACAGAAACTAGGACACGAATGAATGGAAATGTAGTGACAAGGATAAGTTACAACCAAAGAAGGAGAAAGTACACGTTGACGTACTTGGTGTTAAACACTTTGTATTTTTAGTGTATTCGGAAAAAATATGCAGTTCTAGAATAACAACCTAATTAGCTACGTCTTGTGTGATAACATTATTTTGTATTTATTTTTATTTTTAGTGTCAGCAAATTACTGAGACGAAATGTATAGTTTTCAGAACAGTAGATTTAAGAAAAGTGTTTTATACCTCCTAATGCGTAGTTCAACTGAGATTGGTAAACCCTTTATGTTAGGAGTGGCTATAAAAACTACTTGAAGAGTTTTCTTATGGCGACGTTTCGTGGAACGGTTGTGTCCACTTCTTCAGGCCAACTGAATTTATTAAAAAGGAAACAACATAAGTAAAAACGGCAGTTGTTTTCTTTTTAATAAATTCAGTTGGTCTGAAGAAGTGGACACAACCGTTCCACGAAACGTCGCCATAAGAAAACTCTTCAAGTAGTTTTTATAGCCACTCCTAACATAAAGGGTTTACCAATCTCAGTTGAACAGTAGATTTCTTTTTGTTAACGTTGTCAACAAACTATTTAATGCAACAATTTTTTAATTTTCCATTTATTTGGTTTAAAATTTTGGTTTTTGTAAATGCTTTACTAAAACTTTTATTTTGATATATTTGGTTTGAATTTATGCTATAATTTCATCTTATAAATAAATAATAGTTGTTGCATTCCTAATAGAAAATTTACAAACTCGTATCAGAGAGATAAACATACATAAATAGAAGCACAGTTTCCAACTTAATTAAGAATTACAAGTTCCATCATCACATCGAACAACATGAAGCTTTAAGTGAAATAGAAGTTCCAAACTCTCAATGCTTTGTTTAGGGGTAACTAATGAAATCAATGAATAACCTAACTTTCTTGATAACATTCTATTTTCAGATGAAGCAACGTTTTACAACAAAAGGAATATAACTAAACATCATTATTATCAGTAAATTTGTTTTAATCCCAATAGGAGGTGGGGAATAAATTATGTGCTTCAGATTTCATCTGATATGGCGACGTTTTGCCAAACTGAACCTGTCTGCTTCTTTGGGCTTTCAATTATCCTGAATAATAATTACATTAACTTAAAACTACGACTTTTACATTCGACCAAATTGACCCAACTATACAAAAAAAATTTTTACCCATCTTTCATTCGACGTTTACTCAAACTCATTGCTAGTTCAAATATGTACATATACCTATTATTAAAACCTAATTAAAATATCTATATGTTTAGGAGATTCAACGAATGCCACCGGTAATGTTGTTCCACATAATCATACTACTTATGCAACAAGACCAGATACTTTGCGTGTACTACAAACTTTGAAAGAAAGAACAGCGAATACAGAAGAAACAACACAAAAAGTAATAGCAACTTTCTTAGAAAATGTTTATGATAATATTTGGTCTAGTTTACCTAAGAAGGATACCATGAAACAAATGGTTTGATGAAGTCCAAATGAAGATAATATTTCCCAGATTCCAATGGATGGCCAGCATGTAGTAATCTTACGGGAATACAAAATGAGAACCATCAATGAGAAAAAACAGCGATTCCTCCAGTACGATTCCGGCTAGAACATATTACCTGGAAGAATGCTAATTTTTGCAACCGCAGAAAATTTGAACATTTTGACAAGAAGTGATAAGTAGCATGCAGATGGTACAATTTGCACCAAATTTAGTAGTAAATCAATTGTCAAAGAAAATTTTATAACTGACATAGTTTGGTAATATTTCAGCAAGTTTTACCACAATGTTGCTACTTGCACCAAGATCAAGTGCAATTGTAGATACAGTGTTACTTTGATTGCCAGCAAAAACGTAAAAATTGTAACTAAAACCGGAGATTTCGCTTAGAACAAGTACTTTGTAACCCCTTTTTTAGGATTGTATTGTTTCATTATTGATCTAGATTTAGTAGGTATTATCTGCTCATCGACCGCAACATTTTCTTTCATTAGAATCAAATTGAACCTTTTTTGAATATTTTTAAGCAAAAAGTTTATTTTGAACAACGAAGCATGTCCTTCTCTACCTCGAGGTATAAAATTGCCATTATTGTTAAAAGGAAGCAGACGTTTTATTTCTTCCCATTTGTTGCAAGTAATAACAGAAGACAACGCTGGATGACCCAAATGAGGCGACCACTAATGTTTTACTTAAAGTAAGTGAGTAACTTACATATAAAAACAGGTTTTTATAAACTGTTCTGATATATTTGCTGGTCGATGTAGGCGTTTTTGAACACTGTATAAATTTGTTTGGGCATTTATTTTAGATATAATTTCGTTTGTAAACAAAAACTTAAAACATCTAAACGAGTTGTCTAAACCAACCACTTCTTGTGGTATATTTTGATTAGCTGAAAATCTTATTTTATTAAGAACTATCATGAGGTTTCCACTTCTTTATATGCCCGGTTACAACTTCTCCGACAGTTCACTTTATCAGTTTCAGGTATTATTATAGCCTCATCTTGATCAACACCTTGAACACTTTAAATTTTTTGTATTCATCTATTAGGAACAATATTTTGCGTGTTGTTTTGGAGATGCGTTGTACTATTACAAGTTTAAATGCATATTGTCCCATATATGAGTCAAAAAAATATGGAACACGGAGCGTAGTAAAATAAAATTAATGCTGCAAACTTATCTTTAATTATACACTACAAATTCATGTTTTTCTTAACCTACAAAAATGCAATTTACTAATCAAAAATTAAGTTAAAAGAGGCACAAATTGTTTGAGCTTATAAACTTGGTCCCATATATGATATATTATGCACGTTCGGTTTCTTTCAGTTAAAAACCTTAAAAAACATTATGTTTTTTGTATGTGTCATATGAGCCACTGTGTCCTAAAGGGCTAATAGTAAACAAGCAATCCTCCGATTACACAGTAAACACCCACCCTGTATAAAAAAAATGTGTCTATGGTTGTTTGACAAATGAGAATCTCAACTCATTGTAGCTAGTTCGGATCCTTACAAATAAGCAAATAGTGTTTTTTTTTACTTTTGATTTTATTTATGACTGGTTGCAAACAAAATTGAATTGAAATCACGGATAATGTTATCGGCTGGGAAATGTTATCACTTTATTCAAGAATGTATGCTACTACATAGAAAAAAACAAGTTTATGCTTTCTTTATTGACCCGACATGCTAGAAAAACAAGTTTATTACTTGAAAGGGACTAATCAGAGCTTTATATGCTTTTTTTGAATTTTATAAAAAACAAAAACTTGAATTTTTATTCCTACATCTTTTATATATTGTTATTGTGAAACCTTCACCTTAACTCTTACTAATGTCAAAATCTCCAGACTGTTCATCCTTATCTTGAGCACAGTGGATATTCGTATTTGCAACGCTGTATTAGTTATCACTGAAAAATAAATAAAAATGTTGTAGATTATAGTGTTTGATTTTGTTAAGAATCTCAGTGCAGTTTGTTACGTGCGAAATTTTCACAACGGGGTACCCTGTATGTCGACTTAAAAATTAGTTTCTGGTTTTGACGCCCTCTGCCGACCTTGTTGGTTACTGAGAGGCCATTTTGAAGCTGTCAACTACGTGAGCCGGTCGGTGTCGAAAATCTTGACCTGATTCCTAAGATTTTAAGTGCATCCATTGTGATGAGTACGAATTTATAAGTCAATTACGAATTTATTACAATTTGTTCGGCACGGGGTAAGATATTTTGTCTCCAGTTTATTAAGATTCCTTCGTAATTTCTGTATTAATTTGATAGCCGGTTTCGCCACGTTTCAATCACCTGTTCGCTTCAACAGAGAACAATGATGCATAATTACACTATACACTATAATTATACTACCCATACGAAAACGAAGTCTCGACGAGCAATGCGTCGGAGATCTTAATTTTTGTACACCAGTCGATTGCGTTACCATCCACCCTGTTCGTAATTACAACCAACAGCATTCGATACAACGGGTTCTTATATCGCATTTAATGTATTATTATTAATGATTTTGTAGTTTCCTATCTTCGTGAGTTATTGTGTGATTTGCTATTCAATAATTATTTTAGGCTGCTACCGGTGGGAAAACGTTTTCTTCACGCAAGTAAGCACTGGATCTGGGTAAGTCAGTTTGATTATATTTTCTTCGCTGTCATAAAAGTCACTCACGGAACTTTGATTACTGTCGGTGTCTGTAATTACGTTTATTGTTTACATACCAATAAGGTAATTTCAAGTATCATTTAGAGTGTATCGCATGCTGTGGACAGACAATATTTATTACGAAATTTACTTCGCTATCTCGATGTAATTTAACTATATGCTTTGTGTGTTGCCGATATGTCTGGCATTTATGAAAAACCAAAAAAAAAACCTTTAGAAGGTATTCATTGTGGCGGATGACATCTAGGTAACTATGAAGGGTGTATCGTAGCAAATAAACTGTAAAGATTAAAAATAAATATCTCAAGAAATCGACCCTACATAAACAATCTATAAAAAAAATTTAAAAAAATCTATAGTCAAGCAGATACTGGCAAAAAATATAAAGAACAAAAAAAATTAACTCAAATAGATTTCTCAATTGATAAGATGCTTTAGAGAAGTTAAAGAAAAGAATTAACGTATTTCCAATTTAAAACGCGTCGCGCACAAGCAGTAATTCTTAAAACTAGGAGTGGTTAATCAGTTAAGATTACACTGGTCTGCATGAAAATCGGCCCTGATACCATTCTTGACGATTCTTATGTAAAATGACCTCCTGAATCCAAAAATGAGCTCCGTTTTTACCCATCACCCGCCTATTTTGGGGGGACCCCATTTTTATTTTATTTTCTGCATTTTTTTTAGAATTTTAACTTATAGCCGTTAAACATCCCAAAGCAAGTAATAAAATTTATACCAAAGTATATGGCAAAAGTTTTGCTATAAAATGTATATAGAAACAACAATAAAATACAAATATATAAGAACAGTAAAAAAATATCAATAAACAGTTAAGAAGATTCACGTTTATTGAACACCTAAATCGAAAAGAAAAACGAGCTTAGCTTGCATTTCAAAACGTTCGTAATAACTTCCTGGGTAACCACAAAAGTGAAGATTATGTCCCTCACGTCGAGGAACTGCTTTTAGCGTACAAGGACATAGGATGTAACATGTCTCTTAAAGTTCACTTCCTTGACTCGCATCTGAACTTTTTCCCTGAAAATTTAGGAGCAGTCTCGGATGAACACAGGAAACGGTTCCATCAAGACATCGCTAAGCTGGAGAAGAGATTTTCAGAGAAGTGGAATGCAAGCATGTTGGCGGAGTACTGATGGTTTTTGAAACGAGAGAGCTGTACCTCAGGGTATAAAAGGAAAGGAACGACCAAGTATATCTTTTTATCTATTACTGTTTATAGCTAAAATAGTTCTTTTTCCCATTTAAATTAAATTCATGTCTATATATTTACTATTATAATAATTATTATAATTATTATTATCGTTCGATAAATAAATTATAATTAATTTATCGAAAAGTGGTAAAATTAGAGAAGAGATTTGGGGCTCCCTCGAAAATGGTGGGTGATGGAAGAAAACGGAAGACATATTTGGATTTAGGACGTCATTTTACATAAGAATCACCCGGAATAGTGTCAGGGCTCGATAAAAAATATTTTTTTGCAGACCAGTGAATAATTATTAGAATAAAACGCCAATGGATTGCTAGAACATTAACAAGAGTTGCAAACAGTTCTTTGTGAAGAAAAATTGACGTATCTCTCGTATCTGAGACTCATTTTTCTGGATTTCATTGCCTTTATTTTTATTTTTTATTGTTAACAAAAATAAATGTATACATATACAAAACGTTTTGATTGCTAGAGTATTATCATTAAGTAAATACTAAAAAACTTATACAACAAGCTTATATACTAAAAACCCGATTAGTAAACCGAACAATCGTACAATATATAATTAAACGAAAAAATTAACCAATGGAAACACTAGTGTAGCTTAAGTTCTTTCAAGCGTCCAATTAACGGTTTTCACGCATTGCCTATTTTTACAGTTGGTCATTTCAGTCTATGTTGTTTTTACTAGGAGTATTGCGCGATGCAGGATCTCTCCTCTCTGCGTATGAGTTCTTTTTTTAATTTCCCACGCGTATGACCTGCCACATTCACATGGGACTTGGTAGATGCAGTTTTTAGAGTCCCGACTGGTCTGTGGTTTCGTGTCGAAGATCATAATTCTAATGATAGTTGATGATCTCAACACTGTATTGGTTTTGTAACTTTTTCCTATGGGTTTTATCGTCTCAGATAAGTCTTTGACGTTTAGGATGGTAAGTAGTGCCTTCGGTAGTTTTTTTTTTGGTTTACAATAAGTTGATTTTTATTGTCGTCTTCAACGAAATCTAAACCAATTAACACATGACCAGATACTGTGCACTAAATGTTAACCCGGACATTATGAAGTGGTTTCTCTACAATAACATCAAGATTTTTAAATCCCAGAAATTAAGCTATGTGTCAATTAATATAGCCGCTAAGATAAACGCGACTCTTGTCTGAAAACCATATGTTTTTCAAGAATTCAGAAAGCTTGTAAATTAAGCTCAATATGCGACTCCAGTAAATTTCCTTTGCACGTTTGTCCGGAGCGTTTAATCGTAGTATGAATAACCACCAATTGGTTTAAAAATCTGTTACGTGCATAAATTTAAATAATGCATTACCCTGTATATCAGTTTAATTAAAAATTACTTTTATATTTCTTGACGCCATCTATCGGGTTCGTTGGTCACTTTGTATTGAGTAGACGACATCCGGTGAGAGACCGGCATTTTGACTTTGACAGCGTTCATGTTCTAACCTATGTCTGCGTGAGTGAAAAATTCGTTTTCTAAAATCATCTACGTGTTGGGACACGCTGGAAATGAGAAGTTTCCTTAAATAACAAATTTGCTCCCGCAGAGTAAGTGGATTGTGTTCTTTCTTTAATTAAAGGTAATTTTTATGTCTTTTGTCAGCGCCATGTGCTACCTCATAACTAGCATTCTGGTTATAATTTAACGTCCACCAGGGAAAGTTGTGGCTTCGTTGCGATCGTGGGGTATTCGTATCGTCACCGGCCATTCTTACCACCATCCGGCCCATGAATTCAAATCGATACCGAAAGACGAGAGATAACCCTCGACGAATATTGTGTTGGAACGATTCTAAATATTTATAAGGCCTACTGTTGGAATTAATTAAATCACAGAAAAGGGTATAACAGCATCCGACTTTCGGGTTGTGTTATGTGTGTACTTTAAAATTTAAGTAATGATTTTGTAGATCTTGATTTCGTGAGGAATTAGTTTGACACGACTTGCTATTTCAAATTGCTTACAGGACTACGTGGCGGAGAAAGTACTTTCTTCACACCAGCGAAAGTTCCTGTGTTTTGGTAAGTGATTTTATATGTTTTAGCTCGTAGTCAACCAGGTCGCTCACGAAACTGTGTGAAGATTAATTGCGTAGTAATTTTTCTTGCTTATTGCTTATTGTGTATGACGTATGCTGTGTACTCCCAATATTTATTATGATATTGTAATATTAAGGCCGTACTTATTATCATTATTTCATGTATCTCGCATGCTATATGCAACTGAGATTTACTATAAATCTACTCTTCGCTATTCATGTAAACCAAATTTATCTATGTATTGTGTGTTGCCGATACTACTGACTTTCTGTAATGAGAATTCTTATATCCTGTGATAATCATCAACGATTCTAGATTAAAGTTGTTATTGTGGTTACTTGTTCTTTTATGACAACATACCTCTCTCTTTAGATCGTCGTTATCTAATCACAAACGCTGGCTACTCGAACAGCCGAGTAGAAGGGATTACGAACCTAACATCTTGTTACAAGTGCTACCATTCTGTTGTGAGCGGACAGAAGTCACTTTGGGGATAAGCTCTGGCGCCCTGGAACACCTTTTATATATTTCTTGGAAACCTACCCCTCTCTCCGACTATTGAGAGTTGGCCGTGCAGGTTCGTAAAATACCTAAAGCTTGTAACAAATCCAACGTGTAGATGTTTCACTGATCTTAACTTAATATGTAGTTTTTATTCTTTGCAGTGACCGCCAACTGGGAGACGGTTTTATTAAACCGTTGTCAATATGTTACTGACATCTGTTGTAAGCTTAGACTAGCATTACGACGATTTCCGTATGAGCGAAAATAACGCTTTAGCTGTTAATATATGTACAACATAGTATAAAAAAACAATAACATATAAATTCAATACTAACAAAAATATGAGTGTGTTGTTTGATCTAGGGGAAAGTAGTACCAGTTGACCTTATGAGGTAAGATGATCCTATCTAATTGCAGCGTTGTTATTAATGCCATCTGGTAGTATTATTTGGTAAAACGTGGGTGTACCCACGTGCGTCAGTCGATGCGTGATAGTGGCGTAAGTGACGTAGTACTGGTTTTTACGACAAAAATAAAAATAGTAAGCTGTTGATATAAAGTAAGGTTGACTTTAAGGTTAAATAACTTTTAAGTTAGGGTGGTAATTGTATGACTGTCATTTTTGTGGCTTTCTCATATGTTCAATGTTGACTTTACGCAGCGAAATAATTGTGTAGTGCTTATGGGTTACGTTATCAAACTATGAATAACAAAAGTTAAATTCGAGGTAAGATGATTCCCTTTCTAGTGTACAAGATGATCCCAAGGATCATCTTGTACCATGACCTTCTATATAAATCATTAAAACTTACAAATTTCTTATTTCAAAGTCATAAATAGCTTGCAAAACGGACATAATGATTACTTTATGTAATTAAATAAGTAGGCTAATACTGTTTGATCTTGTTTTTGTAGATATTTCTGTAGATTAAAAATATAAAATGCTAAATAAACATTTTCTTTTTGTTAAAGATGATGCCGCGTAATTATAAAAGAAAAACCACTCGAGGGGGATGGTCGAAGGCATAAATCGCAGCAACCCTGGATGCTGTTAAAAATCGCATGGCATATAAACGAACGAGCAAAAATTTTTAGTGTCCGTTATGTCATTAAAACGACGAGCTAAAGGAAAAAATAAAATAGCTCTTGGCGCAGTAAAATATTTAGGTGGAAGAAAAACAGTTTTTACATTCAAGCAAGAAATCAAGCTTGTGAACCACATCAAAGACATGGAGACAAGAATGTATGCATTAACAAGAAAAGATGTGTTATCATTGGCATATCACCTTGCAGTCAAAAACAATATTTCAAACTCATTCAAGATAGAAAAGGTAGGAAATAACTGGCTAAAAGGATTTAGGCAAAGACAAACGGATATCACCCTTCGTGCTCCAGAGTCCACTTCAACTGCTCGAGCGCGAGCCTTTAACAAACCCGTAGTAAAAAACTTTTATTCTACATTGAAAGACATCCAAGAAAGGAAAAACTTTCCTTCTCATCAAATTTATAACGTAGATGAGATGAGCATTTGTACGGTACCAACTAAAAACACAAAAGTATTTGCAAAAACTGGACGTAAACAAGTAGCACGAGTTACATCAGCTGAAAGAGGGCTGACTACATCAGCTGTAATTTGCATGTCTACTTCTGGAACTTTTGTTCCACCTATGTTTATTTTTCGAAGAATCCGTATCATGTAATTCATCTGAGTGGATGAAACTGGATGTTTTTACACATTGGTTTGACCATTTTTTACGCCACACGAAGCCTTCCAAAAATGATTCAGCGTTGCTGATTTTAGACGGTCACCTATCTCATACAAAAAATTTACAAATAATATTAAAAGCACGGGAAAACCACGTTATCATTGTTTGTTTGCCACCGCACTGCACACATAAACTTCTACCTTTGGATGTCAGTGTTATGTATCCCTTGAGCGTTTTTCACAACCAATCACTAGAAAAATGGATGAACAACAATCCTGGTAGGCCAGTGGCCGTTTTTCAGATGGCAAAGATTTCCGGTGAAGTTTACTTAAAAGCTGCAGTTCCAACAAATGCTATCAATGGATTTGGTAAAACCGGAATATGTCCTTTTGACCCCGATGTGTTTACCGATGCCGATTTCCTTGCTGCTGCAACAACTGAAAATGAATTGCATGAAGAAGGTCCGCGTTCACCACAATTGCCAGATGTGGAAAGTAAACGGCATAGAACACCATCGCCTATAGTAATCAGGGTGAAGGATGGATAAGATGTTGTATTTGTACCTAACGCAACACCAAGCAAAACGCGTTGGGACTTTTAAGAGAAACAAACCAAGTTCTTTTAATTTTTTGATGACATCTTGTTGAAGATTCTTTAATATTGATTTTTAAAATGATTGTTGTCCCAAGTATTTTTATTTTTTTTATTTTTGTTTTATTATGAATTATTGTTTGTTTAAAGCATATACTATGTTATTTTTTTTGCCGTTCAGTTTATAAAACCTTAGTTAAAATAAAAACATTGTAAGCTCAAGCTGATTATTGTTTTTATTTACCTTATTATTATAAAATCCAAAACAGGGGTAAGATAATTCCGTGGATCATCTTGTCCATACCGTAGGAATCATCTTGACCGCCGAGGTGTACAAGATGATCCCTTGGCAAACTTTTTAAAAAAGGAAAATATTATAATGATGTCCTAATGAAAATATTTTTTTGAGCATGGCAATAGTAATATAAATAATAAAGGCAAGAGGAAACGTTTATATATCTGAATTGTATGGAATATTGTTGAAATTACGTCCATTTTACCTTAAAAAGATCATCTCGTACACCTTTCCCCTATGTGTTTTTAAAAGCTATTTTTTTCTTGAGATGCTATAATGCTTGCCATAGATTCTTGTATAACGGCTTCGCACATTAGTACTTCTTGATGACCAGATAAAAATTTGAACGTCCGTCATCACGTAGTTTTGAGATTTTTGCTGCTTTTGTAGTTCATCTAACAGTCCAAAGTTCTTCGTGAATATAATCACAAATCTTTTTGACATCTCAAAGTCTTTACTCACACAGTGTTTTTCTCCGGTTTGCATTCAAAATAAAGGTGGCTTGGTAGCCGCATTTCGCGAGCAAGTACGATACAGAATGGTGTTTGACCTTTGATTTTGTGAACGGATCACCGATACGCCATCAGACACAGGTGTCTTTTTGGTGTTTGAACATCATTTTAGCTAAATGCTTTGTATACAATTGTTTTATTTATTTGTTCAACTATGCCATCAGACTGAGGATGGAGAAGCGTCGTCCTAGATTTCATAATTACTAACAGTCGGAAAATTATTTGAAACAGAGCAGACTCAAAACTGAAGCCTTCGTGGGAATGTAATTTTAATGGAAATCCCTAACCTGATGTTTGTTGATTAGTCTTTGTCTGAGTCAGCATTAACTCTATCTCTACATACGATGTGGCCAATATATTGCACGTATACCACTTTTTTAGCTCACTTTTAGATTTGTCTTACGTAGTTGATGGAACGCTTCCTTCAGGTTGTTCAAATGCTCTTCAAATTACCTTCAAATTACGAAAACGTCTGCCAGAAATACAAAACACGTCTTCCAAGACAGTACTTGCAAGATGGTTTCTATCAAATCTTCGAACGTCACAAGAGCGTTACACAAACCAAAGGGCATTACGGTGAATTGACACAAACCAGTTCCAATCGTAAAAACTGTATTTTCACAATTCTTGAGTTCCAATTTCACTTGGTAATAACTACTCTTCAAATCCAACGTGGAAGACTATTAGAATCCCGACAAGACGTCTAGAGTATCGTCTATTCTTAGTAAAGAGCAACTGTCCTTTTTTGTCACTTCGTTAAGCTGTCTGTAGTCTACGCAAAACCTTGTTGATTCGCCCTTCTTCTTTACTGGTACCACTACAAACGCCTATAGAATATTTGGTTGGTTCAATCATACTTTCTCTTTTCATATCCGTAATTATTTCTTCAAATTTTTCTCGCTTTGTCAAACAAAATCGGCGTGGATGTTGTCTTGACCGAGCGTATCCGGTGTTAATTTTGTGCTTCACTACGTCAATTCTTTTTTCAGAACCACTTTTTAGCGCAAACACATCTTGATAGTGCTGGATCAACGCTGTAACTTTGACTGAGGTTTTGGTATTTAGAAGTGAGCATGTGTAACAGTTGTTGTGGGCACTTCTTTGGCGATGAAGTTTTATTGGAATTTACACATCTCACAATGAGAGATACTGGCGTACCTTAACCTACCACAGTCTTATTTTTCAATGCAACTGGATCCAAGTTAACATTCAAGATCCTTACTAGATCCGTATTTTCTACTCGTACTAATATTTTGCCAACCAGTTTTCTCTTTTCAATCAAATCGCTTTTCATTTAGTCATTAGCGCGAATGAGGCCTTTACGGAAATTCTCCTTCCGGCGTGCCATATCCACACCTTTAGTCCTTTTAGGCAGAGTCGCGTTTACCTTCAATAAGACGCACGGCCGCTTTCTCTGACAAATGTAAAGGATTTTTTTCATCGTCAATCTTAAAGACTACATTTTTCATAACCATATGGAACTTATAATTTTTTATAAGGTTTATTTGCAGGATAACTTCTTCCGTGGTGTCGGCTACCAGTACTTGATAATCGAGTACTCCATTTCCCAAACTGATGGTTACTTTACCTTTACCGTGTATTGTAACGCCTGAGTTTGAAATTTTATATTATCGCTCGAACCCATACGTTTTATAGCACGCCTATGGTTTGAAATCTTTTAGTTAATTTAAATATCGTAGGTCGCGCAAGATCGTCATGCGCGAATACCAATCGTTCGTTCTTTTTCAATTGTGTTATTGACAAAGCAACACATTGATTTAGCTCTTAAGCCTTCTTAATGTAATTAAAAGGGTAAGAATTCGTTAAAATTGTTGAATTTATTGTAATTTCGTTTTGTCGTTAATAGCTTTTAAGATTTCGTTGTTGAAAATCGATTTGGATCGAATATTTAATCGAAAATTGAAATGAAGCATGGCACATTTAGTTATGGAAAATGGCGTCACCCCTTTGTAATATTGATCCAATTTCGTAAATCGTAAATCTCGTTAGAATTGGAAGTAGCATCCCAATTGAGAAATCGTCGTAGCATAATTGGAATTCGCATTTATGTCTACAAATCGTTGTTATCGTATTGAAGAATTACATTTTCTGGAGTCGCAGAAGCTGTAAATTTCCATTGAGTATCGCATTGTCGATAAGGAAACTTCAATGTTTGACCTTGTCAAACCATTACATACATAAGGTATGAAAATTCGTTATTTCGTTGATCGTATAAGTATCGAAGGATGTACATTGATTGCATCTCTTCACACTCGCTTTCGTTGTAATTGAATTTGAAAATTTAAATAGAAGCCTTTGTCGTCAGAAGACAAAGAATCGCTAATTCGTAATTAGAGTAATAATATGTAGCTTTCGTCGTAAGACGAAACATCGTAATATTTGCTTTTTGTTGTTCGATCGTATAGATCGAAATTGATTTGATAAATTGGCATCGTAACCTTGTAAATAATTTAGTTGATAAGCTTGTGAAAGACAGATCTGATCTTAGTTGAAAATAGTTTAAATTTAGTAGTAGTTATTTATCGAAAAGATAATTATTCAATTTATTTTCATGTATATAAATTTGTAATCTTTGTACATATGTTATAAATTGTTCGATTTATATTTCTTTTGTTGGTTATTGAATTTGTGCATTTATTAAATAGATTTGTTTATTTGATATTGTGTTTATAATTTATTGCAACAGAAATTGAATGCACAAGTTTTAATAAAATTTGTCGTTGATCTGTTACCTGAACATGCGAATTCCCCTATACATAAAAAGAAGTTCAATGATCGTAGTTGTTCAAATTGTTGTTTCGTATTGATTTATATAGTAAACGCTGATATTGTCGTCATCGGTGGTTATATATTTGGCGCCCGAGCAGGGACAGCATTTTCATGTAACAGAAATAGTTTGTAATTTGCACTTTGAATTGATTTTGTTTATTATTTGAAATTGCATAAATTGTCATAATGGGTAAGTCAGATATTCTACTAGTAGCTTTAAAAAGCGAAAGGGAAGATTTGTTCGCAAATATTCAAGCAATCTATGACCAATCTCTCTCGTTAACAATTGATACATTGTCTGATTTCACAAGTCAATACAATCGACTGTCTAAATTAGAAGACAAATTCGAAACAGTTACCCAACGTATTAGGGAAACTAACGCCCTTATTGCTGACGTTTCTTTGCATTTAAACACATTACAGGCTAGTAATGCTGTTATTGATTTGATTGATAAAATTCGTAATAAATATTCGAAATTGACTGCATCATCTGCAAGTTCACCTGTTTCAGCAAATGCTAATTCAGTACTAAATTTGTCGACGTCATCTACGTCACTTCCTCGTATAGAATTGCCTACTTTTAGTGGTCAGCTAAATGAATGGCCAAATTTCATTTCGTTATTTGATTCGTTAGTGGATTCTAATCCAAACATTTCGGAAACATCTAAGTTTCATTATTTGCGTACTTCTTTAAAACATGAAGCACTTTCGGTCATTTCTAATTTTTCATTAGAACCTCAAAACTACCAATTAGCTTTAGTAGCTTTGAAAAATCGTTATCAAAATAAACGTAGACTAGCTTCTATGTATCTCGATCGTATATTGGATTTTAAACCAATTACAAATGGTTCTTGTCAAAACTTAAATTCGTTTTTGTCAGTTTACGAAGGCAACATCAAAGCTTTAGATGTCCTTGGTATATCGGACGTTGGAGATTTCTTCAAACTCCAATTAGCATTACGCAATTTAGATCATGGTTCTCGTAGAGCTTTTGAGGAGCAATGTTCTTCGCAAGACATTCCGTCGTATTCAGATTTGATTTGTTTTATAACCGAAAGAAGCCGTAAATTATCTCTCATGGCCACTGCTAAGCCAAGCCGAGACACACATTCGACATCTCGAACCTCGAGTAAGGTTTACTCAATTTCGAAAACTCCTAGTAAAAGTATTTTGAAACCTAAACCAAAGGAAATTGTCAAAAATACTATCGTATCGACTAGAACTGAACCAGTTCCATCGTCGTCAAAACAAATTTGTTCGTCCATTGAATTCTCGAAACCCGTAATTGACTCGGAGGAAATAGTTAGACCACTTCTTCTGTGCTTTAACTGTAAAGGACCTCATTTATTCAAACATTGTGACAAACCAATCGACTTACATTGCCATTCATGTGGAAAACCAGGAATTACAAAATTGAAATGTCCTAACTGTAATCCAAAAAACTAGTTGGGAGGTCTAGTTTTAGAACCGGCCAGACTTCCACTTTAGGTTCTCAGAGTCTTATTGTAAATAGTAGTTTAGTTAATTGTAGTAATTCAAAAATTGTTGTTGATAATAGTAATAGTTCGTTGAAATTAGTTGGACGTTCGTTAGATAACTCATCACAAATAGTTAGTGCGATGACAGTTATGAATGCTCCCACTTTGAATATTCCAAAAGCGGAAATTTATAGATTGAAGCCAATAGCTAAACAATGGTTTCTCCCAGTATTGTTAGCGGATCATAGTGAATCCAAAACTTTTTTCGTAGTATTTGATAGTGGTTCTAGTCTGTCTTATGTAGGGAAAGACACGGCCACCACACTTTTATCGTTAGGATACAAACCTACTAGAGTTGTACCATTTTTCGCTGAGTCAGCAAACTCAGACACTACAACAATTACAGAAGTCTTTGTTATTTCATTGTATCTTGGGAAACGGAAATTTACTTTCCAGTTTTTCCATTTGCCCTCGTTATCGGTGTCGTTATTGTTTGGTTTGGATAATATTTCGAAATCGAAGATATGTACCAATTCACATTTGGATACATGGTGGTTTGAGGACGATCCTCAAAATCAATTTGAATTTCTTTTAAATGTGCCTGATTGTCACAAACAACCTAGTTATGGTATTTTTCCCTTCAATTCGTCTGAAAAGGAAATTTTGGATAAAATAATTAAGGAAGGTGTGGAAAAGGTAGAATCATCTACAGAATTTACTCCTAACTTAGTTCACAATATTGAAATAGTTGAAGATAGTTGTCCTCTTAAACAGAAGGCCTATCAATATTCGCCTAAAGTTTTAGAATCGATGCATCTTGAATTAGATCGATTACTAGAAAAAGGATTTGTCGAACCTTGTCGTAGTCCGTGGTGTTCACCAGTAGTTATGGTACGAAAAGGTGATAGTTATAGATTTTGCATTGATTTTAGGAAAATCAATGCTATTACTCGTAAAGATTCGTATCCTTTTCCGAACAGGACTAATTTGTTTGTATAGCCGTATAGGGCCGGCTTAAGAATGACTCTATGGTAGAAGTCGACTACCTCTCGTAAAAGGCGAGTAATCAAAAGTACACTGGTATGAGCTAGGTGCTTCCTTCATTGTTTTACAATGATAGGTCGTGTCGATCTCATCACCATCTATCTCTTGACGTGTCTTGTATTCGTTGTTATTTCGAAAATCTTTTCATTTTCACCCATCGAAGTTGAAATCGTATAGCTATCCAAATAGCACATAGGTCACACATCTTCAGTAACCTATGGGTTCACCGCTGGAGGGGGATGTGTAACGCCTGAGTTTGAAATTTTATATTATCGCTCGAACCCATACGTTTTATAGCACGCCTATGGTTTGAAATCTTTTAGTTAATTTAAATATCGTAGGTCGCGCAAGATCGTCATGCGCGAATACCAATCGTTCGTTCTTTTTCAATTGTGTTATTGACAAAGCAACACATTGATTTAGCTCTTAAGCCTTCTTAATGTAATTAAAAGGGTAAGAATTCGTTAAAATTGTTGAATTTATTGTAATTTCGTTTTGTCGTTAATAGCTTTTAAGATTTCGTTGTTGAAAATCGATTTGGATCGAATATTTAATCGAAAATTGAAATGAAGCATGGCACATTTAGTTATGGAAAATGGCGTCACCCCTTTGTAATATTGATCCAATTTCGTAAATCGTAAATCTCGTTAGAATTGGAAGTAGCATCCCAATTGAGAAATCGTCGTAGCATAATTGGAATTCGCATTTATGTCTACAAATCGTTGTTATCGTATTGAAGAATTACATTTTCTGGAGTCGCAGAAGCTGTAAATTTCCATTGAGTATCGCATTGTCGATAAGGAAACTTCAATGTTTGACCTTGTCAAACCATTACATACATAAGGTATGAAAATTCGTTATTTCGTTGATCGTATAAGTATCGAAGGATGTACATTGATTGCATCTCTTCACACTCGCTTTCGTTGTAATTGAATTTGAAAATTTAAATAGAAGCCTTTGTCGTCAGAAGACAAAGAATCGCTAATTCGTAATTAGAGTAATAATATGTAGCTTTCGTCGTAAGACGAAACATCGTAATATTTGCTTTTTGTTGTTCGATCGTATAGATCGAAATTGATTTGATAAATTGGCATCGTAACCTTGTAAATAATTTAGTTGATAAGCTTGTGAAAGACAGATCTGATCTTAGTTGAAAATAGTTTAAATTTAGTAGTAGTTATTTATCGAAAAGATAATTATTCAATTTATTTTCATGTATATAAATTTGTAATCTTTGTACATATGTTATAAATTGTTCGATTTATATTTCTTTTGTTGGTTATTGAATTTGTGCATTTATTAAATAGATTTGTTTATTTGATATTGTGTTTATAATTTATTGCAACAGAAATTGAATGCACAAGTTTTAATAAAATTTGTCGTTGATCTGTTACCTGAACATGCGAATTCCCCTATACATAAAAAGAAGTTCAATGATCGTAGTTGTTCAAATTGTTGTTTCGTATTGATTTATATAGTAAACGCTGATATTGTCGTCATCGGTGGTTATAGTATAAGAATTTTTTGCTAGTCGCCGTTTAACATCGAACTTTTTTTTCAATAACATGGCAGGATGAATAATGGTCTTTGTCGCTCCTGTGTCGATCAGTAATTGAGCATTTTGTCCATTGATCTTTCCATCTACATAAATGCTGTGCAAGTGTTCCGTATGCATTACTAGATGAGATCAATTGTTGTCTTTTTTAATTACCTTGTCGAAGGTTTTCAAACGCTCTTTTTGTCTTCTTTTTAGGTTTTTCACGGTGTCATCAAGCATTCATCGCGTTATTTCTTTTATACTTTTTGCATATATAAGTGTTAGAACGTAACCAATGTAAGATAGAGGAGGGGGTAATGGCGTTCCTTAACGTTTAAGTGTTTTACTTTTTATTTATAAATAATTTATTAAGTTTTTTTTTTCAAAATATAAGGAAACATGTTTTACTTTTGTTACTATAAAATATAAGTTGAGGTTCATGTATTCTTAATGATGATATTTTTGTTATAATAAAGAGATATAACAATAAACTTAGATCGAGTTAACCGTAGAGTCAACTGCGTTATGTTATCTTGAAGTTTATCTGGCCCCGTAGGATACGCAAGCCATATCAGTCTGGCAATGTCAGGTCCAAATTCTTGAGAGCTTTTCATAAAATTCTTAAAACGGGTATTTATCTTTGTTAGGTATATTTGTTGCATATGAACACCTACATATCTCATTTCTAGACATGAGAATAATAGCTCGTAATTTCTTTAAAGATAGCAGGAACAGTCAAAACTCCAAATGCTTCTTCACGGAAGTCCATTAGACATCGTTTTCTGCTTATTGTTCCAACTATTAGCTATAGCTGCGGCTTCAAACTATTTAGGAAAGGTTGACTCTGGAATTTTATCATAAAAATTTGGAGGTAGAACCTTAAACTTATAAGTGACTTCTTGCCGATGATCCATTAATAACTCTTCGTTTTCACTATGGCAATTAATTCTGTTTATTCTCTCGTTAAGCAGTTTTATTCATTTTTTTAATTTTGGATTAAGTTTGGCTTTTATGAATCTACGAATTTGTCTCCTACTGTTTCTCTTAAACTCAAAATACCTGTTTGCATTTTTTTAGTTAGCTTTCATTTGTTCTTGAATAGTTTTAATCTGATTTTTATTGTATCTGTATTTGTTTTTCGATAGTTTTTAAGTCATTTTCTATGTTAACTTGTACTTTTTAAAGATTTTTTAAGGGTAAATGGTGTATTTATTATTTAACACAATTTATTTGCAAGCTTTCGAACTTTAACAAATTTCTTCGTCAGGCAGATAAATTAAATTAATTTGACAATTTATTGTAAAACTAAGGTACCTAACTAAAAACAATAACTATAAGGGAATTAGATAATTGGCGCAAGTTTATTTAGCTACAGCATTTTCTCGAAGTTCTAAAGGAAAACCACCATAAAAACTCTAGACGTAGCTTAAGACAAATTAAGATTAGGAAATTACAGGTAACCAGGTGTTAGATAGTTCGTAACCACTATCTTTATTGAAATTGTTAGGATGTTTAATAATTTCAATAGCTTCTCTAATCTTTCTTGATTTCCAGTTTTTTGTTTTAGAAATTGTTTTAGTTTTGTCAAAGTTTATATCATGAAGAGTGTCAAGTGCATGTTTGGCAATGGCAGACTTAGTGGTTGTATTAAACAAAGATGTCTTCTATGTTCTTTTAATCTTTTATCTATAGTTCTACCAATATATATCTTGCTACAGGTGCATGGTACTTGGTACACTCCACAGGTATTGAAGAACTTTGCTAAAGTTCGAAAGCTTGCAATTAAATTGTACTAAATAATAAATACACCATTTACCCTAAAAAATGTTTAATATGTTTAATGGTGAAGCCTTTTGTACTTCTTCTTTCAAATTTCTATAATATTGATAATTTTTTTTTCAAACTTTTTAATCAACATTCAAATATTGTAACTAGATAATTATGAAACTGTTCTAACTTAGGAACCAGTTGAAATAACAAGTCAGAGAAGAATATACTATATAAATAAAAAATTGCCATTTGTATTCTACGCCCAAAATTAACACTATTAAATACATATATGATTTACGCATATTTATCATAATATAAAAAAACCAAAGAACGTAACGATAAAATCAAACATTAAATTAACAAAATAAAGTTTCATTTCAACTATTTCTATTATATCGAAGGTATTGATGTTGCTAAAATTTATCCAAGCCAATGAAGACTTCGAGCTTTCTATTAAAGTATATGCTGGCAAATAATTATGAGAAATATTTATTGCTGATTCGTAACACTTAGAAGATATTTGTATTAAAGCAGAGGTGGATGGAGTATTATTAGAGCTTGTCATTGGTGGTTTTAAACAGTCAGTAGAGGTGTCAGCTATTTTATTAGCGATTTGAATTTTCTTTTTAGCAGATTGGTCGACATAACCTTTGGTTACTGATGACGACCTCCATCTTCCATGTCGTTTTAAAGATAAAAAATTTCCGCTTGCATTTGCTAATAATAATGCCGACGATCTACGGAAACAATGACCAGTGTACTCTTTTAGGTTATCTATTTTCAGATATTTTGCCACTAAACCAGGCATTTTTGAAAATGAGTGAATTTCCACTGCTTGAATAGTACATTTTAACATATTTTTTATAAATTTTAATGAGATCAATTTCTTCAAATTTTTCTGTTACGCAAAAGGTGCGTGAAATTTTTGTCTTCGAATCTGGTATATTAACCATTAAAATATAATCTTTTTGTTTGACGTCTTTAACAACCATTTTACATAACTCATCACAACCACAAGCGCCAAATACACCAATTATTAAAGCTATCTAAGACATTAATTGTGCAATTTGTTACGGTAAGAATTACGGGTGACTAAATTTAAATGGAGCGATGGGTGCAGTAGCTCGGTTCTTGTAAGCAAAATGGGGTGGGTTAGAAATTGTGAGGGGAATATTTAAATCAAAGATGTCGTGGTAGATAAAATTAGTCAAATAGTGATTAGAAATTGTTAGAAATGGGCGCCACACAATTTGTTTAGTTACTGTCCTGTTAAGTAAATTCTAAAAGTTTAACAGGGCTCTAGTAGTAGCAAAGGGTTGCTGAAAGAAACAAAAACGGGGAAGGTTAAGCAATAAATAGCAATCAGTAAATTTGATGTAAATATAATGAATTTAGAATAAATAGCAATTTACAAAATAATCAATAATAAAATATTCAATTTTGAATTATGCAAACAAAATATGCGTGAAGTTGAGTAAAACAATCGATAATGGATTTCAAATATTACAAAAATACAGGGTCTAAATTACCTTGTGTTAAAACAAAAGTAGTAAAACTAATTGAATTACGTTAGGTTTGCAAAACAAACAACAACAAAAAATTTTTAATTTGGGGCAGCAATCGTTATTCGACAAGACAGTAATTACAAATTTGAAATACAAAAAAAATAAATCTTACCTTATTACTTCGCTGATGAAACTCCGTGCACGGTATTTCCAGTCGAAGTTTCCTTAAATAAAATATTTAAAACAAACAATTGGCCGTCGGCAAGTAACAGCCGAGAATTAGAGTTAGGTTCAAGTTTACTATCTCGTAGATCAAGGGATGCGTGACCAAATTTATGTAGGTTAATAGGTCACTTACAATTACGTTATAAGTCAACAAAAAAAACAAAAAAAAATTCAAGGTAAATCAGATAACTTCTTATACAAACAAAGAGAAATTAAATTAAGTAAATCAAGCCAAAGTTTAAATAACAAAAGTGAATTTTTAGCAAAAAAAAAATTGTAAAATTTTAAAGTATAAAGAAAAGTTCTTGAATTTCTAAAGTTGATTAAGCAAGTAGGATAATTGATTAAAAGTTCAATGTAGAAAATCTAATCTTTGAGATTTGCACAAATATGAATTAATTCACAATAAAACGAAGGTTAACGGTTGTTTTTTTTTTTCACTTAGCGTCAGTTGACTTCTCAGCGTAGCGTTAGTAGAGTTTACAGATGAACGGAGTATTTTGGTAGTTGAAGGAACTTTCACACGTGGAGTAAACAATCCGTTGGAGGAAACGTTCATATGAATTAGAACAATTTCGTCGGAAGAAAAACCCGCTATAAAGAAGAAGGGAGAGAAGCGAAGTTAGATTAACTAAATAAAGCAAAAACTAAGTACTTTACCTGGGTATAATAATCCAGCGTTAAGAAAACTAAGTACACTTTTAAAATTTAAAGTAACTTATAGCCGTAAATATACGATTTTTAGTAATTTTAGGAAAAAAAACAGGTTCCGTAGATATACTAAAAGTTAGGAAGGTTTCAACGTAATATCCGGTAAAATCACCGTGTTTAAGTAAACGTTAGTACTTCCAAGGTACAGTAAATTTTTGAAGTGATCTCAACAAGAGTTTGTCAGGAACTGACTAAAGAAGGAAACGAAAGAATCTAGATCATAATGACCTCACAAGAAAACAAAATAAATTCGTCAGCAAACTCGTGAGAACGCTCGAGTAAATAATATTTTAAACAAAAATATTTATAAGGACTTGTAGAAAATACGCTCTTAATTAATCATAAATTACAAATTATCAACTTTAAAATCTAAAGAAATAAAGCGTGAGATTAGCAACAACAGCAAATTCCCACACGTCTAACTTAAATAAATGAAACAGTACCGGATTTAGGAAAATTTGCTCAGGGCGTAACAAATTAAGCTAATTAAATCGTATTTACCGTGAAAAATCATGATCTACCTTTATTAGTAAAAATTCTTTAGTGCTAACGGCGTAACTCAGAAACAATTGCAGATAACAAAAATTTAAGTATTTTCAATTGTAGATAAAATTTACTTTTGTATTGAACATTTTTTCCTAAAATGAATATTAAGGACAATAAATCGCCGTCTCCATGCTTTGTAATAACCCTGTCTATATTTATGCTTAACGTTAAAAAAAATTTTAACTAAAAAAAGAACCGACTTTAAAAAATGCATCAAAAAGTAAAACATACTGATTTAGTTTAGTTACAATTAAATGATGAAACTTTCATTTACCACATCTAACATAATACATTAAAGTACTTTAGTTACGTCTTCCTTTAATATTGAATTAATGACTAGATTGCAGAAAGCTCTTTATTAGGAGAGGCAAATTAAACCGCTTAGGATACAATTTAGGCGACGTTTCGTGCATCTAGGCGTGAATTTCTTCAGGTCACTGAAATTTATTGTGAGTAAGCTACACATTTCTTTTTATGTGTATCTTACTCACAATATATTTCAGTGGCCTGAAGAAGTGCACGCCTGGTTGCACGAAACGTCGCCATAACAAAATCTTAAGTGGTTTAGTTTGCCCCACCTAGTGAAGAGCTTTCTGCAATCTAGTCAATAATACATTAATTTTGGCAGTTGTAATAAGTTGTAGTCGAATTTGTTTGGCATCGACTTTAAAAAGTAATATTATGTAAATAAATATTTTGAGATATGTTTATTAGTCATATGTAGGTATGTGTTAAATGAAAATGTCGTTTAATTGTAACTAAATGAAATCATCATTTTTCACTTTTAGTGCATTTTTTTTAATCGATTCTTTTTCATTTGTGAAAAAATTTTACTTTTCCCTTTTTAGTAATGGTAACAATAGTGTTTAAGATAATTTCATGTCAAACTTAATAGTTTGATCATTTTCTTATGGATCTCATCATCAGAACTTGATCAAATTTAAATAGTGGCAAAGATTGATCGTTGAACGTACATAAAAAAACATTGTTACGAATTGAGTACCGCCTTTTTTTAAGGTCGTCTAAAAAATAAATAAATTGTCAAAAACGACAGTTTGCATACTCCCAAATTGTTTGCAAAGATAAAATTTTTCGACAGTTGTAAAAAGTAAATTTATTCACCAGTATCACCAAGTTTTCTTTTTTATGAATAATGTTGTGAATTTTCATTAACTCTTCATTGGAAATAAAGAGGAAATAAAATTTCCGGGTTGCCAATTTAACCATACTACCACCTGCTGCACCGAATAATTCTAGCGTGTTCATCTTTTTTTTTTGTTTATGTTTTAACTCTTTCAATAAACTTTACTTTAAAATTTGTATCTACAATAATAAAATTGTTATTAAAAGTTATTGCTTAATCTAAATAAAAACCTTTTCTAGAAAAATAAGTTTTGAAGTAACTGTTTTACATTTTGTTTTTAATTGATAGATAATCTAGGTGTACACGCAGATTATGTGGTTGACCAATGCCATCGATGTTTACTCACTATTTCACATCTCTCCAATTGGACATTATACAGTACATTGCCAAATTCTGTTGTAAATTATAATTAAGACTGATTAACGTCACCGTAAAACAAAGCAATCACAAACGGAGATATTTTGCATGTTTCCAAAATGAATGTGACACACTATCAGCCAAAATTGAAATTTTGTACTTTTGTGTACGGACTATCCATCTACATTAAATAACAGCTTAATTACTTTTACAGAGTTTTCAAGTAAAATATTGGTATTGAAACGTTCAGCTTTAAGAGCATTCACGAAGGTACTATCAACAACTTTGGAAAAGATGTTGAAAATTCTCGAAAGATGGCCAAAATATATAAAAGCGATACAAATGAATCAGAAGTCAGTTATTTCAGTAATTCGAAGTCGGCAGTGTTAAGATTATTCAAGTTTAAATAAATAAGTGGTTAACGCGTGTCGCGATAAATACAACGAATTTAAAACGTGCGTGACTTTAATGTAAACAAGTGTCAGTGTTTAGATAAATAGAAGTTATCCGCGGACATTATCTTTTGAGTGATAGTACTATACAAATTCGTGTAAGTGTTTTAATTAAATATCCTTAGATTTAATTAGTTCGGTTAGTTATAAACGTGTAAATATTTTTAGTGTAAATAAATTAGTTTTAAAATTCGTTACAGTATTTTTTTCTTAATTGAACTGAAAATTGCTTTTTCAAACCAAACTATACAAATTTACTTGACCGTGTAATTACGTTTATGAGTATTTAATAATGACCGAACATCGTTATGTACATTTTTATGGAATGGTAAACGTAAATAAAAACATGCTTACCTCTTAATTTTCCTCGTAATTCCGTACACTTTCACTAAGTTGCAAAGACATGCAAATATTAGGTACCTATACGAGACTAGTTAAAAAACAGTTATACTATGATGTAAAACTTAAGAACATAATTTCTGCAAAAGCAACTATTGTGATTTACGAAGTGGTTCATTACATGAATAAAATATCTTTTTTTTTTGACTTTGCAGTTTGTGGAAAGAGATGAAAAGTTTTAATTTTATTAATAACACCATAAAAACTAATAAAGCAACAAGTCTTTATAAATTAAAACAACGGTCATGCAGAAGTATCACATAATTCTTTTCAAATGCATAGATATAATTGAATACAAATTAGACCAGCCAATAAAGGTAAAATTTACTGTGATAAATCAATAACGTTACTAGGAAGTTAAAATTTATAGGAAACTACCCAATATTAATAGTTTTATGCTAGAAACCATCATTAGTATGTACTATATATCTATCACTTAAATCAGAATGACTGTTGCCAATACTGATACTAGCTCGACATTCATTTCACATAAAAGTTAGTTTTTGTCGCAGAAGTATAAGTAGACCGGAAAGTAATATGATACCCGTTAAATTATTGAATGTTTGCGATGAAGAAGTTGTTTTAAAAAATGTTCAATCGGAAATACGTAAATTAGCTAATTATGAAGTGTGCGATTTTGGGGATTCAAACATTAGTTCAGTCCAAAGAGCTGATAAGGTTTATTAGATATGACTTTTTTAAATGTAAAAGAACGTAATTCACTTCAAAAACTACTAAATATGCTGACATTTTTTATCAAGAAAAACGTGAAAATGTAGAAGTATTAAATACTAAGTTAATTAAAAAAAAGGGTTTAGGAATAGACGATTTTAGGCTAGAATTTAACAAAAGTACGCTTAGTTTAGATAGTATCGAATTAGTTAATAACTATGCTAGTGAAATTATTGCGACATTAGGAGACACTGAGGACATTTTAAATTAGCGATTGAAATCAATATTAAAAAGTAAAGTCTAACGACGTTTTAAGTTCAGAAATAAATCTAGATAACGTGTGTATTATGGGGGACAAATTTGATTTGAAAATCACGGGTAGTTTGTTACCAGTCATGGATGGGTCTGAAAATGTAACTAAGCAATTAATTGACGCAATTGAATTATACGACTCTCTGTTGAACGAAGAAGGAAAGAAAAATCTTAACAAAGCACATTTTAAAAACGAGCTTTTGTCAAAATGCAAAGATTCGCCTAAATTCAAAATATTGTTGCGTATTTATTATTAAAAACTAATTTATTTAAACGACTAAAAATACGTTTACTTATTCTAGAAATATGTACACTTTTTAATTAACCGAACTAATTAAATTTAATAATATTTAATAAAAACACTTACACTAATTTATATCACTTACAAGAAGATAAGATAACGTCCGCGGATAGCGTCACACTTGTTTACACTAACAATCACGTACACGATTATTCTCGGTATATTTATGTAGACACACGCGTGCTAACGATTTATTTCCACTTGATAATCTTCTTAATACTGCTGTATTCGCATTCCAGCAATAACTGACCTACGATCTGTCTCGTCAGTATATATCCGCTTCTGGAGCGTTCCCTATTTTTTGGTATAGCTTCTAGAAGATGGATAACAGCTTCTAGAAAGCTCTTGCATTTGCAAATAATTTCTCGAACGTTTGACTGCCCCCTTCTTAGGACTGTTCTGTCCCAGAACAGGAGACTGGATGCGACACCGGTAAAAGGGATCGTGGCGATAGCGGCAGTTTTCTCCATTTCGGCAACTTCCTTGACCATAAAAGTAACAGTCAATGGACTCGTCCTGACCCAATATTCTCCTTGGTTGGTAACTACAGACCAACACTTAAATGCCTGTTCCTCGGAAGACGACCTCCAACATGTTTCGAACTGTCCTCCAATTCAGTTGATCTAAGCCACAACCAAGCTTGGGTACTGCCAATTTCTTAACATGATGGATCTCCATTTCTCTCTTGAGACTCCATAATGTGCGCCACAGATCTTTGTATAACGGCTTGACACGTGAGTATTTCTTGGTGACCAAATAGAAAACGAAACGTCCGTCACCACGTAGTCCTAAAACTTATCCGACTGCCGGTTGCTGTCTTCGTAATTCATCTAGTTGCCCAAACTTCTTTTTAAACACGACTGCAACCTCTATGGACATGTCAAGATCCTCGCTCACGCAATGTGCGATGGCGTAATCTTTTTGTGTCTGGAACAGATCTTGTTGTTCCTCGGTGGTAACTCCGAACCTAGCTTTTCCAGAACCTCCGTATAAGTTCATAAACTTCTCGAACTCCATTTCTTCGATTGGATTCCTGGTTCTGCTACTTATTACTCTGGTTCGGACCTGGACTTGCGTATTGTGGTTATCGCCAGCAAACGGGGCTAGACGATCGACGTGGACCACTTTTGGCTTGCCTCTGGGTGGTTTTCGGATGCGGTATATGACGTCGTTAATACGCTGCACGACTTCATAGGGGCCCTCCCATGTCCTTTGCAGCTTTGGCGACAAACCACGTCTCCTTTGAGGGTTATACAACCAGACCATATCGCCAGGTTGAAACCCACCATTTTGTGCCTTGACGTCATATCTGGTTTTCATCCTGTCGCTGGCAATTTGTGTGTTTTTACGGACTTCTTCATGTACTTCATCTAGCCTCTTAGCAAGCTTGCTGACGTAATCTTCTCCAGCGATTTCCTCTTTCGGTCTTCGGCCAAATTGAAGGTCGCATGGCAATCGTATTTCACGACCGAGCATTACACAGGATGGTGTTTGACCTGTGTTTTCGTGAACGGATGATCGGTATGCCATTAGGAAAAGGTGCAAGTACTGATCCCAGTCTCTTTGGTGTTTGGACACTACCTTGGCTAAGTACTTGCCCATTGTTCGATTCATCAGTTCAACCATGCCATCAGATTGAGGATGGAGAGGCGTTGTTCTAGTTTTCTTGTAAGTGGTCAGGAACAGTTTGTAAAATTCCAAGCGCTTCTCCACGTAAGGACACTACTAAAGACGTCGCTTTCTGCTTGTTGCTCCAACCATTAGCAGTAGTTGCGGCTTTAAACTGCTTGTAGTAGTTGTATTCTTTCTCTCAATTTTTGTTCTACTTTGTCTTCTACTTCTTCTATTTTGTCATTCACAGATTCGCAAATTTCTTCTTTTAAATTTAACATATCTGCTTGAGTTTCTTCTTGCACAATTTTGATTTGATTTTCTATGCTCGTTTGTATTTCTTCTTTTAATCATCTAGAATTTTCCATCAACTTTTTTTCTATTTTCTGGGTATTTTCAAATAATTTTTCTTCAATTTTCTGAGAATTTTCTTCCATTTTCTGCGAATTTTGGTAAAACTTTTCTTCAATTTTTCTAGAATTTTCAGACAGTTTTGCTTCGATTTTCTGAGAATTTTCGCCCATTTTCCTATTTTCTTCCATATTTTTATTCATCGATTCGAGAATTTCAAATATTTTTGAATCCATTTTTTTCTTTTTGCAAACGCGTCACCGGCATAAATTTAAATATAACACGAATATAAAGTTTAAATACACTACTTTTTAAAATGCAGTTTTTGTATAACACAAAATTTTACTAACGATCCACTTGTTAACATTAAACCACTAGTGTACGGAAACGAATTTAATTAATATCGCGATCACGCACTAGTTAATAGAAAAAGTTTAATAAACACTATTTTGTACTTTATAAATAAACACGCTTATCGCGAATCTTAACAGATATTTACGCAATAAATGTTTTTATTACGGGAGCGATATTAGATTACTTAATGGTATTTACACTTAAAAAAATCGCGAACTCCACACCTGACACCACTGTTGCGTATTTATTATTAAAAACTAATTTATTTGAACGACTAAAAATACGTTTACTTATTCTAGAAATATGTACACTTTTTAATTAACCAAACTAATTAAATTTAATAATATTTAATAAAAACACTTACACTAATTTATATCACTTACAAGAAGATAAGATAACGTCCGCGGATAGCGTCACACTTGTTTACACTAAAAATCACGTACACGATTATTCTCGGTATATTTATGTAGACACACGCGTGCTAACGATTTATTTCCACTTGATAATCTTCTTAACACTGCTGCATTTGCATTCCAGCAATAACTGACCTACGATCTGTCTCGTCGGTATATATACACATACGGAAATCCTTCTGGAGCGTTCTCTATTTTTCGGTATATCTTCTAGAAGATGGATAACAGCTTCTAGAAGGCTCTTGCATTTGCAAATAATTTCTCGAACGTTTTAATATGCAAACAACGAAGCTCTTATAACTAATTTAAAGAAACAGTAGTAGTAGTGGTAGTTCCGAAAAAACCTGATCAAAACGGCCAAAAGAAGTAGTAATAGACTATACGATATTAAATAAAAAGATTGAAGACGATAAATTTCTTTTACCCAGTGTTACAGAAATATTAGATACTTTGTCACGAACTACATATTTAGATTTATCACAAGGATACTATCAGATTGAATTAGAACCAGATAGTCGCCCATGCAGGGCATTTATCACCGCTCGAGGACAATATCGAATGAAATGCCTTCCAATGGGTCTTAAAATCATTCGGATTTCTTTCTCACGGGCCATGACAATAACAATGCCAAATCTCACTTACAAAGCTTGTTTTGTTTATTTAGACGATCTTATTGTTTTTGGTAACAATTTTCATAATCATAATCAAAATCAAATTAAAATTTTTCAAAGACTGAGAGAATTAACTTAAAGTTGAATCCACTCAAATGTAGGTTTTTAAGATGCGAAATTTTTTATTTAGGACACATTATTTCAGTAGATTTGGTTTCTCCAGATCAAGAAAAAATTAAAGCAATCTCCGACTTTCCAAAACCCAAAAATTCAAATAAAACCAAAAGTTTTGTAGCTTTCGCAAACTATTATCGACGATTTATACATAATTTTGCTCAAATTGCTTTTCAGTCAAACAATTCATCAAGAAAAGACATAGAATTTCAATGGACACAAGAATGTCAACAATCGTTCCAAATTTTACAGGATATGTTAAAAGCCCTTATACTACAGTATCCGAATTTTTCTGAAAATAACGAATTTATATTAAAAACTGATGCGTCAAGATACGCAATTGGTGCTGTATCTAAAACCTATAAAAATAACAACAACGGCAATGTACTTATTTCAAAGGGTTCATCTCGTAGGACAAATCGAACGAGATAATTACGGACATAAATGTCTATTAAGTTTACAATGCAATCTAAGTAAGTTTGTAGAGGCTTATCCTCTCGAAAATAAAGAAGTGACATCCGTTGCGCGTAGCTTTACGAAAAACTTTATTTTACGATACGGCATCCCAGAGGAAATCATCTCTGATAAAGGTACTGAATTTTTAGCTTCTGTAATGACAGAAACGTGTAAATTATTAAACATAAAACCACTTACTGCCACCGCGTACCATCACCAAATATTGGGTGCGTTTGAAAATTCACACAAATGTTTAGGTGCTTATTTAAGAATGCAAATTGCTAAACACCCCGGAACGTGGAGCTCATGGATACTATACTGGTGTTTTCCTTACAATAACACCATGCATTCGGAAACACGGTATACGCCACATGAACTTGTTTTTGGAAAATTAGATAGATTACCTTCTAATGTTATCTCCCGTAACGACCCAATATATAATTTTAACGATTACCCATCTGAACTTAAATATTGTCTCCAAGAAGCTTGTCGAGATGCTCGAATTTATTGATGTCAAAAGAAAAAAGAAAATTGTTATATGATAGGAATAGTACTATAGTTAATTATAATTTAGAGGATAATGTAATGTTCAAGGTTGAAACCTGTGTTTAAAGGACCTTTTAAAGTAGTAGAAGATAAATCTCTGAACTTAGTGATCAACACGAACCCAACCACTACAAGAATATTAAAGTGCTATATTGGTCCTCTATTTGTAACTGTTAAACAGCCAACATAGAAAATTTTGTAATCGGACCTATGTTGAACTAATATTGGTTTGAACAATACTGGCTACAGATGGAATATTTATATAGGCCCATAATGGCTCAATGTAAAATAGTTTTGCAAAAGATTTTAACATTGGTTCAATATCTAGCTAATGAATAGCGAATGTTCATTGCTACTTGGGTTGTTAATTTATTTATTTTGGTACACAACCATTAAAGCATACTTGAAATATATCTCATTATGATTTATGAAAATAATTTGGTAAAATGTAATGCTTTTAATTTGAGTATCACGAAAACTATAAAACAACATACGGTCGATATAACCCATATCCGTTTGATTCCGTTAAATACTATTACTGGGTTTTTTAACGTACACTGATTTAGAGATTTATTAAAATTAACTACTATAATAACATTAGTGTACTAAAATTTGACCTACATCAATCATGTATTTCCCAAAAATGTTTTAGTAGAAGCCAATTATTTCATTTCTTGATAAGTGCTGTTTTAATGTTGAAAACACTTATAGGAAGTTTGGTTCAAAAGCTCGTGTAACGAAACGTGAAACGCTCAGATGAAACAAATCTGGAACTTCCGGTGGTGCCCAATGTCACTTTATTTTTTGTATTTTTCGGATGCAGTGTTTATTATTATTAAACAAGATATTCCTTATGATTCTTTTTATGTTTTAAATATATAATAAGTCTTAATGTCACTCAGCAGTGATCAGAAATGATTATAGTAATTGCAGAATTAGATCCACGGGAGCTTCCGCCTTGTACGATGCAAAAACAGTACAATATAGATGAAAATTGCACATAAACAATTTATTGAGCACAAAATTTACTACAAAAAAGTCCGCGGGAGTGTATAATTATATCTAATAGTTTAAAAGCCGATTGCACAAAACAAATCAAAAATGTAGCAAGTGATTATTTTTGAAATCAATTGTTACATCACCAATAAACTTGGTTTCATTGGCTATGTATCAATTGTTTTGAGAAACAATCAGTTGTTACATTTTTGATTTGCTTTGTGCAACCCGCCCTATGAGTTACAGAATTTTAAAGTAATTTTTGTGCAACTTTGCACACGTGAATCTTGTAAACTATTGAAGGTTCCGCCGACTTTTTTATAGTAAATATTGTCCTCCATAAAAATGTTTATGTGCAACTTTCCTCTATCTTGCACCGTTTTAGGGTAATAGTTTAGTGGTTATTTTAAGTTATTAAGCAAATCATTTCAATACAAAAATTGTGGCGGTTTTGATGCAGGTTTGGACCGTGTTATTGTTGTAACCGAAGTTGCCAACGTTTCGCCCACTTTGTTTGGCCAACTTTGGTTACGAGAATGACACGTTTCAACCCCGGAAGACGTTCTTATCTTAGTATACATTCCGGCCGTGGAAGCCTTTGCTATTACTTTAATAGTTTATTGCTTATTTGAAGTTATTAAGCAAATCATTTCAATACAAAAATTGTAGCGGTTTTGATGCAGGCATGATTTACAAGACAAAGAACCTGGTGTAATATTACGACACCGACAAAGCTACCCTTAGTCGCAAAAAAAGCCGCGGTGGTCACCAAATGCAACTCGACCGAAACACAGATGTTCTACTAAACCAATAATTTATGTTCAAATTTTAAAATGCATAAACGAAATAATTTAATAATCCTGATTTATAAAGTTTTATAATAAAAACTATCAGCAATTACTGGTTTAAGTCATATGCGATTTCACTGTAAAGTTATCAAATTAGGACGAAAGTTTGTAAAATAAAATTCGAGTAAATTTTGAATGTTGAAATTGTATCAACAGTCAAGCAATTGTAAATATTATTAGCGTTCTGAATCAGTTAAGACTAGAGAGAGGATTCATGTTATAGTAAAGTTCATTTTTTTAAATGTTTTTTTTTATAGTCAGTAGCGCATTTGTTTAATATTGATAAAAGAAAAAATTATAGAATCGGTAAATTTTTAAATTGTTAAGGGGATTCATTGTTGTTGGTCAATTTTTAAAGTATTTAAATTACCAGTCCACCAATAATAAGTTCGCTCAAGCTTTAAAATCATGAAGCTCATCTTCAGAAAAGTATACAACAAATATTTACATACTTACATTTTTTGAAAAATGTCAAATATGAAAATTTGTAATTCCGATAATTGCAAGATTTGCGATATCTGTAAATTTTTCTTTTATTAATTACATTAAAATCAATTACACTCTTTCTGTTAGTTTTTTTTACCATTATTGTTAAAAAGCAGAAATTAGTACCTCATACGTTGTAAAATATCTTACCACTTGCTTTTATATAATTTTGAAGGAAATCTTAATCAAACTTAAATTGTATCACTCAAGATGTCATATTCTAATAACGTTTTTAATAAATTAATAGTTAAAATAAAGTAATATTGGTATAAAAAAATGTCATCTGAAAAAAAAAAGAAAAAACAATTGCTTTAAACGTGCCTTTCTAATCCTTCAGTTATCTTTGACTTGAAAGTATAAGATGTAGACTTTAACATTTTAAATGAAAATAAAATGGTAACTAAAAATACATACTGCTAATAACAAATGAATTAGATGTATATTTGGAATGCACTAAAATTATTTGTAAAAATTAATCATTTAGAAACGTTTCGATATTTACGTAATAATTATCGTTGGCCTATGGTATAAATATACAATGCTGCATTTTTGCGTGATCTTATCATATTCAATTCTTAATATGTAAAAACGCAACTTTAATACATATTAGTAACATAATTGAAACGCACACAAGAGAGCGGCTTTTACTTATAAAAGTAAAACACTAAGCAGGTAAAAAAAATAGGTCGCACTAATTGTCATTATCAATTATCTATAAAGCTTCTCCCTTTTTTATTTGTAGACCTACATGTTTCAAGGTTTCTTATAATACTGTCTCGTTTTTTTTTAATTTAATTAAACAACGTGGGTATTACATAAGTTGGTAATCTAATAAAGAGCTTACTTTACAATAAAAATTTTACTAAACTTCATAAATGGTTTCATTTTGATTTTGTTCTTCTTACGTTGTATCAGTGCACCGTTTTCAATTTTTCATTTTCTATGTGTATTTTATATTTTCCTAACTCGTATTTAAATAATAAACCAATATGGATGAAACAGTTGTACGTAAATAAAATTGTTAAAAAGAAGTTACATAAGAATATGCTTTGTAGGTTGACGTCGAAGACGTTTCCCAAAAAACCACGTACAAAACAAACTTACCTAAGCCCTTAACACTAGAAGAAAAGAAATATTTGCTTGCGGTGGAAAGAGGTGATATGGCAAATGTTCGAAGGTAACTTTATTTGGTAGATTTTGAAGTAGTTTGTACACGGAACGTTTGTTAAAGGATGCTTCAGAAATCTCATCGGCATCACCACATTGATATCAATTGCGTTGACAGTTTGGGACGGGGTGCTTTAACTTTAGCAATCGACGGAGAGAATTTAGAAATGGTCGAATTATTGGTTATTATGCGTGTAAAAACGAAAGATGCGCTTTTGCATGCGATTAATGCCGAATTCGTGGAAGCTGTGGAATTGCTGCTGGAACACGAAGAATTAATACACAAAGACAATGAGCCATACGTAAGTACCATTTTTCTACGTTTGTAACAACTTTGATAAAATGCATTTTGTATGTTTTAAAATAATATTAAAAACATTTATTATCGAAATTTATATTAAAAAAACCTATTTTTACTACAAATGTAATTAGAATTTTTAGCACCGTGTTAGCAGAAAATATATTTTCTCGTTAGCAAGTAATATCTTCATTATTCGTCAGCTTGCGGTCTATACTTTTATTAATGTTTTGTAGATGTTTGTAGATATTTGTTTGTACTAATGATTTGTCGAAGTCAAATAATTGGCACAAAAAAAGAATTTTTGAGAAACAAAACAATAACCGTTCTCATTAATCTTTTATTGTTCGTTTGATCGATTGAAAATATTTTTTTGTGCTTCCTTACGTGTTGATGTATATTGCAGGCAACATAATCGGCCGGAAGTTTTACTTTTCTGGTCTAGACCGGTAAAGTGTAGTAGAATTTTATAACTAGAAGTTGGCACTAATAATCATTAATTTTTTGCGTCATCTATTATTCTGTCAGATTTATTAACATACACCATTTCCTGTGTTGTTGTTTAAAGTAGCACTAACAGAAAAATTTTTAAACAAATATAATAAAGTTGCTAATAAATTGCAATAGCTAAATACAATTTTCATATCAGTTAAATTGTAATGAAGTCAAATTAATTTCAAAAGCAATTGAATTTTGTCATTGCAAGTTTCAGTTTTATCAACATATGTTATTAAATTTTATCAAAAACAAATTCTTAAATAACTGTTTTTAACAAATTTATACCATAAAAGTTAGCACAAACAATTTTGTGTATCACACGTCCTAAAGGATTTTGCGTTATACGCATTTTGTAGGCTTCGGCTTCACCTTGGCCTACAAATATGCTCACACTCGTAAAATAGCACTTTCTGTACTATTGATACAAATACCTAAAGCAACTATTTCCGACGAAAAAAATTTTTTTTAATACTTCACTGTTACGTAAGATAAGTAATATAAACAATTTTGTTTCAGAGTTGGCAAACCGTAGATCTAAGCACTGCCACTTTTACACCCGATGTTACTCCGTTAATTTTAGCAGCTCACAAAAACAACTATGAAATTTTAAAGATTTTATTAGATCGAGGAGCTACCATACCAATGCCACATGACATTAAGTAAGTATTGTTATATTATTCATAGATACGCCATTAAATATTAGATTCAACTTCACCCGCAGGAAGAGTCAAGTTTACAAAAAAATCGAATAAAAAATTTAACATAAATATAGAATAATCTAGTTATCTATTGATTCTTTTAATTAATTATTTTTAAAATTGGCAAAGGAATAACTTATCCAAGAAATGTGTTAATAAAAGTGATTAATAAATTATAACGTGCAAAAAAGAATGATAATATTATCGAGATTATTAATAGTCGAGTAACAAACGAGTTAGTTTAGTTAGTCAGGCAAATGATTTTTAATGAAAACGTATTGTTTTTATCCCAAAATATGATTCATCGAAGTAATTTGTCTATCAATTCAATCAAGTATTATGTGTTTTCGGAAGAGATTTAACTAAAAACTCGTTTTGAATACTGCATTCAATTTTTGAATGCGGATGTCTAATTGGTTATTTAATATTTAAGTACGTCCTAACGTTATCAGGAAAACTCGGCTCTTACTTCCTATATTTCTATTTGTGCGTTATTATAATAAATAACCAACAAGATATGCGATTTAAATTTATTTCAAACACATCTAGCATGTGATTCATAGACAAATTACGTCGATGAATCATATTTTGGGATTAAAAAACCAAAGTGTTTACCTGTTACGCAATAACCAATAATCAGATTACGCCCAAAACTAGGTTTTCGAATTCCTTAAATAACCCCATTTACAACGCACATTTCATTATTTACGTACGTGGTTCAAAAGATATGATGATGTTTCTATACATTTGCCTAACCCGGTATATAGAACGCATGTAGATCAAGTTTACCAAAATGCCTTTATTGTAAAAGCGATTGTTGAATATAAAAATTTTTATTTGTGACTCAAAGAGCACATGAAAGCAAAATAGCATTGCGTTATCTATTGAAAAAGTAAATTATTTTTAGACATGATGCGAGATAAAACAAACAATGTGATTACATATATCAATAATGAAAAAATTATCTAATAATGCCCAACTATTACTTATCCAAGTCTCTTCTAGTATTTGGAATTCACGATCTTCCTATTAGAAGAAAAATTGATAAAAAAGTGTAGGTAATTATTCTTCCTCTTTTTCTTTCTTTTGTCTTCCAATTAAGCTACAAGTATATTCATCTTTGATATTGCCTCACTTCATCGTTTTCTAGGTCATTCTACGCTTCTTTTGCCTAGAAGCAATTTGTCCCTCGGAATTCTAACCAGTCTAATTCCGTTCCATTCTTTCCATATGCGGATTCCATTCCGTTTTTCAATTAAGTTTTTATTCTCCTTTGTTTTCTACTTTGCACGTTCTTCTTATATTTTCATTTTTTTTTTCATTTAATATTGTAATAGTTAACAGTATTTTTATGTGTGTGTATTTAATGACTTATTACATCTTTGTGCAAATGCTGCTGATATTGTCTTACAGGCCTATTTGCAACATGAGAATTGCAAGGTTTGTTAAGTATTACACGGAATACAAAATGAACTACTCAATATTTGTGGTGTTACTTTGAGAGAGTAGATTCTGGAACGTGTTCATGTTTTTCAATATCGGCTGATTAAACCGTTGATATGTCCAAAATGGAGCAGTTATTGTTGGTAGTTCGGTATGTTGGAAAAGTTTGTAACGTTGTGGTTTTATTAAAAATTTATTTTGAATATATTTGTTTAGATTTTAGTATTGATTCCCTGTGAGGTTAGTTGCCTAACTTTTATTACAAGCGCATTTCAGTTCAGAATATGGTCATCTACGTCGAGTGCTAACGGAAGAGGCGTTACCACTGGTGAATATTCAAATTTGTTGTTTTTTGAAATAGGTCTTCGTTAGTTCTTTTATCGCAATCCTCATAAATATTTTGTGGGGATATCGTTAAGGAAATTGTTTGAATTTTGGGTTAAGCTGACAGTTCGGTACTAGCAAATGTCTTGGCGTGGTCGATACAACATTTTTTTGTTTTCAAAAAGTATCCTTACGGAATTAATTCTTCCACCGCCATTGATTGAATTTTCGATTTTGGTTATTGGAAATATTGGATGCTGGAAATTCATGCCTTCGGGGATTTATTACATTTGCAGTACAACTAATACTGCTTATCTTAACTTGGTGTTCCCCTTAATGAGGGTGCTTGTTAGAGGCCAGATCGTTACGTCTTAGTAATAAGAACGACGTTAAAAGGATAATTGGTCGTAGTTCTGAACCTAGTAATTACAGCGGCTCCATGCATTAGCGTTCGCCCGCTTCGATAAGTGATAGCAGCTCATCGAAGACAATCATAAGGTCATTTATGTTTGTTGTGTCTGTCCATATCGTGTAACCTTTGATTTAAATACATCTCGTGTACCTTTAGTGAATTTAGGAATTATTCCATTCCGTGTTCTTTGTAATTATAGTCTTTATTATTTATTTTTTTTATATTTTCATGATAATTGAGTAGCAAGCAATTTTAATTTACACAGTTTTTTTTTGTAAATGCTGAAACTATTAGTTGCTCGCTCCGATAAAACATAGTTATAGTACTGATTAAATAGCGTAGTGAATTTTAGCTAAAATTCGACGTGCACGCGTTCGGTAGTCGTTTCGTCCTAATTAGTTTCGGTAATAAAGTTAATTTTTTTTTGTTGTTATTATTGCTTTCGTGATTTTATATGTTTTAAATGTACTCATTTATCATAAATATCCATCTTTCTCTGACTTAAACTATTTATTATTTTAATTAATTCAAGAGAAACCTATTTTTCCAGTTTTTTTTTCCTCTAAGCTTCAAAACAAAACTGGTGACGCCCTTTCGATTTATTTTTTTTGTTTATTTTGAACCACCCCTTCTGCCGGCACTGACAATCAAGTCTACAGTTTGTGTCACCCCTGTTTGGTAACAAGTTACGGACAACATTTTAGAAGAGTTTGTGAGATCGAACAGCAAAACTAGATACTAGAAAATTTTAATACTGCTTCTGTATCTGATGCAATTGTATCTTCTTTGAATAAATGGACTTAATGTGTTTTTTAGTTGGAAAAGAATATTATGAAGGCGCTGTCGCATCAGATAAAATACGAGGAATAGATGAACTAATTCGACAAAAATTCCAATTCCAAACAAATTTTTTTCATTGTAGATAGCACTTTCTTAGCCTTCCAATCAATGACTTAAATAACGCGAGTGACATTTGTAATGTAACTTCGAACGAACCCAATCTTCATCATTATCTTCTTGGCAGATTAAACAAGTTGTTTTTTCAGTCATTGATGTTGATGATTATGATGTCTGAGATATCGTTGTTTTTGGAGTTGCAGTTGATTTTTGGTCCTTTTTATTTTAGTCGGGTCTCTGGTTTTTTTGCCTTTTAGTTGTTGCATTTTAACTACAGGAGGCTTAGCCTTTGTTGCCTTATTTTCAATGAACGCATTTTTGTAAAGAGACGACGTTAAAATTTCACTTTTCTCAGCTTTTCGTCGTCGACTCGTGGCTCTCTTTGCTGCAGTGCTTGGGACTGGTGATATCTGATGAATTATAGTGACAATTTCTTTGCTTGTTGACGGTTGAATATTAACATTCTCCTTTATATTGAGGCAGATCTTTGAGTGTACCCGTATTGGCGTCATTGCAAATATTCACTTCAGTTTCTGAAGTCTGATGCTGTAGTTCAGTATCAGACTGCATAGGCACTTCGGTTACAGCTGATGGCAGAAAATCTAAATTTGTGAAAACATTTGGATTCAGAGGCAGAATTCCAGTGCATTTCAATCAAGATTTTACTATATCCAAACGCGCAACACAAGTGAAAGCTTGCGATACCATGGCAATTATTTCATATTCTGTTATTCTTGCCCTTATCCACAACCCACATGCCTCAAAATATGCATCTTTGAATGGCTTCAAAAAACACTATCTAAGGGCTGCAGTCTGTGGGTCGTGTGTGGTGGGGTGCTTAACATGTGCACGTGGTTTTGTTTTGCGTAACTTATAACAGCAAGATCTTTGTGACTGCAACGACCATCTAGGATCAAAAGCACAGGCTTCTCTTGAGATGGCTTTGAGAATTGAAACCACTTTAAAAAAATTCCGTGTTCATCTATCCATTTGGCGGTGCCAAAGCTTCACTTTCGGATGGAGCACCAATAATCAACCTTTCATTAACTTTCTGTCTGGAAAAAAATAGTAGAGGGATAAAATACCCAGCAGCACTCATACAAAACATAACTGTCACATTTTTACCTCTTTTAGCAGAAGTCAACTTGCCAACTTGGCGATTAGTTTTGATCGTCATCAATTTAACCTGCTTCTGAACAGTGCTGACCCCTGTCTCGTTGCAGTTATAAATGTCTGATGGGCCAAAATTATTTTATTTCAGAAATATATTGTAACTTGTCGAAGAACCGTTCAACTTAAGGCCTATTAAAACCAACAACTCTCATCAGACTCGTTGACTCAAAATCTTCTCAAGCTGAGATCTGGATGGCGTTTGATAAAATCGTAGTAAAAATGTTTACCAGCACTTTTCTTGGCCATATTGAAGCGAAGGTTCAGTTTTAATTGCTCCGCGAGATCGAAACCCAATTTCAGAAATTCTTTTATAGTTAAAAGCATGCACCTATTTGACATATCCATCACGTGCGCAATTAAAACTTTTTTTGTACTCCTTGGTAAAAGTTGGGTCAAATCTTTCTATTTTGAGTGGTAGTATTATTTCTCCTCCTCGTTTTAATTTTTTAATATAGTCGAACAACGTACTTTTTGGGGACATTGTAGACTTCAGAAGACTTTCTCAGGGAAAATTTTATTGACATCACTTTATCCATGGATTTTTTCAATATTTTATGTTTCTGTAAAACTGTCCTGTTTATTCATTTGATAATTTCTTAGGTCTTATTTGTTTCCTTTCTTATATGTATGACGGTTGTTTTAGCCATTTTCCATGTTTTTGGCATTTTGCCGTTCTGAATGCATACCTTAAATAATTTTTCAAAATAATCTAGCAATTTTCTACCTACCAGGAATTGTGCGAACTGGTGTAGTTCAATGTGTTTTTTGCATCTGATGCCAAAGAGTTTCGATTTTAGATATATCAGGACTGCTCAAAATGCCACTTTAAAACAGGGTATTCATTTCCTGCAACCATGATGTTACGGATTTCGACGTATGGCGTGCTGCGCCATATTGAAATATAAATGCTCCATCTGGCAGTTGAATTTCATTAAGAGAAGGCAATACTGTTTTTTGTAAAATGCTTTTATACTTTGCAGCATTGATAGTACCATCAATGAAAAGGAGACGTCAAACTCTTTGTGAGGACATACATCTCCACACCATCACAGATGCTGGAAACTTAACCTTTCGTTTTAAGGCAATCTTTGTGATATTCTTCTCCTCGCATTCTAATAACTCTATACAAACCTTAAACTTAAATTCATCATTTCAGATAATTGACGTCGAACCCAGTGCTCTGTTGCCCATAAAAGTCGATTTTTTTTTTCTCTGTGAGAAGTGGGTTTTTTTTGTTGTTGTAAAAATTTGCCTTGTAAAACCCATATCCCATTTTTTTCATTCTCCTTAAACAAATGTCTTTTGAAATTGGGCTACCAATTGCATGCGCTTATTTTGAAGCCAACTCTCGAGAGGAAGCTCGAGATCTTGTTTAATAAGTGCTCAAAAAGCAGTAATCTTTGAAGCACGGCCAGTTTTAACATTTGTTTCAACATTTTCAGTTTTTTTAAATTGTAATATTATATTTCTCGCAGTTCCTTGAGGAATATTTAAACTTTGAACAATTTTATGACCAGATAGACCTTTGTTATGGGTCGCAATGATGGAATTTCGTATATCGTTAGATAAAGACTTTCCACGAACCAGTTTGACAAGTGACTAAATTAACTCACTCAACTAAGGTTATCAATTATTTATTCAAAGCCCACTTGATAATATAATTTCCAAAAAAAATATGCAAGAGATTTTATTGGATAAATAGATTTATAATTATGTCCAATCAATTGCGTCAGATATTACTGTTTCTTTTTGTGTATTTTATAATTTTTGTAGCCGGTATTAAATATTGTTGATTAATTGACAAAATCACATATTATCAAATTGTTTGAGTTTATAATAGTTAAATAAATTTATATTGAAAAAAATAAGATTGTGCTGCATATTTGTTTTGGTCCAATTCATATGCGTTTGGGCTCGTAACAAGATATTGCAGCGGTAATGATTATATTCTTCGTCCATTTTCGGTGCATTTAGAAACCCTCTTCTTCTCCATAGCTTACATTTTTTTCTTTCTTATAGTACAGTAGGTTTCCCAGCTTCAATTTAAATACTTGCTCTCCTTTTCTTCTTGTTTTGCATAAGCCAACAACGTCCCAGCTTAGTCCTTCTTCTAGCTGTGGGCATCTGTCTTTAACTCTTAGCGTATTAGTATTATATGTAATTATTTTCATTTTTATTCTTATTTTTATTTGGAGTTTGAGATTTATAGAATTTTTGCCTTCTTCAGAGTCCGTGAGACTGTGCGGGAGACTGTGCGAAAGAATACAGGACGTAACCTCTCCTTGTTGTTAGTTGAAGAGCGTGAGCTCAGTCGCTTCATTTCTCAGCTGTGACCTAGAACAAATATTACAAATGACTAAAACTGATTTCTTTTAGTGTATTGTATGTCAGTGTCTACAATAAACTCTTGTTTACTTTCATTACATTTAGCAGAACTGTTTACTTCTTACCGTTAACATTTATTGATTTAACCAATGAACAAATTATTCGTTTATAACCCATCTTACTTTACAAATTTACTGTTAAAAATTGGTATTTACACAAGTTATAATAGTGCAGTTAAAAGCTTCAATTTTTCATAAAAATTATACCAATACTTAAGTATAATTATAACTTGAAGAATGTTATTGATTTACAATCTAAACATCAATCATTGGTTGATACTTTTTTATTGATCAATTGTGATTGTATGATTTTATTATAGATGCGGTTGTGATGATTGTATACGGGAATCCAAAGAAGATTCCTTAAGACAAGCTTTATCCAGATTAAATGAATATAAAGCACTAGCAAGTCCTTCTTTAATTGCCTTATCGTCGAGTGACCCAATTTTAACAGCTTTTCAGTTGTCTTGGGAATTACGAAATTTAGCATTTGGTGAACCGGTTTGTTAAAGCCTTCAGTGTCAAAAATAGCATAAAACCTTATTTTTTTAATAGGAATGTCGATCGGAATACATGGAATTACGAAGACAATGTCAACAGTTTGCTGTCGATTTATTACACCAATCACGAAGTTCTGAAGAATTAGCAATAATATTAAATCACGATCCAGATAATCCACCTGAAGAAGGAGATCACATGAAATTGGCTCGATTAGAATTGGCAATTACTTATAAACAAAAAAAAGTATAGAATGTAAATAATTTACTGTTTTTAATAATTTTTTTCGTTAGTTCGTAGCTCATCCGAATATTCAACAATTGTTAGCAGCACTTTGGTACGAAGGTGTCCCGGGGTTCAGACGTATGGCAACTATGGATAAATTGATAATTATCATTCGGACAGCTTTGTTCTTTCCATTATATTGCACACTTTACATGCTCGCCCCACATACAAGTACCGGAAAACTTATGCGAAAACCGTTTATGAAATTTTTAATACATGCTTCATCTTATTTATTTTTTCTGTGTAAGTATTTTATTTTATTTTATACAGTAAACGTACAATAGATTATTTTAGTTATTTTAATTTTGGTATCACAAAGAGCGGAGGATCAACTTATAGAATTCTTTGGAACGGAGAGTATGAAGGCGGAAAGGTTTGAGAAACAGCGTGGAAATCCTCCTGCCTATCTGGAATATGTTGTGTTGATTTATGTTATCGGTGAGTTGATACTGTAAAGAAACTTAATTTTTTGCATAGCAATAAGTAAAAAATTACAATGGATTAATGAAAAAAATTTAGTAGGCCCACGCCACTTCTACAATTAAATTAAATACAAAATATCTCAAAAGACAATCTCTAATTAATTAGCAATTTAAAAATAGACGTTTTTGTTTATTTATTTTTATCAACCAATTGCAATAAAAATTTTTAGTAATATGTTCTACATTGATTTAGATTATTCATATATATTATTTAAAGCTTGATGACCTACCGCTGAAAAAATTGAAACAAGTTTACTGTTTCCGCACATTTCTTTTTTTATATTGCAACATTCTCTCAAATTTGTTTACGGTTTAGTCTCAACTACTATGGCGCATTATATTTACGGTATCATTAAATGTAAGTGGGTTGTTAAAAAAAAACTAATAAAATAAAAAAAATTAAATAGCTAATAATATACATGATAACTGCATTTTTAAATTCCAATGCTAATTCTTCTTGCTTTTTTTCAACAGACTTTAAAAAAAAGGAGGCGGTTTTTATTTACATGAAATTTTGAAGTCAATGCCAAACACATTTAACTTAAACCTATTACAATTATATATAATGTTACGAATTAAGCCTAATCCTAAGCCAATGTCATACATGGCATCGACTTTAAAAAGTAATTTCATGCAAATAAAAATTTCATCGTTTAATTGTAACAAAATTCAATTATTTTTTACTTCATAGTGAATTTTTTTAAAGTCGGTTCATTTTTTGATAAAATTTTTATTTGCTTTAATATTACACGCAACAAAGTTTCATATTGCATTATCTAATAGTTTTGTTTATTGATAGCACATTTATCATTCAGTACATTGAACCGATGACAAAATCAAAAACTATAATATTTGCAAGATAAAGCAAGGACTTCATTTCAAGCAGACAACTTCATTTGCCCGTAAAGTAAAAACGTAAAGGTTAAAATATTATCGCTAAAAAAATTACCTAGTATCGAAAAAATCCAAACATTCTGTATTTAAAGTTTATTTTTATCGACAAAACAAAAGAGATCTAGTTTTTCAAAATCATAAGTGCTTTTTATTAATTATTAATGCTAATTTTTATTTTAAAACTTTTTTATTACTTTTTTGATAGTACTCGGTGATTCAAACATAAATACAGTTAGTTTTAACACTAAACTCAAAACCGATACACACTAAAATGCAAAATAAATTAAATAGTTTCAAAAGGCATGGAATAGAGTTATATACACATAAGACTATTTTAGGCGAACAAAATGTGGATTTCTTTGTGCAGTGTGCGTAAATTACATATGTATATACCTAATTATTCTTCTATTATAACTGCTCTTAAACTTAAACATTCTTTTAAGAAATTACAGTATTTTATAATGCTGTATCTGTTATAATTTTGTAATAAATGTGTATGTCTCATTTAAATATTTATCTTATATCTGACGGTACACTAGGCATATTATTAAAACGTGCAAGAGGGTTTCTAGATTATCTGTGTTGCACAGAGAACATTTCGAATTTAAATGGAGTGTATTTGCTGTACCGCGTGCGAATATCTTTATAGTTTTTTGGGTTTCTAACCTAATTTGAGCAAAGTTCCGTTGATAATCTAACATACGATGCGTTAACGTTGTTAAATAGATTTTCATAAAATAAGTGTCTATATAGTGAAGTGTATGTGCTAGTAAGATGTTATTCCGATCATCATACTGTAGTTTCTTTTTGAATTTTTGAAGAATTGTGTTTACTGTTTGTTCGTTTATCGTGTTCCAGTTAAACTCAAAATTGCAAAAATTGGATGTGAAGAAATGTACTTGAGTGACCCAATTAAATCGTATATGTTGGTGATTTTTCTGTTTTTCGATTTCATGTAATTGTACTAGTCGTTTAAAAGCAATTGCAGATAATCTCAAGATACTTTGTTTCGATACTCTTAACCAAAAGTTTAATGTAGATTTTAATATGAAATATGCTAATCTTACTAATTTTAGTTCTGCTCTTATAATGTAACCTGGAGTTGATCTTGATAGAGCAGATTTTCAAAAAAAGTTGTTTGAATTTATTCTACATCTTCAACATAATTTAGATCCCAAATACTACAACAATAGGTTAGGTTTGGTATCATAATGGTTTGGTATAAATTTATAATTTTATGACGTTTTGATATTTTTGCTTGTTTTATAGTATTAAGTAACATTCCTTGTGCAATACGAGCGTTCTGTATCCTTTCTTCGCTTGCTTTTTTAAATTTGCCATTAAAGTTTAATGTTATGTCTAAGTATTTAAACGAATTAACAATCTCAACTAGGTCATTTTTGTGACAGAAAGTTTTCCTATTTATTTTGTTGCCTTGTCTAAACTTTTGTTTTGTTGACATTTACTTGTAGTTGTAGAAAATCGCACTACTGCTCTAAAAGTTTTAAACTTTTTTGTAACTGAACTGGGCTATCGGCCAAAATAACTAAATCGTCGGCATAAAGAAGCATAATGACGTTAGTATGATTATCTAGTGGAATCCCAGTAATTCCTCTGGTTTAAAAAAAATTCTATGTCATTGATAAATAATGAAAAAAGAAGAGAACTTAGCGAGTCTCCTTGCAGTACACCTTTGGTAACTTTTATTTTATCAGTTCTCTACCGTTATCGATGATTAAATGTGCTTTATTATATAATGATTTTAGTATGCGAATGATTTTACTACTTACACCGATAGTGTAAAGCTTTGTCCATAAGAGTTTGTATTGTTAACACTATCGAAGGCTTTTTTAAAATTAACAAAACGAGCATAAATTTTTCGTCTGTTGAGCCGAATTGAGTTGTTTATTAAACTGTTTAACACAAACACGTTTTCTTCGCAACCTCTGTGTTTTCTGAAGCCTGCCTGACACTCAGAAAGAAGTTTATAACTTTCTGAAAACTTATATAGTCTATTATACAAAATTTGCGTAAATAACTTTGTTATGCGATTTACGATTGCTATTCCCCTATAATTTTCTAATGTCTCCGCTTTTATGTAGATGAAACATTTTTATGTTGCACCAGCGTTTTGGTAGGTTTTCAGATTTAAAAACTTTATTAAATAAATTAGCCACAAATTCATAACCGCTGATTGGCATGTTTTTAAAAAATGCCTTCGAAATGTTGTCAACTCATGGAGATTTTCTATTTTTTAATTTTCTAATAGCTTCAGATGTTTCTTGGATTGTAATATCTCGGTCTAAATACGAGTGTCTTGCGTCCAGAAAAATCGTATCGCATATTTGGTTGTAGCTTATATAACTGTTTGTAGTAGTTTTGCCATATATTTATAGCTATATTATTTCCTAAATTATTTTTTCTTTTTAAATCTAATGTTGCGCCAAAAACTTAATGAGTTTACACTATTGGCAATTTCTGTTTTTAAATAATTTTCGTAATTGATTTTTTGTTGTTATTAGATTTTTGTAATTTTTTTTTATTTATATAAACACTTAAATGTCTCCCGTTTTCTTCTTTTTTATAACGTTAAAGTACACGTTTTAAGTCTTTTTTTGCTCGATAACATTATTTGTCATACCACTGTTTTTTATGTATAAATGAACTGCTGTTAACGTTAATAATTTTTATCATATTGAAAAATTTGCTAGTGTTTGTTGTAATAAATTTGCCTGTAGATTCATTGTCGTTTAATTCGATTGATAAGTTGTTTAATGAAATATTTAAAATATTACTATCTGACTTAGATTTTTTTATTCCAAATTATCTTAACCGCATTCTTATGTTGATTATTAGTAAACCGCATAAAATGTTTGGAATTTAAAAGTAAATTCACAAGCAAGATGGTCTGATACTAAAAATTGGTCTTTAATGCAGAATTTAATAATTGTGTCAAAAACTTCAGTATTAACCCAAATGAAATCAACTGTGCTTTTTCCAAAGCTGTTAAATAATGTGTATTCTCCTGTTGAATCTTCTTGTGTTCTGCCATTAAGAGTTCATAAACCATACTTTTCCATCACTTCTACTAGAAACTTTTCCCTACGCATAATTTTTGTATCTTTTAAAGTTCTTTTTTTAAATAAACAACTTGAATTGTCTAATTGATGATCGTCACATGAGTTTAAGTTACCTATTCTACCGTTAAAATCTCTCCTAATAATTACCGAGTCTTTTTTGTAACTATAAACTTCTTTCTAATTAAAATAAGAACTTCTTCCGGGTTTGGACCGTGTCAATGTTGTAACCGAAGTTGCCAACGTTTCGCCCACTTTCGTAAGGGGCTTCATCAGAGCGTGAGAGAATTCGAAGAACTCAAACAACAATAAACATTATAATTACTGAGAATAAATGTCAAATCAACTTGTGAACCAAGCCAGATTCTAAACTCAGAAAAGGTAAGAAAGAAAACGATAAACTTGAAAAAGCAAACGAAAATCTAACAAAGAACCACTACAGAGTTAGGTAATCAACTTGGTTCGGTTTAAATGATTATAGAAATTATAGAAACCTTGACAATTTCAGTACATGATAAAAATAAAATCTGTTTCATTTATTGATAATTTGCTTGATTTCGTTAATGTTAATGTGTGCTTGGGTTATTGTAGTTGTTTAGTTTTTTGGATGATTAATTATTAAAGCAGTTTCTTTCTTTTCGAGCTTGTTTTTTCTTGGATTCCAAATAAATTGTTCTCCATTTACATATAACTTTAGATAACGTATCTTTGTGGTCCTGCCTAATCATCTTTCTTGTTTTGCTGTTTCTTTAATAATGTTTTGTATTTCCATTTTGTTTACTGTGTAATCGTTGTCGGTATAGATTTTAGAGCCAGCAAGTTTTTTCTTATTTGTCATTACTTCATTTTTTCTTGAAAATTTTGAAGCCTAATATGAATATGGTTTAGTTGTGATCGTTTTCTTATCTTATACGCTTCTGTTACAGTACGTTGTCTCTGGTAATGTTCATGGTTTAACATCATTCCTTTTATAATAATACAATTTTTTTTCTTTTGTTTTTCTTGGTTTTCTATATAATCTTCTAATTTTTCAATTTTTTCATATAGTTGCTTTTTTTCTATATCCCATTTTTCCTCTTTCTGTTTTATTTCTTGTTGTAACTTTGATATTTCCTTTTTATTTTCTTCAAATCCTAATTTTGTTTCTTTCCGCAAATTTTCTATAGGCTTTAGTACTTCTTCCGTTTCTGTCTTTTGTGGGTTATTGTGTATGACAGGTTGTGCCGTGGTAGATCTTACCGTGTTTTTGCTTTTTTTCCGGTTCTATTTTTGCTGTTTTCTTTTTCTCTTTTACGTTTAAGAAAATCGGTATATGTCCTCTACTCTTTGCTTGTTGTCTTGTATTTTTAAGTTTTCCAGAATTCATTAATAAGAATTTTAAATAAATCTACAGCGTGTTATACTGTTAACATTAGAATGAATTTAAAGTTTAATAGCGATGGCTTCCACGGCCGGAATCTATACTAATATTAGAATGTCTTCCGGGTTTGGATCGTGTCATTGTCGGTTACAACAACAATGACACGGTTCAAACCCGGAAGACATTCTAATGTTAGTATAGATTCCGGCCGTGGAAGCCTTCGCTGTTATATTAACAATCTCTACGGGGTGAATATTTCTTCTAAAACCTCCGTATTTGCCAAACTTCGCCACAAACTCGTCAAATTTTGTGCAATTTAACCTTTCTTAGTCGCTGTCGTGACCACATCATTCCTGCATTCCTCAAAATCAAGTTTCACATTCAGACACGTTCTTCTGAAAACATCCTGCACCGTGCTAGTCTAGCGTTGATACGCGAACGGTTTAAGCAAACTAGGCGAAAGTTAGACACCATTTCGAAACAACTCTTTTATCTTCATCTTCAGTTGGCCAACAGTCTATCCCCGGATGATTGAAAACTCTTCGACAACATTACTTACCAGCAGTCTGATACCACTCTACGACTAACCACTGAAGGTCATCTCAAAAAGTTTCAATTATTGGAATCCAAGAATCGTAAAGTTTCATCCACTACTAACCCCTTAAAGACGGTTGTCAATTTATCTAGTTTAGTCTTCACCTCAGAACAGGAATCGGTGCTCTCTAAGGGTTTGAATTTTGCGGTTACTCTCAAACGTATTCTCACAAAAGATATTTTATGCGCTGTTGAATCTTCTATAAGAGATCTTCCTCGCCACATTGCAGATTCCATTCGTATGTCGGAAGAGTCAGCTCTAAAAAGTCTTCGTAAGAACCCTGATATTATTGTTCTTTCAGCCGACAAAGGCAACGCCACGAAAATCAATTCTATTTTGTCTGAGGAAACTTACGCTCTTCTAACTCACAACCTCACTTCGAGAATTGAACGTGAGGTCAGCCAAATCATCAAATCTTCCAATCTACCTCCTGAAACGTCGACTTACCCCATCAGATTCTAAACCACCTTGTCTATACCGACTTCCCAAAATTCACAAACAAGGTATTCCTTTTCGACCTATCCTCAGTAGTATCCACTCTCCTACCTACAAGCTAGCCAAGTTCTTGTCCAACATTCTTTGCGAGTTTACAGGTAAAACCTCTTCTCACATCCTCAACTCTCAGCATTTTATTCAACGTCTAGAAACTATAAAGCTTGAACCCCAAGATCTTCTCGTGAGATTTGATGTTACTTCACTTACTACTAAAGTTCCTATTAAAGATTCGCTTATTATGATCAAACAGATTCTGTCTCAACATGGCAAGGACTTGAGTTTGGTTCCTCTTATTGATAAGTGTCTATACTCTATTTACTTCCAATTTTATAACAAATTTTACAAACAAGTTTCTGGTGCTGCTATGGGTTCTCCTCTAACACCTTTTGTAGCTAACATTTTTATGGAATCCTTTGAAACGGTTGCTTTGGAATCATCAATATTAAAACCTAAAGTGTGGTTTAGATATGTTAACGACACATTTATTGTTTGGTCTCATGGTCATCTTGAATTGTCTAAGTTTCTTGATCATCTTAACAATCAACACTTAGATATCAAATTTACTATGGAAATCGAAAGTAATGGTTCGCTTCCATTTCTTGACGTTCTTGTGACTCGTAAGCCCGACGGACTTCTGGGCCATTCTGTCTATCGCAAACCCACCCATACGGACAGATACCTTCATGCTTCGTCTTATCATCATCCTGCACAGAAACGTTCTGTTATTGAATCTTTGGTTCATCGTGCCTTTTCTATTTGCCAACCTGAGAATCTAGACTCGGAACTCCGTCATTTTACTAGAACCTTACTGAACAATGGTTACGTAAAGCGAAATATTCATAGTTATTAATCGTCGTCTACATGCACGTACTCGATTACCTAAGGACATTTCTATTCCCGAGTCCAACCCGAAATTGACCTTTTTACCCTACATTCACAAGGTTACAGATCAAATACGGAAACTCTTTCGTAAGAATGGCAGTAAACCCATATTCAACTCGACAGGCAAAATCTCTCAGATTCTTCCAAAGACAAATTTCCTACATTTTCATCTCAAGGTGTATACCAAATTCCTTGTTCATGTGGTTTAGTATACATTGGTGAAACCGGTCGTTCCGTCATTACTCGCATTTCAGAACATGATCGTTATATAAGGAAAAGGTATGTTTCCAAGTCTGCGGTTGCCGAACCTCATTTTACTACAGGTCACAAGATAGATTTTGATAATGTTTCGTTGATTGCCAAATCTTCATTCTTTTTCAACAGGAAATTCAGAGAAATCATCAAACACCCCAACAACTTCAATCGCGATCATGGTCATTAGTCATTTATCGAAAACTCGCCCCTTACCAACCGTAACTCAATCAGAGTCGAGCTTAACCACCCGTGACGATCATTTTCCTTTATATACGGAAACAATTTATTCTTAATTCACTTCTACGGAGTTTAGAATCTGGCTTGGTTCACAAGTTCATTACGTAACTCGGTAGTGGTTCTTTGTTAGATTTTCGTTTGCTTTTTAAAGTTGTCTATATTGTAGCATACCAAAATATTGTTTATTTCACGTACGTTATGTTAGTTATCGTGTCGATAAAGAAAAATTACAGGTACGTAACTTCTATCTGGAAGCAACTTATTTTCGTATGTATATTAGTATATTTATACAACTAATTGTTCTTCTTTCTGTCTTTTTGCTACTTACTAATTAGACTATTAAAGCACAATCAAAAATCACATATTACGCAACCAACTGACTTATTTAAAACACTTTAAGAGCGTTGTCTTATACGTCCGTTTGCATTAAACACACTTACTAGACTCCACCAATAATACATCAAAGAACTTACTCTCACCATACCCAAAGTTTGACTAGGTTTGATATATGTTTGTGGATACAGACTTGGGCTTGGTTTTCAAGCTTGTCTAAGCTTTATCAAGCTTACAAACTTTTTCAAACTTTTTTTTGCTACTGCTACAATATAAATAACTACTAGCATAGGTTACCTCATACCTTCGAACTAAAGTGAAACGACACGTGTCTATACATGAAAGTAATAAAAATAATAATAAATAAACCCAAATTCCTAGTTACATTGATTTAATTATCTAATTATTAATTTATTAATAAGAAATACACATTGGTTATAGTAATTCACGATGCGAGGTTTAAATGTATACTTGATGACGCGTTCCCGCTTGACTTGTAATTGATCCAGAGTTATGAAGTAACTAAGTATACAGCGTGTTTCTGATAAACGACTACAAACATAATGAAAAGTTTTCTTATGGCGTTAAATGAAGATTTTCTCTATAAAGGTTTGGTCTAAAGTGGCCCATTTTCGAGATAACAATATCGGAAAAAAAACAAAAAATGGTTATTGGTTAAAAAACAGTAGGTAAATACATACAGCGTGTATCTGATTAACCGGTTGTTAACTTAGAAGGTGAAATCATAGCATCAATACAAGAAAAAAAATTCCTAAAACGTGTAAAAAAAATAAAATTTTTGAGTCAAATAAATCGAAAATTACGGACCTGTAGTATTAAATAGTTTGTTGACACCGTTAAATATAAAATAACGTTATAATGTTTAATTCATTGTTCTAAAGACTGCACATTTCTTCTCACTAAAAATAAAAATAAATACAAAATAACGTTATCACATAAGACGTAGTTAAGGGAAATTATGCTAAGAACCCACATTCTTCCAAAATACTTGCTTAAATAAATAATACTGCAAAAATAAAGTTAAATATGCAAAATAACTATTTTTAGGGGACAATGATAATATTTTTTACTCTAAACTAGCATGAACATTCGGCTTAAAATTCATGCAAAATAGGTAATTGTTTATGTATAGAAGCAAACCTAAGAGGAAAATTGATAACAAACCGAAATTCTGATTACTATAAACGGCGATTTTCTATGTAGCAGCACACGTCCGACCCGTATTTAATAAAGTGATAACATTACCCGACTGATAACCTTATCCGTGATTTCAATAAGCGGCGTGCACTGTATGTCCAATTAGTTTTCAAGCCGGTTTTGTCTATTTAAATAAGTGAAAATTGACTTTTCATTATAATTATTGTGGTAAATGGCGTGAGATCTGTATTTTAAAACGTCTTCACGTATTACGTTAATTATTGTTCTCTTTAATTTTCTGTCATCTGCAAAATAAATTGTTAGTAAAATAATTACAGTTACAGCCGATAGCAATCTTTATTTCTTTTTATTGACACTGACTTAACTTAACAGAATGTACTTTGTGTGCTCGATTACGTTTATCTGCGGTTGTAATTAAAACAAAACTTCAGCTAAATAAACAAAAAACGTTACAATGTAAGAAGTATAAATTCTAAATTCAGCTTTCTTAGAACTCAGTTCGACAACTTACTTAATTTTTGTTTTGATTTTTTCAAGTGATTTGTGTAAATTGCTTTTGATAAACTTTATTTTCAGGTACAAATTTTATATTAAAATAATATTATTTTCAAGAACTTGAAGATTGGTAAAAGTTTGAAAGTTTGACCTGTAAAAGCTTGGCTTGACTAATCTTGAACTTGGCTTGTCTTTTTAAAAGCTTGGTTTGAGGTTTAAAAAACTTGGCTTGGTTTTAAAAACTAAGCTAAACCTGTAAATACCTAATACTACCCGTTATACTTATTCCATACTTCACTTTCTTTTTTGGAATCATGGAACGTAAAATGTATGTCGCTTTCAAGTTTATCTTCCGAGTAAGACAAGGTGTCTTATTTATGAAACCTGCCATCTTAAATGTTATTAATTTTGCGCCAACAGATAGCCGGGTATGATCTAGTAATCGTCAGAAGTCTTTATCTAAGTCTTTAAACAGATTCATTTCTACGGCTAAGTTCTCCAATTGAGTTTTATGCAAAGGTCTGTTTCTTTTAGTTTCTGTATTTTTTTAAATTTATTTTTGTAACACTATCTTTTTTTTATCATTTACGGGAATTTATAACTAGAAAAACGAGTTTTAGCGTCATACACAGATGAATGACGTGGCCCTGTAGTATAACATAACTCTATATACCAAAGCAAGCAACGTCATTCATATATAAATGACACTAAACCATTTCTAAAATTAGCCAAAAAGCAAAAATAACCAGGATATATATTTGTAAAAACAAATTAATAAACGCAAATAATACAAAAATGACGAAAATGTGCATTTGGCCTCTTGTGGCAAACTCCCGATTTGCGCATAACAATAAATCTGTTAGTATTACAGAAAGTTATTGACCATAAAAAAAATTTCGTATACAACTGCTGCTTGTATTATATAAGTTTTAATGTAATAAAAACGTAATAAGCATTTGTCAATATCTTGACAAAATATAACAAGTTTTTACCGGGTAATTCAACGTTTTGGTAAAGTAAACTGACAGGTTTATTTATTAAATTACGGTAAAAATGTTTATATAAAAGTTTGTTACATGCAAAAGTTGAAACAATGACACTTGTCTGAAATAAAGTAACATAAACGGTGTTATACCAGTGCTCAGTGAAGAACGGGTGGGTTATATTCAAAATTTCGTGATTGTTTTGGAAAACAGAATATCAAAAAGTTAAATCAAAGGGCGCCAGGAAGGAGTACAGTTCTTGCCAACCCACGAGTCCGCTTCAAATGGATACGCTCAAATGGGTGTATCACACGCCGTGTGCGCATGCAAAGAAAAATAAAATACTTAATAAAATCAAGTCAAGTCCGTAAGGGTATAAAGCAAACTTTACAATCCTAAATTCTAGAGTGGAAATGCAAAACGGTCTAAGTGCCTGTTTCATGAGTTTTGAGTTTGGTTTGTCTTTATGGTCTAAGTGCTACTGCCAATAACCCACAAAACGGTCTATGTGTTATCATAAACTTTAACGAGTGAAGTCGCATAGTACAAGTGGGGCAAGGTCTAAGTCCGAGCGCGTATATTCTGCTTAAACGGTGGCATTTTTTGTCTAAAGAGTTTAATCAAAATGCAAGCAAACGAAGACGTTGCTGCTGCTGGAAAAGCAAGCAAAAATAGGAAAAAAGGAAGTGAAAGTGTCAGAAAAGAAAGGAAAAAGTTAAAGCTTGCTGGTTTACCATATACAAATTATAAGGGCAAAAATATCAGCTAAAAAAGCACCAGTTGCAGAGGTAAGAGAACTATAACCTCATATTCTACGTCTTGTTGACGAAGCTTTTTATTTTAGATGCATTGCTCCTGCCGGTACCAGTGGAAAACAATCTCGTTTGATCAGAAGCTAAGGGTTTTTAACGGCTTGTACGCAACTTCCGACTATGAAAAACTAGATACCTTCCTTCTGACTCTTATTCAGGTGAGAAAGGTGAATAGAAGGCGTCACGGAAAATACGAGGTACCGGCGGCAAGTCGTAGACAATGCTACACGGTTCCGGAACTTTTGTCGAGATATTCGATTTAGGTCACCGACAATTTCAGGAACTAACCGAAACAAAAAAACGAGGTGACCTGAAATTCGTCGATCAAAGCGGGAAAAACAGCAAACGTGTAAAATTCTCAGAGGATATAAGACAGCAAGTCAAAGAACACATAAATACATTTCCTAGGGGGGAAAATCACTACAGTCGAAGCAAATCAAGCAGGGAATTTCTAAGTCCAGATCTTAATATAAATCGTATGTTTCTTGCCTTTAAAAAGAAATTTCCATACTCCATCGTTACATAAAAGTTTTATCGTACTGTTTTTCACAAAGATTACCCAATGCTGCGGTTTGGCCGTCCTAAATCGGATACATGTTCATCTTGTGACAAACTGAATAATAAGATCAGAGCTACCCCATCTAACTGTCCAGAAAAGCATACACTATCTAAACAGTTGATGCTGCATCATAGAAAAGCCGAGAAAGCAAGGGCAATCATGAAAAAAGATGCTGCAGCCTCTCAAAGTATTGACAGCGACACCAACGTTTTGTTCATACCCACCCTCACTCATTCCGACATGTTTTACAATCGCCAACTTTCGTGCTACAACTTTGGTGTACATATATCTGATACAGAAACCGGCATAATGTGCTTATGGGACAAGTCAATAACAGGTAGAGGAGGTAACGAAATTATTTCTGCTTTGTGGAAGGTTTTCACTATGAACCAAAAAATGTTCGTTAAAAAAAGGAAACTTATTATTTGGTGCGACAGCTGCACAGGGCAAAACAAAAATAGAATTCTTTTTATGCTCCTGATATATCTGATAGCTTCAGGTGTTTTCAAACAAATAGAACAAAAGGTTTTAGTAAGTGGACACAGCTACCTCACATGCGATAGAGATTTGAAAAGAGGAAGCGAGTAACAAAATGTTTTGTTCCTTATGATTTAGAAAAGATGATCGCCAGTGCAAGCCATAAAAATCCATTTAAGGTAGTGCGTTTACAAAAAGAGAATTTTCTGAATTTCCTACGAGTACCTGATGATTACATAAATACAACGAAACTACAAATCTCTCAGGTTTCATGAATGGAAATCAGCAGAGAAAATCTAGCAGTTATTAAAACTAGGAAATCATTTAGTAAATTCGAATCATGGAATGCGTGCAACGTTCTCAAAAAAGGAAAGAGGTCGAATCAACTTGCTGAAATCGTTCCGCTTGCACTAGACAACAAAATAAGTTCCGAAAAACTTGCAAACATTGAGAGTATGCTTGATTACATACGTTTAAAACATTACCACTACTACGAGAATTTTATTGCGACGACTAAAGAGCTTCTTTCACAACGGGCATAATGTTTGAAAATTTTAGTGCACCATTATTTGTCAGTGGACTTAGAACGTTTTAGAGCTTTTTCAGTATAATATTTTTTTTAATGTATTAAAGTTGTGTTCTTGTTTATTTTTTTTTCTATAATAGCTTACTTATATACAGTTAAGAATATTAAATGTAAAACATGTCTATTATATAGTACTTCAGTTCATAAATAAACGTTTTGTTAATTTTCTCAGAACTTACTTTTTGGCACTTGGACCGTTTTGCATTTCCACTCTAGAATTATGGTACACAAATTAAGAATATTTTTCTTTTTTTTACTTTATATGTCGTAACAACCTTTATACGTTGGTTACATTACGTCTTTTAATTTAGTGCATAAGAATAAATAAATAGTTTGATTCATCGAAATATTCAATATCTACCAATAAATTCTTATAACTAATTTCAAAGCTTTTCAATTACTGAACTCACGAATTAAAACTTAATCGGTAATCTATAAATACCTTGATTGTTCGAAGACGAGCTCCTGGTTAGCTTAGTCCAGCTGACGTCGTCCGGAATCTCGATAGGGTTCTACAACCAATTGAACCATTTACCGTTGGAAAATTTTTAATTATCCACCATCAAAGCGAAAATTGGGATTGCCAAACACAACGTACACGCAAACCCATAATACATACTAATACGAAACCAATAAACAGTGAATTCAATAAGCCGTAATTGCTTTACGAAATAAGAATTTTTTTCCACTTGAACGATTCACTGTACCATTGTTAAAGACTTCCGCGGTATTTGCTCATCTAAAGGGGGCGACTTTAACCCCTGACAACTACATTCCGATACTTAAGTTATTTCGTACGACTATCAGCCAACTAACTCTCTATTATCACCAAAATCACATATATCTGTATATATGACCTTATTCGACTACCATTTCCACAAAGGCTGTGTTGGAAACTTCATGAAAGAAAACAGTCACACTCAGAAGTGGAAAGAGGATGCCAACAGACCAAATAACGTCACAATCGTAGTATTGGGCCACGGTGTTTATTTCTGCGTAAAAATGTCAAATTGACAAAATATTATATTACAAAACGCTCATAAAATTTAAACTGCCTAATAAATCAAGATAATGCCTTAATTTTTCACGTCATTTGATTGAACTCACAAAGAAACCAAGTACGACTGTACCGAGAATGCACTTAAAACAAAGAACTTTTAAAGAAACTTATAATAAACGACTGAAATATATTTAATTACAATTATATCTCAGAAGGGAAACAAATTACCACTGGAATTTTGATCAAACAAAGAAATTGTCAAATAAACAAAATCACAGAATACATATGATTCGCGGCGTAACAAAATACAAAATTTTATCCACAACTTTGTATTATAACTTTGAATTTAAAAAAGTAAAATAACTTATTATAATCAATCTAAAATCAATAAAACAAATCCAAAATACATTAAATGAATAACGTCAATTCAAATACCGGGTCCTTCACGAAAATAATCCAACAACCAATCATTTATTTTAAACGACGGTTACAAGTTGTTGTATTGAATATTTTCATTTTCTAAAATTATTAATAATTATGGTAAACTACCACTCTAAAAACCAGTGGCCTTTTTTCGCCGACAAGTTTTTAATCGTTTTTTTTAAGACGAACGTAGATGATTGTTCTCGTCCTTGTTAGTTAGTTAGTTTATTTTCAATTCTCGTTTTTTTTTAATTAATAAATTTATTTTCCACTTTTCGACTCTGTTCAAGGTTATTTATGACGCTTCCCATAAAATCTGTCAGTAAACCCCAGTAAAATACCACCTCTTTGACGGCGATTAAACTACGGTAGCGTACGATCATGCGTTTCAGTTTCTTAACGGCACTGTTTTAATGTGCAATTATTTATTTAATAAAATTAGTAGATACTATGGAGAAGTAATATATTTTCCGTGAAAGTACATTCTTAAATAATTTCTAAACAGATTTTTTCGAAACATCTTTTCACCTAAATCGCCACTTGTATCTTTTTCAAACATATTGCATATTTAGTTGATAAAATAAGCACGTGCATCATAATAAATTTATTCCGACAAACAACAAATTGCTCAAAAATAAAAATTAATCCATTTTTTGAAATGGAAATTTCACAGATCGATTTTAACACCTATTCATGTCTCATCAGTGGTAAAAACTAGTCGCACAAATTTTTTTATTTTACAAGACCAAGTAAACGGATGTAAAAAAACGAATTAGGTTGAACTAAAGTATGAACAGTATTTAATCTAATAATATGTAGCTTCTATTACTTTCTGTTAATATGCAATATGTTTAATGTGACCGAGTGTAACCCATAAATCGCCCGATATTTAATCTTGGACAAAATTAAAACTATGAAAATCAAAACGGAAACTTACGTATGTGATATCTGGAGTGATCTATTTACGTTTCTCAATTTATCAATGAAAAACTATTATATTTATTCAAGCACAATAAAAAGACAAAAAATGAGAGAGAAAAACCTTAAAAGATAATCCTTCAAATAATTTTAACAATTATATTGTGCGTAAAAGTCAATATAAAAGTTTAAAACATTAATGATGGTCTCAAGGAATTGAAAAGTGATAATTATATCTCGGACATATTCTGCTTCTAAGCCTCTAGCATAACTTCATATAGTTAACTAAAATCTCTTTATTTTGAGTACAATACAAGCCAAATATAATTATCTTGAAACTTATGGAAATCAATGAAAATCATTAGAAATTAATTGAAATAAATGCAAATCATTGGAAATCAGTGGAACTCATTGAAAATCTTTGGAAATCACTGGAAACCTTTGGAAATCAGAGCCGCAAAATATTGACGCTCAATTGAAGTTTGTTGTCTAAACAACACTGTTAATCTACATAATTAATTTATATTCTTGAAAAGCACTTATTAATAAGTGACATGATGTATATTAGCAATGCTATTAGTACGCACCTAATTTCTTCTTAAATTCTATAAAAAATAACAAAAGTTTCCAAATGGTAGGTAATGTACCTAAGGTAGTTGTTGAAAGTTGACGATAAAATCTTATACAAAAATTATACCATCACACCCTTTACTTTAATAAATTTAACAATATTTAAGCATTTTTCTACAGTACTTGGCGTTCTGAGTACGTGCGCTCACACTTGAAATTTCTTAGCCTTAATATTATTTCATTTTTTTAATGTAATCGCTTCTACGGAGTCTATACTGAGATTTGAACGTCTTCCGGTATCAGACCATGTTGATGTTGTAACCGAGGTTGCCAACGTTTCGCCTATTTAGTCTATATCGGTAAAACTGGTCGTTCGGTCATTAAACGTATTTCAGAACAAAATAGTTGTATAAAAAGTATGCTGTTGTTGAAGATTATTTCACTTCATCATACAATATAGATTTTGATAACGCCTTGGTTGTTGCAAAAACTCTATTTGTCTTTAATAGAAAAGTCCGAGAAAGCATAAAAATCATCAAACACTCCGATGACTTCAATCGTGACAACGGTCTGTAATGGTTTATCGAATACACGCCCCTTTTCAAACGTAACCCAATGAGAGTCGAGCTGATTCCACCCCCACGATACTTCGTCTATAAATTAAGATACTTCTTGCCACATCTACAGAGTTTGGAATCTGGCTTGATTCACAAGTTGATTACGTTACTCTGTAGTAATTGTTCGTTAGATCAATGTTTACTTTTTTAAGTTTTCGACGTGGGAAAACGTTGGCAACTTCGGTTACAACATCAACACGTTTCAAACCCGGAAGACATTCTAATCTTTAATTTTTTTTATTTATGTAGGAAATTTCAAAAGTTTTCTAGCAAAATATTAAAATACAAAAAAACTATCAAAAAAAGATGCTTTTTTTAAAAATATGTCTTTTTTAAATTTGATTTTAAGTGGCCCTTTAAAAATAAATCACAAACAAAAATTAAAATACATACAGGGTGTGTTTTAAGAAGTTTCTGTTAGACTTTTAAGAAGAAAGACTTTCCAATGTGCTCTATTTAATAAAAAACAATGGCAAGTAAATACGTTCAATTTTAGGCTTCATGTAACTTAGCTTTTAACGTTTACTGCATAATAAATAAATTCTAATTGAAACAATTGCTTAACTTTAACAAAGCAGCAAAAAATCACATTATAGTTATCTAATAATAAATAACTGATGTTTAAAACTATACTTTTAAATCGTTAAAAAATATTAATTCAGTAGATGATTCAAAAAGTGGACTTATTTGTTAACCAGACGCGGATCCAGAGGAGGCAATGGGGGCAATTACTCCTCCCTCTGACGTTTGGCGAACGTATTTTATTTTGACCAATTTAATTTTTTTTTAAGTGTGTTTCTGTAATATAGGTAAAATCAAACAGTAGAATATGGACGACGCAACCTTGAACTTTCACTTTCACTGACGTCATTACTGACCTCGTCGCAGACGTACGTGAAGGGTTTTTTTGTGAAAGTATTTTTCTGGTTTTTTTTGTGAAAGTGTTTTTCTCTCTCTCACAATGAATTTTTTTCTCTCTCACACATTTTTTTCTCTCTCACACATTTTTTTCTCTCTCACACATTTTTTTCTCTCTCACACTTTTTTTCTCTCTCTTACATTGTTACATCATCGCATAATTGGTAATTTTGATTGCGTCGTGCGTCATCGCGTAACTGGTAATTTTTTATGCGTCATAAAGTCTCATGATTCGAGCGAGAAAGAAAATATTTTTATTTAAAAAAAGCTTGGGTGTACCTGGATTCGAACCCGGGTTTCTTTATTACAAAGCGACGAACTTAACAGCTGAGCTACCAAACAGTTGAATCGAAACGGTCAACTGTAAATAATATAGTGATATATTAAAAAATGCATAAAGAATTTCCTATGAAAGATTAGTACTAAAATGGCGAGTTAATTTTAAAATAAATGTGAAACTACTACGTTGCTTGTATATTTACCGAAAGGCAAAATTGCTGAATCATTAACCTGTTTTTTTTCTAATGTGTCACGTGACAAACATTTTACTAGAAATACTTTTGTACAAACATTCTTTCCCTATAAAGATATAAAAGCACGTCTTTACTAAATCTTATTTAGTTCTTGTTCACAATTCGAATCAATACTTCAATATAAAACTTCTTGTGATGGCAGCTAAAACACCACAACGTGATGTAAAGAAGTTTTCACCTTATTCTAAAAGGGAAGATTGGAAGAAAAATTATAGATCACCTGCATCGCCAGTGTACGTACCTACCGCTAAAGACTACGCCTTGTTTGAAGAAGCCAAAATCATACGGTATCAATAGTTTAGAAGATAAATCAAAAGAAGTACGCGAAAAACACGAGTTATTTAATGAGGTATCTATTCCATTAAACCACAGTTACTCAAAAATTGCGCGTCTAGGAATAGATGTTTATAATGGCTTCAGACCTTGTCTGAAAATAATAAAGTCCGGTTTTAATTCGGGTGTTTACTTCACGTTACCACAATTTACCGAGTTTCTAAGTGTATTGGGCAACATGATAGAAGACCTCAGTCACAAAGATGTGAGTAAATATCATCTTGAAAATTATATAGTGCACACAACTGATGTGAACGCTGTTCGATTTGTGCCTAAAAATGTGGAAGAAAAATTTCAATTGTATGTAGGCCTTAGTTCATTACAAAGCATTAGAAGAATGAAATCTTATTTTACGTCACTACTGAGCGACAGAGAAAACTGTGACTGTCCTTTTCAAGAATTTATACACGATGTGGTGAATTTTGTAGAGTCAAAGAAAAAACAGGAAGCCTGTTATGAAGATTTCGAAGAAGTTCTTGAAGAAAAGTATAACAAAAATTTTATGTTATTCGAATTAGTTCACAAATTTCCAGGTTTTATGAACATTACGGTAAAGGATTATATGGATACATATGATGACCGTTTTTTGTACAAATAATTTAGTATTTTACTATAATTACATGTAGGTAATAAAAACAATAAATATAACCAATAAAAATAAACTTTTTTTCTCGTATATAAAACCTGTTTTATTTTGAATGCATTTAGTTCTTGTTAAGATAACAATCGTTAACATGTACCAATTTCAGCATCCTTTCTCAGCGATTGTTGCAGGACCCTCTGGATGTGGTAAATCTTACTTTATTGTAAACTTTATAAACAATATGAATGATGTGTGTGACACTAAATTTGAAAATGTCATATGGTTTTATGATGAATGGCAGCCTCTGTATAAAGATTTGCCAAATATAAAATTTCAAGAAGGATTACCGTCTATGGATGCGTTTGATGGAAGAGAACCTAACTTAATAATCATTGACGATTTAATGCGCGAAGCGAACAGTGCTGTTGTAGATATATTTACTAAAGGTTGTCATCATAGAAACCTCAGCGTATTTTTCCTAACTCAAAACGTCTTTCACCAAGGTAAAGGACAACGCGACATATCATTAAATGGCCATTACATAGTTCTATTTAAAAATCCACGAGATAAAGCCCAAATAAAACATTTAACGAGCCAAGTATACCCTGAAAATCCAAAATTTTTAGAAGAAGCTTATAAAGATGCAACGTCGAATCCACATGGATATTTGCTTTTTGATTTAAAACAAGGTACGCCTGACATTGTACGTTTTAGAACATCAATTTTTAACGAAGACGGCGCATGCTACATTTACATTACACATCATAAAATTTCAAGATCACCTTGTAAATTACACAATTGTTGTATACAATAATCGTTTAGGTAAGTACTTCAATTTTTGTAATATTTATATAACCGTTACAAAATTGAATGGTTTTAGGTAAATCAGTTTACTTCGAAGGCCCTCGTAGCAGCGATAGAGTAGTTTTAAATTTAATTTTAGAAAGGCCATTACAATGTTATTACTAATTTATGTTCAGCGTTTTCGACTAAATACTTCTGCGAGATGTGTAGGATACGTACAGACAACAAAGAGCTCATAAACAGTGCAAATATATTTGCCCGGCTTGCCATTCAACACCTCCATGCAACAAAGATCTAGAAACTGTATTATGCAATTTATGTAACAGAGATTTTCGAGGCCCTGACTGCTTTGCAGAACATTCCAAGAAATTGTGTAAGATTCTTACAAGGTGTAATTCTTGTCTTAATAGTGTGTGGTTAGATATGTCTAAGCCTCATAAATGCTGCTACAGTTACTGCAACAACTGCGGTGCTGAAAAACCCATCCGTCACTTATGTTTTATGGCTAAAAATTCTTCTAAAAACTTAAATAAAAATTTTCTTTTTGTGTTTTATGATTTTGAATGTCGTCAGGATACTTCAGTAGTTGGAACTACAAACATGTTCTTACACACGCCAACATTATGCGTTGCTCAGCAGGTATGTCAGTCTTGCGTTAATAATGAAGATATTAACCAAGATTGTTTTTGCTGTGGGAAGCGGCAACATATTTTTAAAGAAGATCCTGTCGACAATTTTCTAAATTACGTTTCGGCTCTAAAGAAAAAAATTAAAAAAGGAGACATTGTGGCGTTGGCACATAACATGAAAGGGTATGACGGTGCTTTTGTTTTGAAGGGGTTGTTAAAAAATACGAATGCTTGGAATCCGAAAATTATATCAACGGGGACCAAGTTAATGTCAATTAACTGTGACGGAAACATCAAATTTATTGATTCGATTAATTATATGTCAATGCCACTGTCTAAGCTTCCCAAAACATTTAACTTTTCCGGTGGTAAAGGTTATTTTCCACACTTTTTTAATACTTTAGATAATCAAAATTATGTTGGACTTATCCCTCCTGCACACTATTACGGTTGTGACGAGATGTCTATTTCAATGCGAAAAGATTTCTTAAATTGGTACGAGCAGCAGGTACAAAATAATGTTATTTTTAACTTTCAATTAGAAATTGTTAAATATTGCATTGAAGATGTTAATATTTTACGGAAAGCCTGCTTGGAATTTTGGACGCGCTTTACAACATCCAACGGAGTCGACCCTTTTCGAGAATCTTGCACAATTGCTGGAGCCTGCAATGCAGTTTACAGACGGAATTTTCTTCAAAAAAATTCTATAGGACTCATACCCCCAAATGGCTACAGAATGGCTGACAAACAATCAACCATTGCAATTAAATGGCTGCTTTGGCTCGAACACTCTTTAGGAATCAAAATTCAACACTCTGGAAATAACCGCGAAGTTAGACTGAAAGAGGGTTTTTTAGTTGATGGTTTTTGTGCGACTACTAATACCGTATACCAGTTCCATGGTTGCTATTTTCACGCCTTGCAAACATTGTGTCGTTTTTGTTACCACAGAGTTTTGCTGTTTGGTCTGGAAAACAAGTCTCGCAGCCGTGAAAATAGCAACCATGGAACTGGTATACGGTATTAGTAGTCGCACAAAAACCATCAACTAAAAAACCCTCTTTCAGTCTAACTTCGCGGTTATTTCCAGAGTGTTGAATTTTGATTCCTAAAGAGTGTTCGAGCCAAAGCAGCCATTTAATTGCAATGGTTGATTGTTTGTCAGCCATTCTGTAGCCATTTGGGGGTATGAGTCCTATAGAATTTTCTTGAAGAAAATTCCGTCTGTAAACTGCATTGCAGGCTCCAGCAATTGTGCAAGATTCTCGAAAAGGGTCGACTCCGTTGGATGTTGTAAAGCGCGTCCAAAATTCCAAGCAGGCTTTCCGTAAAATATTAACATCTTCAATGCAATATTTAACAATTTCTAATTGAAAGTTAAAAATAACATTATTTTGTACCTGCTGCTCGTACCAATTTAAGAAATCTTTTCGCATTGAAATAGACATCTCGTCACAACCGTAATAGTGTGCAGGAGGGATAAGTCCAACATAATTTTGATTATCTAAAGTATTAAAAAAGTGTGGAAAATAACCTTTACCACCGGAAAAGTTAAATGTTTTGGGAAGCTTAGACAGTGGCATTGGCATATAATTAATCGAATCAATAAATTTGATGTTTCCGTCACAGTTAATTGACATTAACTTGGTCCCCGTTGATATAATTTTCGGATTCCAAGCATTCGTATTTTTTTAACAACCCCTTCAAAACAAAAGCACCGTCATACCCTTTCATGTTATGTGCCAACGCCACAATGTCTCCTTTTTTAATTTTTTTCTTTAGAGCCGAAACGTAATTTAGAAAATTGTCGACAGGATCTTCTTTAAAAATATGTTGCCGCTTCCCACAGCAAAAACAATCTTGGTTAATATCTTCATTATTAACGCAAGACTGACATACCTGCTGAGCAACGCATAATGTTGGCGTGTGTAAGAACATGTTTGTAGTTCCAACTACTGAAGTATCCTGACGACATTCAAAATCATAAAACACAAAAAGAAAATTTTTATTTAAGTTTTTAGAAGAATTTTTAGCCATAAAACATAAGTGACGGATGGGTTTTTCAGCACCGCAGTTGTTGCAGTAACTGTACCCGCATTTATGAGGTTTAGACTTATCTAACCACACACTATTAAGACAAGAATTACACCTTGTAAGAATCTTACACAATTTCTTGGAATGTTCTGCAAAGCAGTCAGGGCCTCGAAAATCTCTGTTACATAAATTGCATAATACAGTTTCTAGATCTTTGTTGCATGGAGGTGTTGAATGGCAAGCCGGGCAAATATATTTGCACTGTTTATGAGCTCTTTTGTTGTCTGTACGTATCCTACACATCTCGCAGAAGTATTTAGTCGAAAACGCTGAACATAAATTAGTAATAACATTGTAATGGCCTTTCTCTAAAATTAAATTTAAAACTACTCTATCGCTGCTACGAGGGCCTTCGAAGTAAACTGATTTACCTAAAACCATTCAATTTTGTAACGGTTATATAAATATTACAAAAATTGAAGTACTTACCTAAACGATTATTGTATACAACAATTGTGTAATTTACAAGGTGATCTTGAAATTTTATGATGTGTAATGTAAATGTAGCATGCGCCGTCTTCGTTAAAAATTGATGTTCTAAAACGTACAATGTCAGGCGTACCTTGTTTTAAATCAAAAAGCAAATATCCATGTGGATTCGACGTTGCATCTTTATAAGCTTCTTCTAAAAATTTTGGATTTTCAGGGTATACTTGCCTCGTTAAATGTTTTATTTGGGCTTTATCTCGTGGATTTTTAAATAGAACTATGTAATGGCCATTTAATGATATGTCGCGTTGTCCTTTACCTTGGTGAAAGACGTTTTGAGTTAGGAAAATACGCTGAGGTTTCTATGATGACAACCTTTAGTAAATATATCTACAACAGCACTGTTTCGCTTCGCGCATTAAATCGTCAATGATTATTAAGTTAGGTTCTCTTCCATCAAACGCATCCATAGACGGTAATCCTTCTTGAAATTTTATATTTGGCAAATCTTTATACAGAGGCTGCCATTCATCATAAAACCATATGACATTTTCAAATTTAGTGTCACACACATCATTCATATTGTTTATAAAGTTTACAATAAAGTAAGATTTACCACATCCAGAGGGTCCTGCAACAATCGCTGAGAAAGGATGCTGAAATTGGTACATGTTAACGATTGTTATCTTAACAAGAACTAAATGCATTCAAAATAAAACAGGTTTTATATACGAGAAAAAAGTTTATTTTTATTGGTTATATTTATTGTTTTTATTACCTACATGTAATTATAGTAAAATACTAAATTATTTGTAATAAAAACGGTCATCATATGTATCCATATAATCCTTTACCGTAATGTTCATAAAACCTGGAAATTTGTGAACTAATTCGAATAACATAAAATTTTGTTATACTTTTCTTCAAGAACTTCTTCGAAATCTTCATAACAGGCTTCCTGTTTTTCTTTGACTCTACAAAATTCACCACATCGTGTATAAATTCTTGAAAAGGACAGTCACAGTTTTCTGTCGCTCAGTAGTGACGTAAAATAAGATTTCATTCTTCTAATGCTTTGTAATGAACTAAGGCCTACATACAATTGAAATTTTTCTTCCACATTTTTAGGCACAAATCGAACAGCGTTCACATCAGTTGTGTGCACTATATAATTTTCAAGATGATATTTACTCACATCTTTGTGACTGAGGTCTTCTATCATGTTGCCCAATACACTTAGAAACTCGGTAAATTGTGGTAACGTGAAGTAAACACCCGAATTAAAACCGGACTTTATTATTTTCAGACAAGGTCTGAAGCCATTATAAACATCTATTCCTAGACGCGCAATTTTTGAGTAACTGTGGTTTAATGGAATAGATACCTCATTAAATAACTCGTGTTTTTCGCGTACTTCTTTTGATTTATCTTCTAAACTATTGATACCGTATGATTTTGGCTTCTTCAAACAAGGCGTAGTCTTTAGCGGTAGGTACGTACACTGGCGATGCAGGTGATCTATAATTTTTCTTCCAATCTTCCTTTTAGAATAAGGTGAAAACTTCTTTACATCACGTTGTGGTGTTTTAGCTGCCATCACAAGAAGTTTTATATTGAAGTATTGATTCGAATTGTGAACAAGAACTAAATAAGATTTAGTAAAGACGTGCTTTTATATCTTTATAGGGAAAGAATGTTTGTACAAAAAGTATTTCTAGTAAAATGTTTGTCACGTGACACATTAGAAAAAAAACAGGTTAATGATTCAGCAATTTTGCCTTTCGGTAAATATACAAGCAACGTAGTAGTTTCACATTTATTTTAAAATTAACTCGCCATTTTAGTACTAATCTTTCATAGGAAATTCTTTATGCATTTTTTAATATATCACTATATTATTTACAGTTGACCGTTTCGATTCAACTGTTTGGTAGCTCAGCTGTTAAGTTCGTCGCTTTGTAATAAAGAAACCCGGGTTCGAATCCAGGTACACCCAAGCTTTTTTTAAATAAAAATATTTTCTTTCTCGCTCGAATCATGAGACTTTATGACGCATAAAAAATTACCAGTTACGCGATGACGCACGACGCAATCAAAATTACCAATTATGCGATGATGTAACAGTGAAAGAGAGAGAAAAAAGTGTGAGAGAGAAAAAATGTGTGAGAGAGAAAAATGTGTGAGAGAGAAAAAATGTGTGAGAGAGAAAAATTCATTGTGAGAGAGAGAAAAACACTTTCACAAAAAAAACCAGAAAAATACTTTCACAAAAAAACCCTTCACGTACGTCTGCGACGAGGTCAGTAATGACGTCAGTGAAAGTGAAAGTTCAAGGTTGCGTCGTCCATATTCTACTTCAAACAAAAATTGACCTCCCCCTTAAACATTATAAGTAAATTCACACAAAAATTGCCATGTTTCTAAACAATAGGTATAAGTAAAATCACACAAAAATAGTTTCAAATAGGTGACTCAAAAAAACTTCACAGCCGCGCACGGAAACTGTTATAAACGCAACATTATTAACTTATTGTCTGAAATGTTTGTCATACATTTTTTTTTTTTTAAATTAGAAAAATATATATAATTTTTATATTTGTACTATATTTTGTATAAAACTGTCGGTTTTGACCGAGATTTGAACTTTCTGCTATTCATTTTATTTTTTGTATTACAAAGCTCGCAGATTTCTGCTGAAAAATGTTGTATGCCTAATATTTGTCTTACGCTATATAACTTATTCTTATCTTAATTTTAGGAAGCATGAAACTGTGTGTAGTGTCGGTACGCAAAAGTGGTTATTTCTTCTAGATATGCAAATTAACAGTTTTTCTATATAGTTAAAACTAAATGTAAAACAAATTGTCTAATTTGCGCGGTAGTTAATAAACTTATTTTTTTAGGATTTATATATGAAGAAACGTATGAAATATACGTAGAAGGGATGAAGTCGTACCTAAGAAATTTATGGAACTCCATAGACTTCAGCAGAAACTTTCTTTATTGTTTGGTGTTTTTACTACGAGTTGCCGCATATTTACAACAAAAAAATGAAATAGAACGAGACCCATCTACTGCTTATATTCCTCGAGAAAAATGGAACGCGTTCGATCCACAATTAATTGCAGAAGGTTTATTTGCTGCTGCTAATATTTTCAGGTATTATATCCGTATAGTTTTCGCCTTAATAGCAAAAAAATTTTAGTGCACTCAAATTAGTACATTTATTTTCAATAAACCCGCATTTAGGACCATTGCAGATTTCTTTAGGAAGAATGGTAATCGATATAGTAAAATTCTTTTTCATTTATTCCTTGGTTCTTTTCGCTTTTGCTTGTGGTAAGTACTTAATATAAATCACACGATTGAACCTACTATTTCTATAACCATTAGGTCTAAACCAGCTCTTGTGGTACTTTTCCGACCTTGAACGAAAGAAATGCTATGTACTGCCACATGGCGAACCGGATTGGGAAAATCAAGGCGATTCGTGTATGAAATGGAGAAGTTTTGCAAAGTATAATTAAAAGCAATGTAAAAACTAAATTACTCATATGTTTTTTAGCGTATTCGAAGCATCACAATCACTGTTTTGGGCCAGTTTTGGTATGGTAGATTTAGGTAATTTTGAACTAACAGGAATTAAGACGTACACTAGATTTTGGGGATTATTAATGTTTGGATCATATTCTGTGATCAACGTAATCGTCTTATTGAATCTACTCATTGCTATGATGTCAAATTCGTACGCTATGATAGATGTAAGTATTGTGCGATACTTAACAAAAATCTAAAATTAATTTTAGGAACATTCTGATACTGAATGGAAATTTGCCAGAACTAAACTGTGGTTGAGTTATTTTGAAGAAGGAAATACCTTACCTCCACCGTTTAACATCATGCCAACATTAAAAATATTATTAAAAACTTTCAAACTTCGTAAGAAGGACAAGAAAAGAAAAATGTCTACAAATGTGAGCTTAATGTTGTCATTAAACTACGGTCACCAAATATTTTTTAGAGAAAACATAAAGAAGAAAAAGAACGAGATTATCGATATACATCTATTATGAGAGCTTTAGTATGGCGATATATATCTTCCATGCATAAAAAAATGGAAGAAGATGCTGTTACTGAAGATGATATTAACGAAGTTAAAGGTGATATATCAGCATTCCGGTATGACATCTTAGAAGTTTTAAACAGAAATGGCATGGATATCTCAAGCGTTGAAACAAAGGAAAAAGGTACTCAGTACGCAATAAACGCAATTAAATCTATTACATACATTTGTAGCGGTTCTTGGTAAAAAAATGAAAATATGGGAACGGAGATTAATGAAAGACTTTAAAGTAGCGCCCATTGTAACAGATGAAGAAGCCGATCAATTAATTTATGAGCCTCCTCCTGAAAACGAAGATGCCTTATCGCGATTCAAAAGAGTTGCGAAATTGGCAGTACTAAATTCTAATATGCACAAATGGGGACAAGTTGTTACTGGCGTATGCCTAGCGTACTATAATCAACACAAAATTATAAACGTGACTAATAACATAATTTCAGATCACAAATTGGTCATTGTAGCAGTAAGGACTCATTTAAGAAACAACAGAATCTCTTGAAAGCTATGGAAGAAGCTAAGCGAATTGTAAATCGTAGCCCACTCCCATTATCGCGTTCTTCTACGCCCATTGAACTACCAGATACAACAGGGCAATCTATAATGGATATATTAAGAGGAATAGACCCTTCGTCTGAACACAAAGGTAAAATTTAATTTACTAATAATTTTAATTATTTGAATTTATATTTACAACAATTTATTTTAGCGGCTAACGCAACCTTAAAAGTATTATCAAATATGAGAGCACCTTTACAACCAAATGTAGTAATTACCACGCAACCATCAATTGCATTATCGCCTCCAACTCCAAAGAAGGAAAAATATGATCAAAAATCTGAATTTGAAACTGACATGCTAACAGATATACCAGATTTTATTACATTAGAAAGTCCAAAGTCGCCATCCGTAAGATCGCTAAAAGATGCTATCTTAACGATACCCGAAGAAAGTATGCCTGAAACAATAATTGTAACAAAAACAGAAGACACAACCAGTGAAGTGGAACCTGAAGCACTGCCAGACAGCAAAACCATTACATCTTCTGAATCAGAATCTGACCAAAAAGATTCATTTTCTGAAGAATCTAAAGACACAAAAATTGAAGAAGCAGCAACAAAGGTAGAAGAAACGCCATTGAAACTAGAAGACACGCCACCAAAAATAGAAGAGACGCAACCAAAAGAAGAAGAAACATCATTAAAAGTAGAAGAAACACCATTAAAAGTAGAAGAAACACCATTAAAAGTAGAAGAGGTATCACAGAAAGTAGAAGAAACACAACCAGAAGCAGAAGAAACGTTACCAAAACTAGAAACAACAGAACCAAAAATAGAACAAATGTCACCAAAAATAGAAGTGGTGCCACCAAACGTAGAAGAAGTACCATCGATAGTAAAAGAAACACCACCAAATGTTACAGAAGATGCTTTATCAAAAATAGAAGACAGGTCAAGTTTAGATAAAACTGAAAAAGAAGAACAGTCAGAAACAACAAGTGCAGAGAAACCAAAAACATCTCTGGAAGAAAGTATTTCATTAGTACCAGAACCGCTTAGTATCCAAACCGATTCAGCAAGTGTTGTATCTGATGTCCAAACAACAGTTACAGAGTTACCCGAAAGTAAAATTGGACCAGTTGAAATTAAAGTAGAACCAAGTGAAAGTGTAACGGAAGAGCCATCTCAAAATAAATCAGAAATGGATTCAGTTGAAACACAGGCTGTACCTGAATCTATTAAACCAGAACAAGAACCAAAATCAGAAGAACTATCAAGTGCAGAACCAACAGTAAGTAAGCAAGAACCTGCTAAAGAAGCTGAAACATCCAAAGTGACCCCGACTACAGTAGCTGAAAAAGAAAAAGAAACTGTAGACATTACCGCTGATAAACAAGATGTTCCAACTACAACAGAAAAAAAATCTTCTCCTTCCCATTCAGATAGTAGCGAAACAGGGTCAACAAAACCTAAAAGCCGTAAAGGGCAAGCTCCTGCAATTCCCGAAATCAAAGTATGCTTATTAACACCGAAATTATAAGTTGTAATAACTTCTTTTTACAGAAACCTGATGAAGAAGCAAAAGGTAGTACAGCCGATGAACCACCAAAAACAATAAAACCTGAAGAAAAATCACCACTGTCGTCTAGAAACATCACTCGAATAGGTGACAAAAAGCCTAGAAGACAACCGAGAACCGGATGGCTGTGAACTCCATGGAATGCGATTAAGACCAAAATGATATGTACTTCACAGATTTTTTTTTAAAAAGAATGGAAGTTGCTCAAGAATCTGTTAACTATATATTTTTATTGTCAAGATTGTGTTAATATAAATCGTAATTTGCATTGTTGTTAATTTTAATTACAACTTCTCACAGTTTTACTGCATTTCAAACATTGAACAGATATTAAGTTTGATAAGAATCTGTTTTTATTTCTTTAGTTTTTCTGGTATATTTTAGTTGCAAACTTTGGCAACATATATGTCGTGCACAAGTTATCAAGTTATGGTTCCCAGCATCAAGATCTCAAGTTCCTTAGCGTAAGTAGTTAGTTACTATGCTACCAATAATATTACTCTCAAAACTTGCGAAGAGTGTAAGCTTACAATCATCGACCGGATTTTGTCAAACTCTAGCCTTGCCTACGTTTAAAAGTTAAGGGTACTCGATCGGTTAAGTTAAGGTACACAGTAATTATTCAAATACGAAACTAACGGAAGGTTGTACAATGCAGTCGACTAGAAGTAAAAGATTAATTAATGATGTTAGCTATACAAAAAATACCTGACAGTTTAGCATAATATATATCGCTGAAAGCTTAAGATACATTAAAATATAGCTTATGATTTAATTCAAGTAATGGAAATAAGTGCATAATACAATTATAGAATTTGATACAAAATAATCACACTGAAGTCATAGAAGAAAGACAGCTATGCTGAAAAGAAATGTTTCTAAATTTGCGAGAATGATTTAGGTCAAGGTCTTCTATTTGCTACCTGATTTCATCCGCTCAAATTATATTTTGCGGGATTGTATACTGATTCACCAAAAGTTTTTGCTACACGTAACGTTTAACAGTTTTTTACTCGAACTACAAAGTTTCAATGAAAAAATCCCTCATTCATAATTCAATTCGATATCAAGATTTCAAACGATTACAAATTACGTGCAGCTAGCACTGGAGTACAAATTCCAATAGGATCAAAGTATTCGACAAAATATCGATTTACGCCGACATATCCAACCAGTGGTGTCGACGTACCAGTGACGTGTCAAAATTTTAACATACGAATTTTTGGAAAACTAATGATTAATGACATGTGACAATGTTATCTCGAAAGAAGGAACTACACAATTATCATCAAAAGTGAAACAATTACAAATATGCAAAAATCCGATACTATTGCTAATTTTTTTTTGGGTACGGTTAACTTTTATACAAGATTCATTAAAAGCGCAGCAAAAACTTAAGTAATGCTAAACGAGTTTTGTAAAAATGCAAAACTAAATGACTAGGATGCAATTTTTTCTTGGTGACACGAAAACGTATCAGAAACCAAAGACATCAATGTATTGCCACATATCTGCAAGCAACATTTGCCATTGCCTCTCCCTGAAGAAAAAATTAACTATGGTCGACAGTATATCTTACTGGCTGAAACCTTTGTCAGAAATAATATCGGTAACGCATATCACAGCGAATCAATTGTCACGGCTTTTTACGGTTTGTAAGTGTCGCGTTTCAGCGCTCCGAAAAGCGACACGGCATTATAGTGTGTTTGGTGGATAAAGTAAAGATCAGGAAATAACAGGCAACCAGGTGTTTTTTTCAATCGCTTCTCTGATCTTTCTTAAACGCCAGTTTTTGGTTTTAGCAATCGTTATAGTTTTTTCGAAGTTTATGTCATGTAAAGTGTTTAGCGCATGTTCGGCAATGGCAGATTTAAAAGGTTGAAGTAAACGAAAATGTCTTTTGTGTTCTATTAGTCATTTATCAAGTTTTCCGAACATTTGCTTTTTCTAGTTACCTTAGTTTTATAATTGTCATTTTATTAATTGTCCCCTGAAGAAGAACGTAGACTACGTTCGAAAGCTTGATAGTTTTTTAATAAATATATACACTATTTACCCAAAAACTATTTTACTATGTTTCATGGTGAAAATTTTGTATCTAAAAAAAACTAAGTTACGCACAAAGAACTTGAAGGTATATAAACAGAAAAATACTTAGACCGTAAAAATAGTATCCATAGTTGCTTAAAACCTAATAAAAATAAAAACTTTCATTCATGGAGGAAATTGTGTCTCACTGCAGAGGAGTTTTATTTTTTAAGTCATGTCGATCGAACGACGATCGAGGTGTGTTTCTATCGGTTCGAGGCCGGTTTTGGCATGCAGTTCGTCTATCCTAGCGTATTTGTATGATCCCGTTATTAATCGCATTATTTTATTTTGGAACACTTGAAGTACCTTTTTGTTGGTTTTGGACATGGCATTCCATACCGGCGCCGAGGAAATGAGCTATTTGTTTTTGTCATTTAACTTCGAGTTTGCGCTTAGCAGCGGGTGCAGCTTCTTGTTTATTGAGTACCTACGCTTTTTATATCGTTTTCTTGATGTGCGTTTTGAACGTTAGTTGTTTATCTAAGTGCACGCCTAGCTATTTCACTTCTTCTTTAGTTTCTATTTTCTTTCCGTTAATTATCGTCGGTGTTATGATTTTCTTTCTGTGAATTTTTTCGTAAACACGTACGCTTCGGTTTTGTTTTTGTTTATTCTGAGTTTCCTTTTGCCGTAGTAGTTTTATAGCCTGTGCACTTGTTGCTTGATTAGCATGTTTGCTGCTTCTGCGCTATCTTCGTGGACGTATATTGCCATGTCGCCTGCGTAAATTGCGTTTTTCGTTGCCCGTATGTTTCTTATGTAAATGTCAAAGAGATGCGGACCTATGACCGAGCCTTGCGGCACACCGGCGGTTACGTGTTTGGTATCCGAGCGCGCGTTGTTGATTTTTACGCGGAACTTTCTTCCGGTTAGATAGTCGTTTATTAGTTGTATTAGGTTACTCGGGTATTTTTGTTCTATCATTTTGTAGATGAGTCCTTTCGTCCAGATCTTGTCGAAGGCCCTTGCGATGTCTAGCAGCAGCATGACTGTGTTTCGTTTTTTATTAAAGTTCATTTTGATATCGGTCGCTATTCTGGCTGCTTGTTGAGTTGTGTTAAGCCCTTTTTTAAATCCAAATTCGCAGTTGACTTTTATTTTAAGTTTCTTTTCGGCTTCTTCTATCCTGTCAGGTATTATTCTTCGATAAGATTACCTAGTGTCGAGAGCAGTTTTATCGGTCTGTAACCTTATAGAATGTTATTGTTTTTGCCGGGCTTCGGGACGGCTATCACCTCGGCGAAATCTCATTTTTTCGATTAGTGTTTTGATGATTGCATTGACGATGTTACTTATTTGTACGAACGCTTTGGTCGGAAAGTTCTTAATTAGACTGTTGTCGATTTTGTCTTCGCCGGGTGCCTTGTCGTTTGGTAGATTTTTGATGTTTTTTATTTTGTCGGGTGTGATCATCGGTTTTTCGTATTCGGCATCGCGCGAACTTTTGCGGTGTTGGTTTTTGAGATATTTGTCTGCCGGTGTTGTAATTTGGTATTGTTCTTCGAATTCTGGGTCGTAGTTGTCGTGTGCTTCTTCGGACGTTTCTGCTAGTAGCTATAGGCTTTTTGTTGGTCGGTGACTTGCGTTTTGTTGTTTTTCGTTAGCGCCGGACTTTGCGGGAAAGCTTTCTTGAGAATTTTGACGAGTTTCTATAACGTGTTGTTTCTAGTTTTTTGTCAATTTTTTGTTGGCGTGTTCGTCTGTTTTGTTCCGTTATTTGTTTTGCGAATTGTTTCATATTTATTTTAGCCTCTTCGTTCAGCGTTCTTTGCCACGTGCGTCTCATTTTATTTCTGTCTCTTATTTTGCTTGTTATTTCCGGTGGTAGTTTATCTTTTGTTTTGTCGATCCTGATAGTTGTCGAGTGTTTGTTTTTGATTCTTCTCAGCGTTTCGGTGACTGTGTCGACTTCGTGTCTTCTAGCTGATCCGGCGTTTCGATAACGTTATTTATGATTACGGTTCAATTTAGATATTTTCTGACTTGTTTCCAGTCGTTGTCCTTGTACAATTTTATATTTTTTGTTTACTTTTTTGTACTCGTTTAGTAGCACGACGATTGGTTTGTGGTCGGAGTTTAGCTCGCACGACACCGATTTGCTGTACGCCGCGATCACAAGGGTTCCGTTGCTCAGTTGTATGTATGTGTTTGCTATGGTCGTGTTTTTTACGTCGTCTTATTTAAAGCCAATGTAGAATTTGACGAGTATCGCGGTTCCGCCTAGGTTGCAGTCTCTGTCGTTTTTCACGATTTGATAGCCTCATATTTATAATTTTTGTTTGACGTTCAGGTTGGTTTCTAACAGTAGCATTAGGTCGATTTTTTCTCTTTTGAGGTATTCGATGAGTTCAGGTTTCTGCTATTTATAGAATTCGCGTTCTAGTATGCTATTTTTGTTTTCTTATCCATCAATGTCATTCATGAATGTTAAGAAAGTAATCGTTTTTTTCTCATTTCGTGTTTCATTCCGCTAGAACTTTTTTAGCTTTTTTACCAGTTCGAGCATTCCGTTTAGGTTTAAGGTTTCTGATAATTTGTTGATTTCGGACGTTAGTTGTTGGAATGTGCCCGCTTTGTTGTTACGTGTCGTTCTTGTTGTTGGCGATGTTATGCTAGTGGTGTTCGCGGTTCTATGTTGGTGTTCGTCGATGTCTTTACTGTCGCTTTTTTCCTTTGTTCTAACGCGTTTGTTGTCCGTGGTGGCACTGGTTCGTATCTCGGTGCGGTGTTGTCTTCTGCCGTTTTGCGATTTTTATAACCCCTTTCGAGACCCCGTTTGTATGCAACACATTCGGTGCTCTTGGCATGTGATCCACGTTACAATTTGCGCATTTGGCCGGCGTGCTTCTGCTTTTGTCGCACGTTCTTCTTATGCATAGGGTTCGCGTGGCAGTTGGACTTTGCATGTTGTTTGGCATCGGTGACATTGCGTTATTTTTTTGTGAGCTGCTTTTCCCAATCAATTTTTATTTGGTTTATTATTCTTACCTGCGTTCTCAACGGTTTGAGTTTTATTCGTGTTCCGTTATAACTAGGTAGGCTGGTCTTTTCGTACCTCTCATGCGGTATATATTTTATTTTAATGCCGTAGTGTTCTTCGATTTCCGCTTTTACGTCCGCTGGCTCTGGTTCGTGATCGAAACCCCTCAATGCGTGCGTTTTTTGGTTTAGTGCGCGTACGTGTGATATTCGCTTTTATCTTGTTGCAAAGTGTTGATGTTGGACCAGTCTTCTTTGCGTAATTTGTGATGTCTGAGTGAGTAATTTAATATGGGCGGGTTTTTTTCTTCGTTTTCGTTATTTTTGTTTGACGTGGTGCCGTTGTTGTTTGTCGTTGCGGCCGTGGTGAAGTTGTCGTTTTTTCTTTTCATTCTCAAACTTGTTTTTACGCGTAAAAAATTCTCATAATTTGGTTTATTACTTTGTTGTCGTTGTCACTGTCGATCACTTCAATTTCCATGTCGCTGTCGTCTTCGGAAAGCGCGTTGTATTTATTGTTGACTTGTATTGTTTCTCTGTTTCTTGTTCTTTGGCGGCTCGTTTAGTTGTATCGATTATTCATCTTCTTTTCTTTGCAAAGAACTTATCGGTTTTTTTGTGTTGGTTATCGTTTCTATTGTTGTAGTCTAATTCATCGCCTTGGAGGTCGTTAGGAACTAGCTATTGATTCTGAATTAAAATATTTGTTACTAATTTTAATTCTTCTAATTTAAATCCAGAATAAAATTACCAACAAACATATTAATTCTGAATTAAAATGTTTGTTGATAATTTTAATTCTTCAATTTTAAGTCAAGAATCAGAATCTGATAAAGAAACCAGAAGTTTTAACAGTATTTCTTATATAATTTTGTACGTATCTAAATCATTCGAATTATTTTCACAGTTTCTTATAGATAATTCTTCCTAACAATTTAATCAAATAAAAAAAATTTCTAACATTAGCAGTTTATTAGATATTTGATTTATAATTTAAAGTTAATTCCATATATAGTATAGGTTCGAATATTGCCTGCGACGATTTTTTTTAGAGAAGAATTTCATATCATAAAAGGAAAGCAAGATACGTTAAAAATAATAATTTTTACTGATTTATTAAAGGGGAAAGCAATATCGAGGCGCACAAATATCGGGGTTAGTTATATTATATCTCATTGGGGTTAGTCGATTAGATAACATAAGCTCAATTTGCCATATTTCGGTTGTATCTTAATGAAATCGAGAAAAATTTCAAAAAAATTATTACATGCTAGGAAGTCAATACAAACGTGTACATATCACTTCAAAGTGGTTTTATGACAACATAACTTTAAAAAAATATATGTTTTTTCAATGTTTCTTATAGGAAAGTCGTGTGGTGACTGAAAAGCAAAACTTTTCGAGATGACCATATTTCAAAATCGACGTAATGTTCATGCGAAAAATATATTCAAAGCCTTTTTTGGTATTCGAGATCGCAGGTTGTCGGCAGCTAAAAACGTAACTTTATTATACAATAATTTACAGAAGTCACATTTAACCCGGCCCAAACCAAAACTCTGTCCGATTTTGAGCCGGTTATCGCGCAGGGCCGTAGAAAAATAATTCGTGTCGGTTTTTACATTCCATCCCTAATTACAAAAACTATTTGGATCGTTAACGCAAGCCTTTCTTGATTACGCCATAATAGAAACTATAAAGATGTATCTAAAACGCAATCATAATAGACTAAAATTGAGTAAAAACTCAATATGCGCGTAGTAAATCTGTTTAACTGTAAATAAGGCGGTAAATCTGTTTACTTTAGACGTACATAAATGACTCATAAAAATCTGACCGACGCGCCTATACCAGCTGTTGACAAACAAACGAAACCCATACTAAAACAAACGGAAGCAAATCCGACGAAAACTCGTTTGTGCGTATTGTGTATCTATTTCTTACAGTAAACGAATGCGGCGATTTCTAATTAATAAACAACAGTTAAAATTTTTCATGCCACATACCACTACACCACAAATACCATAATCCTATTTGAATGAGGTTTTAGAATTTTAAAACGAAATTTAAAAAATGGCAATGTTCATAAAGTTTTTTTTTCTGATGAGACTATATAAAATAACCTAGACCAGGTGAACAACTTTTACAAAAACAACAAAATTATTTTTAACAGTTTATTACAGATTGTATAAACATATTAACAAAAACATAATTTCAATATTAAGTATTGAAAATGTAAACGAGAACAAAAAAATCGCTTCAAATAAATGTAAAAAAATAAACTAATTCTTAAAAAAGTCAAATTAATAAAAGTAAATTAAATAGAGTTAAAAGTAAAATTAATCGACTTCTGTAGAGATATCAACATTATCTATCAATACCACCTCGTTACTAAGAGATTCGCTTTCCAAACTTTGTTTTTCTAAAGCATAATTGGTATTAGCCTTTTCTAATTCTAACTCTGCTCTGGTTTGTAACGGTAATAGTAAATCATCCGGTGAACTACCACCTGCTTTCAAAGCATTTAATCTGAATAAAGTAGCATTTAATAACTCTTCGTTTCCAGCTTCTTTGGCTAATTTAACACAAAACTCCAAAATCGGAATATCCTTACGTCGAAATAAAACTTTAGCTGCATCTTCCATCATATTTAAAACTATGTAACTAGAATAATTCTTACAAATATTTTTAAGTAGTAAACGCGAGAAAAACTTACCACTGTGCTGCAATTTCATATTTACCAACTGAGGCAGAATAAGAAGCCCATCGTTTAAGTATATTTTCGATTATAGGATCGGTAGTAGACAATCGGCTTTTAGCTAGAATCAGCGCTTCTCGGTAGTATGAACCAAAACACAACGCTTCAATTGCTTCTTCTACTTTGTGACATGCTAAGAAATAATACGCTGCTTCTATTGGTTTATTGTTATTTTCGTTTAAAAGTTGTTTAGCATATGCTTCACATGCTTCTTGCCAAAGACTGTTTCAAAAAATACATTTTTATTTAAATAGTACCTACATTTAAATTCTTACTTAAACGACACCATAGGTGCGACGCTAACCAGCCAGTGGTTTAAGCTTTCGCACATGATTGCATTTTTTATAGTATCTCCAATATTGCCTTGCCACAACGAGATACTTTCCAAGCACAAAGGAGTAGTTCGGTTCGCACGATTTTCGCCTAAAATATGTACACGGTAAATATCTCACAAAATAAAACTCCCAAAGCACTACATCATCATCATATGTACCGTTAAAAGTTGTAATAGTAACACCTCGCCTCCCATTACCCGCTCTTTAGAAATATTAAATATCATTCACCTAATTTCAAAGCTACTGACAGCAGTAAAACAACAGATAATTTACTCTTTTATAATTCTTTACAAGAAACATTGGATTAGGACAGGTTATGTACTTCTTTATAAAATCGTGCAACGTACAAAATTATATCTGTCAAAAATGATCTTTAGTTTTCTTTTAATAGTTATTGTAACACACAGAAGCGTATATTGGAACATGTTTACTTACATTCAAGCTTCAAAATTTCATCAATTTTGTCTTTTCCTTCAAATAATTGTAATATATTAAATACGGAAGAGTTTTCATTGTGATTTTGTTTACAATCTTCATAAGCATCATCTTTAGAACGTTTTGAATTAAACAATTTAATACAGTCCTGTAACATATCAGTGTGAACGTTCAAATTATGCAGTTGCGATATTCCGTTCAGTAACCATTTCGATGTACGTTTTTGTTTACTTTCGTCTTTGACAACAGGCATTTCTTCGCTCGCTTTTGATTTTTCGAATGATAGTGTTTGTTTTTGTTGCGGTTTATCTGAACAAAACAAAAAATTGATATCATTAAACACGTTTAGAATCTAATCAAACATACCAATTTTATACGTAGGAGGGTTCTCTGACAATTTCCATATTCTTAAGACACAACCTCTACCTCCCGTTATTATATAATCAGAATCTAGCGGACTCCACACTACTCCATACAATACATCAAACTGCGAAATACAGGCGTGCAGTAAAGTTTTCGTTTTTACGTTCCACACCTACAAACAATACGTCATATTGTTACTAAATACTTACTTATTTCAAGCACATTTAAAAACATAGTTTTATCTTCTCGTGCCTTTGATTTCTTTCACGTTATTGTTAATCGTAACAACGTAACATTCTTTGTAATGTAATTTTAAAAGGTGAGATATAGCACTTACCATCGCCATTCCAAAATCGCCTGCAGACGCTAATATTTCAGACTGATGAGGACTCCATGATATAGTGTGCACGTAACCCTGATGTTCCGTAAAAACTGCAACAGCACAATCTTCATATTTATTTTCAGCTTCCACTAAAATAAAATGTATTTATATTGTGCCAACCTTTTCAAATGAAATTAATTACAGTTACTTAATGTGCAATCATACACTATAATTTGATTTGTCGATAAGGCCAACCAGTTTTCTTCTGCACTTCCCGGTGGGTGCCATTCCATGCAACGAACTGTTTTGCTTTGCAACAAAAACTTAGCCAGTAATTTCAAAGAACTATCAAATAGAAAAAGTTCGCAATTTTTTGTTGCTATAGCTAAAATACTGTAATCGTGTTTCCAAGCAAAACTAGTCAAACCAACGCCATTATTAATATTAATTTCAGTAGGTGCTAAAGAAAAACATATTAATGTTTTTTTAGTATTTAATGAATTGTTACCATTTAGAGGTTTCTTTACGTCGTAAGCCATTAATTTTGAACTTGAAATTGTATAGACTGCAAAATTATTCGGATCGCCATTTAACGGTGCCCATTGTAAAGAATACAACGCATGATGTCCCGCTGGTACTAACTCGGTAATATTTTTTACAGTACTAGCAGTGTCTATCAGCCCTACCTAAAATAAACTTCTATAGTGGTAAAGTTTCTCCAATATAAGCACTATACTTGTCCTTCCTGCGTTCCATATGCTAAACAAGCTTCTTTCTTTGGGTGCCAAGCAAAACTAGTAATTTTAATCTGACTTTTCTCATAAAGTGGAGTCATGGAAAGTGTTTGTAAATGAGGGCGACTTAAATCTATCAATCTAGAGTTACCATCACCCATACCACAAGCTATTCTAAAAACAAAAGGAGCAAGTTTAGTGTATTCATAATTATAATCGGAACTATTTTGAACATTGAATAAGTTTGTACCTCGTCGGATCAATAGGTGATGGTATCAAACAAGTAATGGTCCCTCCAATTGTAGTATAACATCCCAAAGTTTTGTGATCACAGCCTAGACTCGTATTTAAGATAAAACGATCAGATCCCGTAGTCCATGCGTTTAATAAATTTTTATCCCTCCAATCTTCGTCGTCCGCACATTCATGTTTTCTAGTAGGAGCTGCTATGCAAAACAACTGTTTAGTATGATCGCTGTGAATTAATCGAGGTTTGCAGTCCCTGAAAACGAAGGATAAAAACAATATGTACAGACGGTAGAGCTTTTATTTTTTTAGAAAAACCTTTTGTTGAGTTAAACTCAAACACGAGTTTCTTTTTTTTTTAACAATTTACCAAAATTCACAAAAAGAATAAACAGTTTAACCACAGATGTCCATCAAGAAAAACAAGAAAAACTTGTATACGCGACACGAAAGAGTCAATACAATTCAACTTTGTCTATTACGATTTTAACAAAATACAAAAATAGTGAATTTTTCTTATAGATTTGTAGATACAAAAGCTAAAACAATAAATAGTAGACGTATTAAATAAATGCCAACATTGAAACTTAACGTAAAAAGAAATTTTAGAAAAGAAAGAAGAAAACTAATTTTTTCGGCTAAAAATAAATAAACGAAATAATATTATTTACTAGAAAGTGAAGAACTGAATAAAGAAAAGTGAAGAAAACGGAGATGTCTCGATTACAATTTTTTTAACAAAAATCAGCTGTTTTAGAAAATTGTAAAATAACGAATGATAAAAATTTAAAAAAAAACTAAAAAATAAAGGCAATAATGAAAATAAAACCTTTTAATAAGGAAAAAGTTAATACTCAAAGTAAAAAGTGAAAAAATGGAAAAGAAAAATGTGAAGACGGAAAGGCCTTCAATTACAATTAAAAAAAATAATTAATATAATAAATATTTGAATAAAACGTATTAAATATAATTAGTTGTTCAAACTTAGGTAAGAAGTAACAAAATTAAAAAAAAACAATATAAAAGAACTGAAAACCCACTATTGTTTGGTAAAATTGATTTACATTTGTGCCATTTCATATCAAATCAACAAAAAAAATTTAAACCAACTTGACCATTTCAGATTTTGTTGAAACTTTTTACAACCTAAAATATGACCTGATTTCGATGAGTCCTAGAAAATTGAGTAATAGCTTATTTTAAGAAGATTTAATAAGCTTTAATTTGACTTTTAATGTTTTAATAATTGGTAATTTTGTTTAACTCAAAAAATTGATATTGAAAATTTTTGAAATAGTGTTTTTTAATATTATTAGAATTTATATACATTTTAAGTGAGGTTTTGTGAGCACACCATAAAAATGTCAAAGTAGGACCATGATGGAATCGGAAGTTATGATAAAAATACATCACAGTTGTCAAGAATTTTAAGCGTCACCAGCATACCATATCGACTAAGGTCGTAATTACGACACCTCGTCTTATGACTCATACTTATCCGAATAGAAAATTAAAATAATATAGTATACCTATTTCACTTATTGTTTGCAGTTAAAGAAAGATATAATCTTTAGAAGGTCTGTAATACTAATCTCTATTATATATACTTTATACTAATCTCTATTATTTATAACAGCAGTGTACGCCGATAACGTTATGTTAGCTTGTGTCACTTTAATTCATCTTGAATTAAATTAACTGTTAATCGAACATAAACTGTTTTTAAGACAAAGAATCGTAATATTATGTGTTGTAATTCTTGATAACCATAAGTACATTTTACATATTAAAATATTTTTTAATTTTATTCCCGAATAGGTACATATAGTAGTATAATTATCTACATTTCAATCCTAGCTTTAGACTTTAAAAGTGCATAGGATAAGATCGCAGTACATTAATTTCAGATCACCCCATTCAATAGCCATATGTTGCCTACCGATGAGTCATAAGACACATTTCGCAATTACGACTATATTTACATACTAAAATATAATTAAATGTGAGTCAACTTAGTAAACCCACTTTTAATTTGCTACTTTCATTATTTAATTTTATGAAAATATAAATATTTTTTGTATGAAGGTTGAGAATACAATATATTAAGTAAAAACTATAGCATTAAATAAATTCTCAATTTTATTAATCGTAACTTGTAAATCAAGTGCAAAATTTAAAATTAATTTAAAATACATTGTAAATGAATGAAATATTTGGTTTAAACCCAGAAAACCCAGTCCAGCCTAACTGCTAACAACTCCATCGTTTGAAAAGCTAAAAATCTAGTTAAAGAGAAAGGTGTAATGTCTTCTCCGGATCCAAAACCTGCTTAAAACTGAGGTGAGTCAGCAGAAGTCAGGTAAGAAGGATTTTGTTTCTGTTAATGTAGATTGCAAACTAGTTTATGTACAAAAAATTCTGATTTTGAATATATTAGGGGAATGTTTGTCTTCAAAAAACGCTATCCAACAAAAAATTAGGTTTTCTAAATTCTGTAAACTTCGCCAAAAGCAGTATCTGCTGGCACACATTCAGTGTCTGTATGTACTCTACGTCGAAAGTTAATGATGTAAATCTAAACTTGATAAATCGAGAATCACCAATTATTTCAGACAATATACAGAATGTCTAGATATTAATGACCTTAAGGCTTTATTTAAAGATGCATTTGATCAAACCAGCATGTGACATTCTTTGAAACCATTACCAAATCCAGAGAAGATTTCTTGGACTCTTTGCCTAAACTATTTTACATTTTATTGTTACTAAACAATCAGCTTATCTGAGACAGGTGAAAGAAAATTTTCTCCTAAATTAATGCATTGTTCTGTGCGAAAATTACTCTTTTGTCTGCGAAATGCTTTCACTGGAACAATGCTCAAGCGACGATACATCATTTCGTTATTAACTACAATGACGAAAATAATATATTTCATGATCACATAGTTCACGATACAGTTGCTATGCCTTTGTTTCAGCACCTCATAGATTTTCTAAAGCAAAAACTACCAAATGAACTTTCATTAGTTTTCTAATGGCGCAACATCGCAATATAAGAATAAATCACAATTCCTTAACCTCTATGATCACACTGCAAACTTTTCTATTAAAGCAGAATGGAATTTCTTTGCATCTTCACACGGACAAATGTGTAAGGGGTTCGATTAAACGTTTAGCCGCACAAGCAAGTCTGGGAATTATTGTGACTACTTGTCAACTCTACGACTAAGAAAAATATCAAAAATATTAGTTTTATTTATTTTACTCAAGAAGAACATGAACATGAAAAAACACTTTTGGAAACAAGATTGGAAGAAGCAAAAACCTGCAAAAGAACTCATAACTATCACACAAATAGTGTAACCAGAATTTGGTTAGACGCATTCCTTTGTAAATGATGCAAAAGAAGAAGTTATTTTAGAAAATGGTGTAGACAGTGACTAACATTCGAGTGATATTGTTGGTTTTGTCACTTGCATGTATGAAAATGAGTGGTGGTTAGGGTGTGCATTAGGAATAGAAAACGAAAACACAAATCAGTTCTCTAGAACCCCATGGACCTTCATTTAAGTACCTTCGGTCACCAGACATATTGTTTGTAAATAAGATAATTATACTAATGAAATGGTCCTCAACTCAAACTGGAAGAGTGTATGACATGACAGAAAGTGATAAAGCAACAAAAATGCTTCAATCCAAACCGAAAAAAAAGCCTCGTGCATAAGATGACAAAATCTTGAAAAAGAACAACTGTTTTTTTAAGCAGTATTTTGTGATTATAAGAATACGATTAAGTTAGTGTTTAAATGCAGCAATTCAATTTAAAAAAAATGTTCCTAAATCATATCAGACATCGATACAACATACAAGTATAAAATAAAACACTTACCTTTGACGATTGTTCCCATCGTCGCCTAATCTCCAATGAAGCAACTGTGCCTTATTTGCAGAAGACAAAAGACTGCGAGGAGTAACCCAGCAAATTGTAATCCAGTATCTCTCACCACCCTTTGAACGAGAAGAGTATGGCTTTGGAAAAAATAGTTCCGTTTCTAGAAGACCATCCGTACCTGCACGCCAAATTTTTATACTCCTAAAATACCAACAAAACCAGTCATAAAATTAATTATCACAAATGAAAATGTCAATAATTACCTGCAACCACGACTTGATGAAGCCAAAAGAAATTCCTCTTTGATTGGCTGGTGTTTTGTTACTACCGTATCAACATCGTTTAATGTATTTTCACAAATATCCTCTGTTTTCTCATTCGTCGTTTCCAGTTCTTCACATAGTTGTTCTTCATGTAAATTACCAATGTCCTCTTCCTTCGACTCAATGTTATTAACATCTATATTAATTACTGCATTTTCATTTTTATCTTCAGTCAGTGTTTCAGTTGAACTATCACTTTTAAAATCATTTGCAGGTTTATTCTCTATTTCTATTAAAACCTCTTTAGTTTCGTCTTGAACTTCTACACTTTCAATAATACATGTATTATCACTTACTGCTAATTCTAAATTACTTTCGAGCAATTCACTATTTAATGTACAAGATTCAGTTTGTGGTACAATGTCAGGCAACGATACTTCGTTACACATATCAGTATGTTCTTCTTCATTTTGCACCTCGTTATTTTTCGTATCTCTACTCGTCACTATTTTTTTAGGAAAGACATTATGCGGCGCTGGACACCAACTTAAAGTAATAATTTCTTCATCATGTGCCCGTATTCTAAACACCACCCTTCCTGACTCTTAAAAATGAATTCATTTATTAAAATACCGCATTAAAACAAATTATACAAACTTTTTAAATCGGCTATTAAAATTCCTCCCCTTTTGGTTCCAACAGCGATTAACCAAGAAGCATGTGGACAAATTGATATCGTAGATACTTTAACGTTTGCATCTTTTATTGTGTTAATTGAACTTAAGCTACTGGTAGATAATTTCCAAATTATTATAAAACCTTTCTCAGACACACTAATTACTCGATCTTCGCCTGCAAATTCTGCTCCTACTATTTTATCACTATGTGTCTGAAACACAACATTTGTATAAAGTATTGCACTTTCAACTGCAGTAAATGTGAATTTTGATTAAACCTACATGAAAATATCTAATTTATAATACAAGTCCTGAACTTAAATCTTTTCAAATTGTTAAGGGGATACATTGTTATTGGTTAATTATTATTATTATTTAAATTATAAGTCCACCAATAATAAATACTAATTTTCAAATATATTTTTTACATACGTTTCAAGCTTACAAATATAAAGCTCATCTTCAGAAAATTTTTTTGAAAAATGTAAATTTTTTTTTTGATATTTTTCAAAAAATTTTTCTGAAGATGAGCTTTATATTTGTAAGCTTGAAACATATGTAAAAAATATATTTGAAAATTAGTATTTATTATTGGTGGACTTATAATTTAAATAATAATTAAATCTTTTCATTCACGATTTACAAGCACATTTCCTTAAATACCACATTTTCACTGACATCTATCAACTACTAACGATTGTGGTTGAGAACAACTTGCTCGAGTCTAGTAAATAGAAACAAGACATTTACTAACATCCCTGATAGCTGTGATAAAAATACAAACATGTAAAAGTTTAAACCGGATTTTTTGTTTAAATTAATTAATTTAATTTTCATTATTCTCTTATTTTTAAATTTTAGAAAATCTACTTTTAACTATAATGTGAAACAAATAAAAATAATAATAACGTGTCTCATTTTTTAGTTTATTGAAATACAACTAAATTTATTCACTTCTCAGTTATAAATGAATAATAATCTTGTATGCGCAAAATCGTCAAATATACTTGGTACTATTTTCGTACTATTTTCAAAAAAATGGATTAAATGAACGATTTAAAAACAGTGGTTTAAATCTACCAAACCTGCCAAGAATTTTCAAATAATGAAAAATATTCAGATAGAAACCTCGAAATTACAAATAATGTGTTTTTCAGATATAACAATGACACCGTAAAGTAGAAGACAAAAGTCATAATGGTGTTAAAGAGTCATAACTAGGGTACGGATAGTTACGCATTAATAACACCTGAAATTACATGCAAATATGCACAAAAAAAACTAAAAATATGTACTTAAATATGCGTTTAAGATATATATCTTTTATAAGTTTTATTATTTATTTCTTACATAATAGATTGTTAAATAAACAATACGGTAATGATAATACTATTTTCCATTCTGGATAATTCCCGTGTTGTCGTTATTACACAAGCTGAGCTTTCGTCACACATCACAGCTGATATCTTCAGACCCCGGACGTGTGACGAAAGCTCAGCTTGTGTAATAACAACACGGGAATTATCCAGAATGGAAAATAGTATTAATAATGCAACCCGTGGAAATCTTAATTCTACTAATATAGTAATAACTACAAATAGAAAAAAATAAACAAATACAAATCCTGAATCAATTGATAAAAAACGAAGCAGTAAATGTTCAAATGCAAAGTTGCTCTGTTGTCAAAAATGTTTTTGTATTGTGAAGACTCGTTCTACATCGCATGACTAAATTTAAAATCTAAGACATTCGTTGGTGAACAATTTTGATGCATCGGATATAGATTATATTTGCAACACTTCACTTATGTTTCTTAGCTGCTGATAACCCGCATTTTTCAACAACACTACTTATAATTTATTGACTAATTCTTTTTCTCCAGTTCACCTAAATGTTGTTTAAATGCTTTGTTCTAAAGGAATTTCTTTTTCTTCAAAATTAGTTACTCCAATTGCTCCAGATAGTAAATTTGCAGATAATGTAGAATAGTTCCTCGAATACAATACCTTCCGGCCACAAAATACACGAAATGTGAAAAAACAGCAATTGTTCTATAGTTGCCTTTATCTAATACTTTCCACTTTTTCAAACTTTTTAATTTTAAGGTTTTCGCAACCGGGGAGAAGTCATAACTTTTCAGTCATAGCGTTGGTCATAGATTATTCAAACTTTAACACCGGACTGATATATCAGAAAGAGGGAAAGCGCGATAGTTGCTATACTTTCATTTTAATAACTATGTAATGAACTTAAAAATACATTTTATATTACAAATTATAAAACAAAATGCAAATCCAAACGGTAGTACTGCTAATTTTTCACTTTCACTATTTATTTATAGTTTAATTTTTGAATTGTGTGCTACACACATTTTTACATAACAAAAAACACAAAAATTAGAAGACAGTCTTCCCTATTTTTTCAAATTAAACAATCACAAAGTTATCGTTGCGTTGATTTACTTTCGACTCCGCACGGTTTTTCTCAAATTTCACTAAAAAGATCACTTTTTATTTACATTTTAATTTATGAATCGTTTTTACATAAGAAAAAAAATGTGTTCAAATTAAACTTTATCCTGTGAGCAAAACGCACACAATTTTTCCAAATTCATTAGGAAAACTAGCTCGGTTTTATGCCGTTATACAGGGTGTTCCACGAGGTACTATACGTACTGAAATGGTATGTTCCTTAGGTCAATTTAAGTAGAAAACGGCCTATAAACATAGGTCCAATTCGCCATAGTTACACAGATACAAGCGTTCAAAGTTTATAACTGATCACACATTTTTTTAAAATTTATTATTCTTAGTCAACTGGGAAACAAAAGCCGAACAATATGTCATTTATTGCTTTCTTTTCTACTAGTGTCACAGTCGATTTTATTAAATGAAGTGTAATTTAAATGCAAAATGCCTTCTCATTTTTCTAAGGAAGAGTATGCTGATATCATTTACTTTTATGGACTTTGTGATGGAAATGCGAGATTTGCCGTTAGGGAATATGAACGAAGATTTCCCAACAGGAGGGTGCCAAATCACCAAACCTTCTCTTCTGTGTTTCAACATGTACGGACTCATGGTTCATTTCCATCAGTTTCAACAAGATCTGACCGTCCTGTGCAGTTAAATGTGAATGAGCAGGAAAACATTCTACAGATGGTTGATCGGAGTCCAGTGTTGAGTACTAGAAGAATTTCTTCTCGAACGGGACTCCCCCGTATGTCAGTATGGCGAAAATTACATGATGGGCTTTTGTATCCCTATCACATACAACAGGTTCAGCATCTGGAACCTGGAGATTTTGCTGCCCGGTTGAATTTCTGCCACTGGCTACAAGTAAATCCACAATTAGTTCCATTCATTTTATTTAGCGACGAGGCGCAATTTACTAAAGATGGAGTGAACAATACACGTAATTCTCATTTGTGGTCATATCAAAATCCACATGGCACAACAGAAACTAACTTTCAGCGCAGATTTTCTATTAACGTATGGTGTGGCATGATTGACGATCAACTTATTGGACCTTTTTTCTTTGAGGAACGTCTGACAGGAGAAGCATATGCTAACTTTTTGCGGAATGAATTGCTACCGCTTTTGGAAGAAGAACCTTTACTAACAAGACAACAAATGTTTCTGCAACATGATGGAGCTCCTCCACATTTTAGTCGGCATGTGACCGAATATCTAAATGTTGCTTACCCCAATAGGTGGATTGGGCGTGGAGGCCCGCATGCTTGGCCACCGAGATCGCCCGATCTCACACCTTTGGACTTCTATCTGTGGGGTCATGTGAAAAGTTTAGTATACGAGATAAAAGTTAATACCAGAGCTGAACTAATACAGCGTATCCTGGATGTGTGTCAACAAACACGGAACAACCAGCAGGTACTTCGAGCGGCTACTCGGTCCATTTTAGATCGCAGCCGTCGTTGTATTAATGCTGAAGGAGGTCATTTTGAGCATTTGATGTGATTTTTTTGTTTGTTTTGTAGTTCGATTTTCTGTTTTCAATAATAATAATTTTCAAAAAATGTGTGAGCATTTATAAACTTTGAACGCTTGTATCTGTGTAACTATGGCGAGTTGGACCTATGTTTATAGGACGTTTTCTACTTAAATTGACCTAAGGAACATACCATTTCAGTATGTACAGTACCTCGTGGGACACACTGTATTCTTAAAAGATATGCGTTTTGTACGAACTTCATAAATGTCTAAACATTTAGCCTATCGACAATGAAATAAAAAATCATGAAAAGGTGCATGCTACTAACGGGTCCATAGTGATTTACTTGTATGGGAGGCTTTCTAATTTTTGTGTTTTCGTATGTAAAAATGTGTGTAGCAAAAATTAAAATACAAATAAAAAGTGATAGTTTCAAAGAAATTTGATAAAAGCCGCTCGGACTCGAGAGTAATCTATGTAACGAGTATTCATTAATTTGAAAAATTAGCAGTACTACCTTTTGAATTTACATTTTGTTTTATAATTTGTATATTAAGATATAATTTTAAGTTTATTACATGGTTATTAAAATGAAAGTATAGCAACTGTCGCGAATAAATTCTTTCCGATATATCAGTGCGATATTAAAGTTTACAAAAGCTGTAGAATACTATTCACAATTAAAATGTAAAAGAGATGTTTTTAGTGAGCAACGAAAAAAACCGCGCGGTTTCGAGAAAAAGTCAACGCAACGAAGACTGTGATTATTTAATTTGAAAAAAGTGGAAGGACTGCTTTCTAATTTATGTTTTTTCGTATGTAAAAATGTGTGTAGAATACTTTTCAAAAATTAAAACATACATTAAAACTAATATTATTAGAGAAATTTGATAGAAACCGTGCGGTGTCGAGAGTAAATTAACACAAAGAAGACTTTGCGATTATTTAATTTTAAGAAAATAGGGGGTCTTCTAATTACAGTTTTTTCAGGCAAAAATGTATGTAAAATACGATATAGTAATATTAATACTACTTTTCATTATGGATAATTCCCGTCCCGTGTTGTCGTTATTACACAATCTGAGCTTTCGTCACACGTCACAGTGGAGATCTTCAGACCCCGGACGTGTGACGAAAGCTTAGCTTGTGTAATAACGACAACACGAAACTTATCCAGAATGGAAAATAGTATTAATAATGCAACCCGTAGATATAAAAAACGAAGCAATAAATGTTCAAATGCAAAGTTGCTCTGTTGTCAAAAATGTTTTTGTATTTTGAAGACTCGTTCTACGTCGCAGGACTAAATGCAAAGCCAAAAAGCAGTACTGTTAATTTTTACAAATTAATGAATACTCGTTGCTTTGATTTACTCTCGACACCACACGGTTATTATCAAATTTCACTAAAAAGACCACTTCTTATTTACATTTTCATTTTGGCAATGTATTCTACACACATTTTCACATAAAAAAACAAAAATTAGAAGGCAATTCCCCCTATTTTTCCAAATTAAACAAGCTCAGTCTTTGTTGCGTTGACTCACTCTCGACTCCGAACGGTTTTTATCAAATTTCACTAAAAAGATCACTTGTTATTTAACTTTTAATTTTGGTATCGTATTTTACAAACACAAAATTTTAGAAAACAATCGCCCCCCATTTTTTAAAATTAAACAATAGCAGTCTTCGTTGAGTTGATTTATTCTTGACTCCGCACAGTTTTTATCAAATTTTACTAAAAAGATCACTTTTAATTTACATTTTAATTTTTGAATCGTATTCCACACACATTTTTGCATAAGAAAACACAACAGTCCTTCCCCCTTTTTTTCAAATTAAATAATCACAAAGTCTTTGTTGCGTTGACTTATTCTCGAAACCGCACGCTTTTTATCAAAGTTTACTAAAAAGATCACTTTTTATTTACATTTTAATTAAGTCGTATTCTACACACATTTTCACATAAGAAAACATAAAAATTAAATTTTCTTTAAATTAAACAATCACAAAGTCTCCGTTGCGTTGATTTATTCTCGACACCGCACGGTTTCTATCAAATTTCGCTAAAAAGATGTTTGTAATATACATTTTAATTCTTGAATAGTATTCTACACACATTTTTACAGAAAAAAACACAAAAATTAGATAGTAGTCAATCCCCATTTTTCAAATTAAATAATCACAAAATCTTCGTTGCGTTGACTTAATCTCGAAACATCGCGCTTTTTATCAAAGTTCACTTTTTATTTACATTTTAATTTTAGTATCGTATTTTACACACATTTTTGCATGAAAAAACTGTAATTAGAAGACAATCCCCACCCCCATTTTTTTGAAATTAAACAATCGCAGTCTTCGTTGCGTTGATTTATTCTCGACACCGCACGGCTTCTATCAAATTTCACTAAAAAGATCTTAATTTTCGACACACGATTTTACATAAGAATAAATATAATACATTTTAATTCTTGAATAGTATTCTACACACATTTTTACATTAAAAAAAAACACAAAAATTAGATAGATCCCCATTTTTCAAATTAAATAATCACAAAGTCTTCGTTGCGTTGAATTAGTAAGCAGTCCTCCCTCAAACAAAACTAAATCACTATGAACCCGTTAGTACCATGCACCTTTTCATGATTTTTATTTCATTGTCGATAGGCTACATGTTTAGAAATTTATTAAGTTCGTACAAAACGCATATAACAGTATAAAACCGAGCACGTTTTCCTAATAAATTTGGAAAAATTGTGTGCGTTTTCCCCACAGGCTAAAGTTTGATTTGAAAAAAAATGGGTGCCTTTTAATTTTTGTGTTTTCTTATGTAAAAATGTGTTTAGATTCATAAATTAAAATGCAAATAAAAAGTGATCTTTTTAGTAAAATTTGATAAAAACCGTGCGGAGTCGAGAGTTAATGAACGCAACGATAATTTTGTGATTGTTTAATTTGAAAAAATGAGGAAGGCTGTCTACTAATTTTTGTGTTTTCTTATGTAATTAAAATATGTACATATAAAAAGTGATAGTTTTAGAGAAATTTGATAAAAACCGCGCGGACTCGAGAGTAATCTATGTAACGAGTATTCATTAATTTGAAAAATTAGCAGTACTACCTTTTGAATTTGCATTTCCCTCTTTCCGATATATCAGTGCAATGTTAAAATTTATAAAATCTATGCCTGGAAAGTTGTGGCTAACTTCTCCACGGTGCTTTCGCGACCACGATTTTCTAACGTAGAAAGACTTTCGGGTTTTGAGCTCACAAACTTTGACTTGACGTTTCTCAGTCACGTTGTTATCTTCTTCCGAAAGACTGAAACTTCGCTGAAACTGAAGATAAAGGATCCTAAGAAACTTTTATATTGCGCCGTTCAGGTTAATGGTCCGTGACGGTCTCAATTTAATCGTCTTCCGGAACATGCTTTTCCATACTAAGGCTAGGACGATACCATTATTTCTGTTGAAATTATCGGACTACTGGATCTGGACGATAAGTTCCGGAATTAAGTCAAAATTTTTGTCTGTTCGAATTTTATGGCGTGTCTGGTGTCTAGGAAGTCTACCACAACAGCCGATATTGTATTATGTTTCCTTGTGTCCGCCTTATGTTCTCTTATTCGGGTAGCGATGTTGCGCCCGGTTTGTCCCAAGTAAGTCAAATGTCCATTAACTTGGACCCCCCACCAACAGAAAAAAGAATCAGACTTCTTGAAAAAATTAGTGCTAATTATGTGCTAATTTGTTACCGTGTTCAAAATTTTGTTGCTCAAGAACAGTAGAAAATTAGAAATGAAGTGGGTGGGGCTAGCTTAACGTAAAGCTGGACCCCCCCTTCCTCAAAAAAACTTATTGCGCACAAAAAAGCAAACTAATGTCAGGTGGAAATTTGTTGCTAATTTGTTGCTCTACAATAGCATTACCTAATTTGCGAGATTCGCAAAAAAAAGTTAGAGAATTTTACGTAATAATTATTTGAGCAAGATGTAAATGCAAATATAATTAAAGGTAATGAGGCTAACTTGCGCCAGGACGACGAACGCATCGTAGTTATTTTAAAAAAGCGGGTAGAGGGTATGTCTAATAGTTTTTATTTAGATTTTTTAAAATTTTTGATGTTTTAATAAGTAATTTTGTATTGTTATCTTTTTTTAATGAAGCTTAAATCATGTATGGTGTTAGTCTTTTACAGCATTTTCATATGTAAACGAATACGTAACTTTCTTTCTTCTTCTTGAGCAACAAAATTTTGAATACGGTAACAAATTATCACATAATTAGCACTAATTTTTTCAAGAAGTCTGATTCTTTTTTCTGTTGGTGGGGGGTCCAAGTTAATGGACGTGTAAGTCAACCCACACGAACAAGAGATGTAGTAGACCCCTGGTTCCTCAAGTGATGCTTTTGCTGATTTGCCAATTTTTGTCTTAGTTTCTCTAAGGTTCTGCTAAATACATTCGAAACGTATTTATACTCGTCAGGAATATATGTATGGTATACTTTTCCAAAAACTTACAAAATACTTCTATTTTTAATTTTACTAAGGACATGTCGGTACTAATAACAGATGTATAGAATTATCTAATTTATTCTAAACGTTCCAAACCGGTTTTAGACAATACCTATAGTAATTAAAACTTGTGTTTTATTTTGACTGTTGATTTTTATTGGTCACGTGCTTTCCACTGTTTACAAGCTTCCATGTGTATTAATTGACTCATTTACATATTGAAATTTAAAACCCTAGACAATAATTGCAAAACAAATAGTTTCTTTCTGTAAACAGATTCTGAAAAATTCATATTTGATCATTGTCATTTACTCGTAAATATATGCATTTATAAGAAAAAATTCCTAAAATATGCAACTGTGCAAATGCATAACTATCTGAAGCCTAGTGACAACCATTTGAATCAAAATTTTACTAGCTAACAGGACCTTTTCGTTTGTATAGAAACATTTTGATGTTGAAAACATATTTCGTTTAGTATTGAAAGTACTAAAATTCTAACAATATTTTCTTATTTTCACATCATCATAGTACTTATTTAATTAAAGTTTTTTTTTAATTGGCAAACAATCATTTAATTTTGACCGATTTTGACCCAATCACTACATATAAAATGATTAATAAATCATAATTGTTTGTACCAGTAGTATTTACATTATACATTAATTGATCAATTACTTTCATTATCACTTACTTTATGTCCAACATGTGAGATTTTTGAAGTGTAAGTTGAGATATCTAATAGTTGAACTACATTATCTTCACCCACTGATACTGCCCATTTGTTAGGATTTCCCCAATTTCTATTCACCTTTACACTTATAACCCTAAAAAATAAATTATTAATTAATACAAACAGAATTATACAAAAAATTAAAATTTCATAAAATATAAATGCAATTAATACCGTGCCGAGTGTATCCCTCCCAGAATCCTAAGATCTGCAGGTTCTTCTGCAGGTGTTGGATTGATTATAATAAGTTCGTTACGTGATCCATAAATTACAGTATTGTCAGGAGCACATGCAAGAATACTATTTGAAAACCAATTTGGAGATGGAGAAACTATTAACTTATTCATTTTCTGAATGTTTTGTAAAACTAAAAGAAAACCAAACTGCTAGGTATGTTGATAAGAAATTGAAGGTTTAACTTACATATAACCACAGGTATTAACAAAGAAAGAAAATAATCTTTTCTTCCTACAAAACTGGTACAAAAACACCGAATGTTTGGTTAGATAGAAAGAAATATTTAAAATTGCGATCAAGAATGCCAACATAAATGTTAGGCAATTTTTGTGGTACTTTATTGTAAATGGTATTTATTTCCCAAGGTATAAATAATTTAAGTCTTGAATGTGAAAAGAAAAGGTTTTTTTTTAAAACTGAAACTTTTTAAAGATAAATTGAAGAAGCTATTTATACTATAAGTTATCAATGTTATCAGAATAAACAATATTTCAATAAATTATATAAGCATGTTAAAAAATTATTGTTTTAGTACTATTTTTTGCGTTTTCACACTTTTATTATGTCTTACATCATCAACAAATTTTGTTCAAGGAAAACCAGTTTCACAAAATGCGTACAAAAATCTAAATAAAATCATCATAGAAAGAAATATTTTGTTCTAGTATAAATTGTCTTTTTAACATTTCTGTTGTACACGAAGATACAATTTACGTATTTTAACATTTTGTACACTGTGTATATTATTTTTAAAGGCAACATTCATGCAACATTGGAAAGTAAAATGTTTTGGTGTGATATGATAATGCTATCGTAACTGCAGTTAAGAGCTGTATAAGCACTTTTAGACAATTATTAGTTAAATATTAACGCTTTGTATATAGTTTTTACTTTAAAATGGAGATTGAATTTAAAATATTTACGTTAAATTGTTGGTAGGTATATTAAAACGCAATGAGATATTATTAATATTCAATCATATCTATGTAGGGGTATACCAGTTGTCTCAAAAGACATTAAACCTCGAATGAAGTCAATTGCAGAACATTTAGTATCAGCCCGATATGATATGGTTTGCTTACAGGAAGTGTGGACTGAATCTGATTATAATTTAATTCGAGATAAAGTTGGTGCTGCATATCCTTATTCTCATTATTTTTACAGGTAATTATTATGTGTTGCAATTACAAATTCAAAAAACATGCTTATCACTAATCTACATGCACTCAATCTAATTGTATTTGCTTGTCGTATAATGATTGGGTATTTATATTGTAGAGAACAATTGATTGAATCATCGATGATTAATTTTCAAAAATTAAAGTTTCTTTGTTATAGTTATATTAATTGAACGTTTTGGCATTGTGTAAATATTTATATCACTGGTTAAGCAATTAGATTTACTATAATTTTTACACGAATTTTAAGAGATGTCATTTCTTTAGTATAGTAATGTATGTGTTGATTTTCATTGATATTAATTTAGCTTTATCATTTTTTATACCATTTGTTGTAATCTTGTAAAATATGTGTTGACCTCTTGTATTCACATATGTCTGTCTTGATTTTATTTAGTTTCTGCTGACATTATTTTAAATTCTTTAATTTCGTTTATGGAGATTTCTGGTTGTTTGAGATCACTGCAGTCTTCTTATATTTTTTTTGTTTTAGTTTTCTTATTATTTTCTTTGCTAGTAGCTTTTGTATACAGTACTATAAAACTTGTTACTTTGCTCTATCTTCTTCTAAAGGCTGTGTTTTGGCTTAAAATAAAATACAAATTTTGTTTTCTGTTTCACTTTAGAGCAAAATATTCTCATAGGGAAAGGATACACTTGAAAGTTGTTGTGCATACCCGACTTTTCAGGCCATTTGTGTAACTTATGCACAGCTTTAATTACAGCCCATGATCATGAACTATTGCTATCTAGCATGCATAAAAATATAGTTTATTTCTTTGACAATTGCAGAAGGTCTTTACTGGACTCACTTCCAAAAGTGTCAGGAACTATTTTTCGTCTTCTAGTTATTCAAGATCTGTATCTATGCTCTTACTTACACCTAAGTTAATTTTCGTTTTTGCTTCTGTTAATTCAGATCTTTTAGTAGCTAAAGAGCTTTTTTCAAAGTAAATAATCACAAAGTCTTCGTTCTCGAAACCGCACGGTTTTTATCATTGTTCACTAAATAGATCACTTTTACATTTTAATTTATAGAATAGTATTTTACACACATTTTTACATAAGAAAACAAAAATTGGAAAGCAGTCCACCCTCATACAAAATTAAATCACTATGAACCCGTTAGTAGTATGCGCCTTTTCATAATTTTTATTCCATTTTCGATAGGCTACATGTGTAGACATTTATGAAGTTCGTACAAAACGCGTATCTTTTAAGAATATAACAGCATAAAACCGAGCACGTGTTCCTGATAAATTTCGAAAAATTGTGTGCGTTTTCCCCACAGGCTAAACTTTGATTTGAAAAAAAATTGGGGCCTTTTAATTTTTGTGTTTTCTTATGTAAAAATGTGTTCAGATTCATAAATTAAAATGTGAAAATAAAGATGATCTTTTTAATGGAATTTGATAAAAACCGTGCGGAGTCGAGAGTGAGTAAACGCAACGATAACTTTTTGATTGTTTAATTTGAAAAAATGGGGAAGATTGTACTAATTTTTGTGTTTCCTTATGTAAAAATGTGTGTACAATTCAAAAATTAAAATACAAATAAAAAGTGTTAGTTTTAGAGAAATTTGATAAAAACCACTCGGGCTCGAGAGTAATCTATGTAACGAGTATTCATTAATTTGAAAAATTAGCAGTACTACCGTTTGAATGTGCATTTTGTTTTATAATTTGTATATTAAAATATATTTTTAAGTTTATTACATAGTTATTAAAATGAAAGTATAGCAACTGTCGCGATTTTAAAGTTTACAAAATCCATGCCTGGAAAGTTGTGGCTAACTTCTCCCCGGTGCTTTCGCGACCACGATTTTCTAACGTAGAAAGATTTCGGGTTTTGAGCTGCGTTCCATATTTTTTCCATTTCAAAAACTTAAAAAAGCTCACAAACTCGAGCTGAAACTGAAGATAGATGATCCTAAGAAACTTTTATATTGTGCCGTTCAGGTTAATGGTCCGTGACGGTTTCGATTCAATCGTCTTCCGGAACATGCTTTTCCATACTGGGGCTAGGTCGATGCCAATATTTCTGTTGAAATTATCGTACTTCTGGATTTCCATGGTTTCCTTGTATAGTCTGGACGATAAGTTTCGGAATTAAGACCAAAATTTTTGCCTCTTCGAAAATTGTTTTCTTTGCTAGTATCTTTGCTCTATCTTCTTCTAAAGGCTACGTTTTGGCTTAAAATGAAATACAAATTTTGTTTTCTGTTTCATTTTAGATCAAATATTCTCATAGGGAAAGGATACACTTGAAAGTTGTGGCTTTGAAATTCCACCAATAATTACCTCACAGGAGTCATGGAGCATACCCGACTTTTCTGGCCATTTGTGTAACTTATCCACAGCTTTAATTACAGCCCATGATCATAAACTGTTACTATGCAACATGCATAAAAATATAGTTTATTTCTTTGACAATTGCAGAAGGTCTTTACTGGACTCACTTCCAAAAGTGTCAGGAATTATTTTTCATCTTCTAATTATTCAAGATCTGTTTCTATGCTCTACACCTAAGTTAATTTTCTGTTTTTGCGTCTATTAATTCAGATCTTTTAGTAGCTAAAGAATATAAGATCTTAATAAAATATTCATTGATAACTATGTGGCTTCTTTAATTTACGTGAGTAATGAAAGAAATTTCTTATAATTTTCTAATCTTTGTTTTGTTTTTTCAATTTTTCTTTACTTACTTTTTTACTCTATTTTTGCTTTTTCTCGGATAAACTATCGAGTTTAGATCTCTCTCGTGCGCCTCTTCCTTGGTGTCTTCTTAATTTCTTTTTCGATAAGACCATTTGGTTTACTACTCATCGTTGATATATAAACATTATATCGATGGTTAAAGCGCAAAATCTCATAAGGTAATTCTTTGTAATTTTACAGGAGAGACCAAAAACGTTTTAAATTTTGTGTAAAATTTTTTTTTGTTTACTTAGGTTAGTTTTTGCATTAGTTCCATCACAATTGGATAGTTTTCATTTTTTTTTGTTAAATTGGTGACTTACGAGGTTTAGATACTTAAATTGTTCACTAAAACGGTACTTACGAGTTTTGCTTGGAGAATTCTCACGTAAAAACAAGACATTCAGGACGAACGAAAGTTCACTTTAACTTTTGTGTTACAAGAAACCCTTAAAAATATAGATATTAAAATAAACAAAAAAAACTATTAGTATTACTAAACAAAGAAAATAAAACTCAACTTAATTTTGCAGTATTGTATAGTACTGATTACTAATTATGCAGCAGAAGTGTGACAAACAGGGCGGAAATCGGCAGGGAGAGGAACCGTTTTAATTCCTGAAGATGATTAAATTTATCCAATTTCATTTTTGGTAGTGTATTATACAATTGTCTTATTGCACAATTTTCATGACTTTTCTTATTTTGCCGCCTTGGCCATCACTAGAAATAATTATTTATTTTGTTTCATCTGTTACATACTTCTCAATCTGATTGATTATGATTGTGGTGAATTCATTGGCAATCACGTTTCTTGTCATTTCATGCCAAATGTAACTATCGCCTTTATTCGTAGCCAAGTTGAAGAAAGTGAAATTGTGAACAATTAGCTTCGTCTTGTAATACGAATGTGATACCTGCAATATTAGGGCTACTAATACAGACTCGACGTCCATAGTAAATACAAGTTTTATTGAATTTGGTTGGGCCAATTTCTTTTCATTTTCTTTTTCAGAGCGAGTGGTTTTTTTCAGTCTTATGTGTTGAAGGTATTGTTACGTATTTATTTATTAAAAACTAATTTATTTATAACGACTAAAAATTATGTTTACTTATTCTAGAAATATGTACACTTTTAAATTAACCGAACTAATAAAATTTAATAAAAACACTTACACTATAATTTATATCACTTAAGATAAGATAACGTCCTCGGATTTCGCACTTGTTTACACTAATAATCACATACACGATTATTCTCGGTAGGTTTATCTCACACGCGTGCTAACGATACTTATTTATTTCAACTTGATAATCTTCTCGACACTGTTGTATTCGCATTCCAGCAATAACTAACTTACGATCTGTCTCGTAGCTATATATAGACATACGGAAATCCTTCTCGATCGTTCCTCACTTTTCGCTATAACTTCTAGAAAATAGATAACAGCCTTCTAGAAGGCTCTTGCATTTGCAAGTAATTTCTTGAACGTTTTACTGCCCCCTTCTTAGGACTGTTCTGTCCCAGAACAGGAGACTGGATGCGACACCGGCAAAAGGGATCGTGGCGATAGCGGCAGTTCCTCCATTTCGGCAACTTTCTTGACCATAAAAGTAACAGTCAACGGACTTTTCCTGACCCAATACTCTCCTCGGTTGGTAACTACAGACCAACACTTGAATGCCTGTTCCTCGGAAGACGACCTCCAACATGTTTCGAACTGTCCTCCAATTCAGTTGATCTAAGCCACAACCAAGCTTATGTACTGCCAATTTCTTAACATGATGGAACTCCATTTGTCTCTTGAGACTCCATAATGTTCGCCACAGATCTTTGTATAACGGCTTGACACGTGAGTATTTCTTGGTGACCAGATAGAAAACGAAGCGTCCGTCACCACGTAGTCCTAAAACCTTTCCGACTGCCGGTTGCTGTCTTCGTAATTCATCTAGCTGCCCAAACTTCTTTTTAAACACGACTGCAACCTCTTTGGACATGTCAAGGTCCTCGCTCACGCAATGTGCCATGGCGTAATCTTTTTGTGTCTGGAACAGGTCTTGTTGTTCCTCGGTGGTAACTCCGAACCTAGCTTTTCCAGAACCTCCGTATAAGTTCATAAACTTTTCGAACTCCATTTCTTCGATTGGATTCCTGGTTCTGCTACTTATTACTCTGGTTCGGACCTGAACTTGCGGATTGTGGTTATCGCCAGCAAACGGGGCTAGACGATCGACGTGGACCACTTTTGGCTTGCCTCTGGGCGGTTTTCGGATGCGGTATATAACGTCGTTAATACGCTGCACGACTTCATAGGGGCCCTCCCATTGCCTTTGCAGCTTCGGCGACAAACCACGTCTCCTTTGAGGGTTATACAAGCAGACTATATCGCCAGGTTGAAACCCACCATTTTGCGCCTTGACGTCATATCTTGTTTTCATCCTGTCGTTGGCAATTTGTGTCTTTTTACGGACCTCTTCATGTACTTCGTCTAACCTCTTGGCCAGCTTGCTGACGTAATCTTCTCCAGCAACTTCTTCCGGTCTTCGCCCAAATTGAAGATCGCATGGTAATCTTATCTCACGACCGAGCATGACACAGGATGGTGTTTGGCCTGTGCTTTCGTGAACGGATGATCGGTATGCCATTAAGAAAAGGTGCAAGTACTGATCCTAGTCCCTTTGGTGTTCGGACACTACCTTGGCTAAGTACTTGCCCATTGATCGATTCATCCGTTCAACCATGCCATCAGACTGAGGATGGAGAGGCGTTGTCCTAGTCTTTTTAATTCCTAACAGTCGGCAAACTTCTTGAAACAGCCCAGACTCAAAATTGCGGCCTTGATCGGAGTGTAATTCCAACGGAACTCCAAACCGGCAGAAAAACTCCTTTACTAATACGTCTGCGACTGTAGCTGCTTCCTGATTGGGTAAGGCGTAAGCCTCCGTCTATTTCGTGAAATAATCCATCGCCACCAGGATGTATTTCTTTCCCGAATCGGATTCTGGGAACGGCCCTGCGATGTCAATCGCTACTCTTTCTAAAGGGCTTCCTACGTTGTATTGTTTCATGGGTGCTTTGCGCTTTCTCGCTGGACCATTTCCTGAAGCGCAGACTATGCATTTACGGCACCATTTCATGACGTCCTCTTTGCAGTTCATCCAGTAGAATCGTTCTCGCACTTTACCCAACGGCTTCTTAATGCCAAAGTGTCCTCCAGATGTCCCATCGTGGAGATGCTTCAACACTTCGGTCACCCTGCTCTTCGGCACTACCAGCTGTAGTCTGTTTCCCGTGCCCTCGGTACTTTCTAGGGATCGCTTAAGAAGACCGTCTTCTACTATCAAGGAGTCCCACTGCGCCCAGTACGCTTTGATATTTTTGCCCAAAGCACTCACTTCTTCCCAGGTTGGTCGTCGACCGCTTTCTTTCCAGTCCAGGAGTAGTCTTATTTCAGGATTGTCTTCTTGTTCGCGACGTAACTGCTCAGGTTCCCACTCATCATCAACCATAGCAGTTCTCCGGAGGCATTCGACTTTTTCTTCCAGTTGCGAACAATGGCTGCAGTCCGCCGGACATGGTCTTCTGGACAAGGCATCAGCGTTCCGATCACTGCTTCCGGCACGGTGTTCTGTGTCGTAGTCATACTCTTGCAGTCTCTCGATCCATCTTGCTACTTGTCTTTCTGGGTTACGGAACTGCAGTAGCCATTTTAAAGCGGCGTGGTCTGTTCTCAGTAAGAATTTTCGTCCATACAAATACTTGTAGAAATGTTCGATGGACTTAACGACTGCTAACAGCTCCCTCCTAGTCACGCAATAATTCCTTTCTGGCCTAGACAAAACCTTGCTAAAGTACGCGATAACCTTTTCTTGTCCATCTTGAACCTGCGAAAGGACCGCGCCTATGGCCATATTGATTGCGTCGGTATCCAAAACAAACTTTCCATCTTCTCGTGGATAACTCAAAATCGGCGAAGTGACTAGGGCCTCTTTTAGTTGATTAAAAGAATTTTCGCAGTCTTCATTCCATCTAAATTCTGCTTTTTCTTCGGTTAGTTTTGTCAATGGTTTGGCAATATTGGCAAATCCGGGGACAAATCTTCTATAATAAGTGCACAACCCAAGGAAACTTCGGATCTGATGTTTGTCGATCGGTCTTGGCCATGCTTGCACTGCTCGGATTTTGTCTGGGTCAGCCCTTACTCCATCTCTAGATACGACGTGGCCAAGGTATTGGACTTCCTTCTTAAATACGTGGCACTTCTTTGGGCTCAGTTTGAGGTTAGCCCCACGTAATCTCTGGAACACTTCCTTCAAGTTGCTCAAGTGCTCTTCAAACGACCTTCCAACCACGATCACGTCGTCCAGGTAAACCAAGCACGTCTTCCAAGACAATTCGCGCAAGATAGTCTCCATCAAACGCTCGAACGTTGCAGGAGCGTTACACAGGCCGAAGGGCATTACAGTGAACTGCCACAAACCAGTTCCGATCGTAAAAGCTGTTTTTTCACGATTCTTGGGTTCTATTTCTACCTGCCAGTATCCACTCTTTAAATCTAACGTAGAAAACCACTGGGATCCTGACAGGGTGTCTAGCGTATCGTCAATTCTGGGTAAAGGGTAGCTGTCCTTTTTGGTCACGTCGTTTAGCTGCCTGTAGTCTACGCAAAACTTCGTTGATCCATCCTTCTTCTTTACGAGTACCACTGGGGATGCCCAGGGGCTACTTGAAGGTTCAATCACGCCTTCTCTCTCCATATCCGTAATTATTTGTTCAGCTTCTTCTCTTTTCGCCAAAGGAAGTCTGCGTGGATGTTGTCGTATCGGCCGAGCGTCTCCGGTATTAATTTTATGTTTCACCACGTTAGTTCTTCCTTTGGAACCACTCTCCAGCGCGAACACATTTTGGTACTCTTGGATCAACACTTTAACTTTAGCTAGCTGGTCTTGGCTGAGGTTTTGGCATTTGGTGGTAAGAATGTCCAATAGATGTTGTGGACACTTCTTCGGCGACGTATCTTCGTTCGACTTCACGCATCTCACAATTTGTGATACTGGCGTGCATTGGCCTACCACGGTCTTCTTTTTCAACGTTACAGGATCTGAGTTAATGTTTAAGATCCTTACTGGCATCGTGTTCTTTACTCGTACTAAAGTTCTGCCAACGAGTAGTCTCTTTTCAACTAAACCGCCCTCCATTGGTTCAATCGCGCGTATGTAGCCTTCCCGGAGATTTCCATCCAGGCGTGCCATCACCACACTTTCAGTCCTTGCAGGCAGAGTCACGTCTTCACTCAATAAGACTCGCACGACTGCCTTCTCTGACGAATAAAAAGGAATTTCTTCATTGTCGATCTTCAGGACATCGTTCTTCATATCCAAATGGAACCCATACTTCTTTATCACGTCCATTCCCAGGATAACTTCTTCCGTGATGTCGGCTACCAGTACTTGATGGTCGAGTACTCCATTTCCCAAACCAATGGTTACTTTGACTTGTCCGTGAGTAGGTATTTCGTCGCCCCTCGCTGTTCGAAGTCGTGCTGTTACTGGTGATGTCTTCTCGTTTTCCAATAACATGTCAGGACGGACGAATGATGGTCTTCGTCGCTCCCGTGTCAACCAGTAACTGGACGCTTCTCCCATTGATCTTGCCATCGAGATAAATGCTATGCAATTGCTCACTAGGCGATGCCATTTGGATGGTAATCTCCGGGGCATGGCTCGTTGAGGTCGACTTTCGCCCCATTCGGTCGACCTGTTCTAGTTTTCCGGACGCTCTTCTGGTCTTCTTTTGGGCTTAGTACAGCGTCGTCGTACGTGGCCCACTTCCCCGCAGTTCCAGCACGTCACTTCTCTTCCTCGAGCTACTTGTTCCCGAAATACACGTCGCACTATGTCTTCAATGCTTTCTTCTGAGTTCGAGGGTATTTCTGTAGCACAACGGAGCTTATGGTTGCTTCGGTGCGACGCTTGTTTTGCCGCCTCGAACTCCAAAGCATGGGTTAAAGCGTCATCCAACGTCTTCGATTGTGCTAACCGTAGAGTCTGCTGAGTTTCGTTGTCTCGGAGGCCGTCTACGAAGGTTTGAATAGCCAACTGCTCCAAGAAGGTATCTGGTGCTGTAGGATACGCAAGCCGTGTTAATCTGGCGATGTCAGCCTCAAACTCTTGAAGACTTTCGGCAGCTTTTTGAACCCGACTTTTAATTTGAGCTTGATAGACTTGTTGAAGATGAGCATCTCCATATCTCATTTCTAAACGTGAAATTAAAAATTCGTAATTTTCTTGTAGGTGGTCAGGAACAGTTTGTAAAATTCCAAGCGCTTCTCCACGTAAGGACACTATTAAAGACGTCGCTTTCTGCTTGTTGCTCCAACCATTAGCAGTAGCTGCGGCTTCAAACTGCTTGTAGTAGGTTGACCATGGAACTTTACCATCAAAATTCGGTGGTACAACTTTGAACTTGTGAGTGTTTTCTTCTCGATGGTCCATTATTAAATCTTCACTCGTGACGCTTCCTTCACCGTGACAATTCATTTGGGTCATTCTTTCTTCAAGCAGTTGTATTCTTTCTCTCAATTTTTTCTCTAGCTTGTCTTCTATGGTTCTTGAATTTTCTTTTAACTTCTCTTCTAATTTGTCTTGTACTTCTTCTATTATGTCATTCACAGAATCGCAAATTTTTTCTTTTAAGTTTAACATGTCTGCTTGGGTTTCCTCTTGAACAATTTTAATTTGATTTTCTATGCTCGTTCGTATTTCTTCTTTTAAACTTCTAGAACTTCCCTCCATTTTCTGAGAATGTTCGAAAAGTTTTTCTTCCATTTTTCTTGAATTTTCCGACAGTTTTTCTTCAATTATCTGTGAATTTTCGCCCATTTTTCTATTCATCGATTCGAGAATTTCAAGTATTTTTGAATCCATTTTAACTGCTTGCAAACGCGTCACCGGCATAAATTTAAATATAACACGAATATAAAGTTTAATTACACTACTTTTTAAAATGCAGTTTTCGTATAACACAAAATTTTAATAACGATCCACTTGTTAATATTAAACGGAAACGAATTTAATTAATATCGCGAACACGCACTTGTTAAAAGAAAAAGTTTAATAAACACTATTTTATACTTTATAAATAAACACGCGTATCGCAAACTTAAAAGTTATTTACGTAATCAATGTTTTTATTACGGGAGCGATATTTCTTAATGATATTTACACTAAAATTCGCGAACGATATCCCACACTGACGCCACTGTTACGTATTTATTTATTAAAAACTAATTTATTTATAACGACTAAAAATTATGTTTACTTATTCTAGAAATATGTACACTTTTAAATTAACCGAACTAATAAAATTTAATAAAAACACTTACACTATAATTTATATCACTTAAGATAAGATAACGTCCTCGGATTTCGCACTTGTTTACACTAATAATCACATACACGATTATTTTTGGTAGGTTTATCTCACACGCGTGCTAACGATACTTATTTATTTCAACTTGATAATCTTCTCGACACTGTTGTATTCGCATTCCAGCAATAACTAACTTACGATCTGTCTCGTAGCTATATATAGACATACGGAAATCCTTCTCGATCGTTCCTCACTTTTCGCTATAACTTCTAGAAAATAGATAACAGCCTTCTAGAAGGCTCTTGCATTTGCAAGTAATTTCTTGAACGTTTCAGTATTTTGCTTCTGGTATGCTTCCCTCGCTGTGGCTAATGCACATATCGTACTGGTCCTGTGTTTAAAATTAAATGCATATTTTAATCAAAATTGTAGTTTATTACTTACTTTGGCCTGTAGAGCGCTAAATTTTGATCTTGAAATTCTTGTCGAAAATTCGTATCACTTAGAGGCCGACATTTATCTGGTTCTTTGCATTCATTGACGTAAAATCTATACAAGTCATTAATATTCTGCCATATTGACTTTAAGTACAATACTGAAGTGTCCCTACGGCAATTTTCCATTCCATTTTCGGTAGGTTAACGCTACATTCTCCAATCGCCAGCCAAAAACATTTTCTTACAGACTCGTTTTCGAATAATTTGTTTTTTTTTAATGGAAAATAAGTGCCGACTGTAGCTGTTTTTCAGTTAAGTTTAGTTAGGTTAAGACATTGTAACAACACAATTACATTTACATTCTTGTTCGGCGATATTTACTAGGGACAGTGTCTATAAGATCTACCACATAATTTTTTTCTCCTATCAAGTTAAATTTTTCGAAAAGTTTTGAAACACGTTTGTTCGTTCTATTTTTTCTATTTGCAGTTACACGGAGGACCAATTTTTCTGCCTTCTTTCTCTACATTTTGATATCTGGAACCTTGCTTATTCCGTTTTATAGAAACATATAAATCTCTTCTCATTCTTTAGTTTTATTTTTGTTACGATTCTAGTTCATTTAATTAACAGCACCTTTTTGAATTCTTTTTTTAAATACGTCTCATCTCTGGTTGTTCAGCAATTTCACCAACAACAGGTAAACCTAGTTCTTTTTAATTTATATGGAATTCTTCGTTTAGGAGGGGCATGTAAAACCACTTTAATCTATTTTTGTTGCAACGTTTTGTGATAAAAGCGAGCACTTCATCAGGCCAAAGAATAAAATCAAGTGGATCAATCTACCGACCAAGGACAGGCAACTTTACGTTTATGTCCTGCGTTATTTAAAAAAAAATTAATTATTGACCCTTTTATGTTTAATGTTTTATTTATTATTTAGTAAACACAACTCGTAAAGTTGCCTATGTCCTTGGTCGGTGGATTGATCCACTTGATTTTATTTTTTGACCTGATGAAGTGCTGGCTTTTAGCACGAAACGTTGCCACAAAAATAGATTAAAGTGGTTTTACATGATCCTCCTAAACGAAGAATTCCATATTAATTAGTGCATACACAGAGGAGGAGAAAAAACCTTTACCAACTAGTTCTTTTTCTAATGAAATACCAGAAGTTTCTTCATCATAATCTGAATCAGAAGAAATATTACCTTCTGATAATTTGTATTCAGATATGCTGTCCTCAAAAGGCTCACTGCTATCAGTATTCATTATTTTCAAAATTATCCGAATTTCTATTTGAGTGTGAATAATCAGCTCTATCTTTAACCGAAATTCAAAAATGTCGTCAGTGGCTACCGCTACGCTATTTAAATTTAAATGGACATCGTTCAAACTTCTAACATTTTCTGTAGTTTTCATGAGTTGATTCTCTATATAACTTACACTGTTGTTTCTAGGTAACATCGGATCATAATTTTCTTTAACATATCGGGATTCCAACAAATTTCTATTTTCACTACAACAACACAGCCTCACATTCGTAACTGCGTTAAATACTTGACCGACAAAGAGATAAATTTTTAGAAAGTACAACTTACCGTTGTAAAATATTATTTATTGCCAAATCCACCAAAAGCTTTTCGCGACTATACATTTTAGAAGGCACTATGTCTTATTAGAATCAACTTAAATTATCGACACACGTGGCACTCATAACCTGGTAAATCACTTTATGTGCTAAAAATAATGTGCAGGTAAAAAAGCAAAAACCTCGTATGTCAGACTTACGAGGTTTTGCTTTATAAATTTGGAACAATGCTTTTAAGAGGTTTTTACAGATGGCGCTACTTGTTCCATCTATTCAGTATAGATTGCGAGTAGTCACACTTTAATAGACAATCATATTCTTAAACTCTTGGTAGCATCAAATAGAGTTGAAGCAAATCGACTTAATAGGTTTTGCACTTTAGCCATCGATATGCCTCTACTTCTTGATAGTGTTTTTTGTCAAACATTTAGTTTTATGAAGTGATGGATCCTTCTAACCAGCGAAAGCAACTAATCTATGAGCACCACACTGATCCTAAAGCTTGAATTACATTATACTTTTTTCATACTAGAAACTTGAAGACAAGTTTGTTTTCAGGTTTAGAAACTAGAAGTTGAATTGTACAAACGGGTGTTCTTTGAAGTTTGCTACAATACTATGTACATCACTTCACACTTGAAATACCAACTATTTTCGTATTTGTCATTTTTAATAACCTTACAAAATGACAAAAGAAAACTGTTAAACTCATTTAATTTTATAAATTATGGAAGTTATACGTATCATTAAATATTAAAAAGAAACGTTATGATGTCATAATTTTAAACACAGTATAAATCAAAGAGCAAAAGCACAAAAAAAGATTAACAGCTGATATCAAAATAAATATTGAGTTGGCAACATTGCTACAAAACCTAACTGCGCAAGTCTAGTATGAAAACTTGAACGAAAAATAGGACAGGTTCTAGTTTTGAAAAAAGTTTCTAGTTTGAAAACTTGGACAATGTAAATCACGAAACTAGAAACGAAACTTTCTAGTTTACAAACTTGTTCAAGTTTCTAGTATGAAAAAAGTATAATGTAATTCAAGCTTTAGGCTGATCTGTCAACATTTGTATCTGTTTCATATAAAACTCAAGGTTATCGAGTCCATTTGATTTAAATTTCTCTAAAATTAAAGCAAAATTGCGTGGGTTACGATTTCCAATCCAATCCTATGTTCTTCAAATGTTGTAAAATGAAATTTTTACTGTGCCATTTTCTTAGTGGAAGAAAATGCTATGAAAATTGCTTAAATTTTAACGTAGGTACCATGTTGTTCTTCAGTCAGTTAATAGCGTTTTATACGATTATTTATCATTATAAACCTATCTAATTTTAATAAACTAAAAATACAATATAGCAAGCTAGGCACAATAACAAACTAGGAATAGTCACTTGATGCTTTCGTTTATTTTAACAATCTCTACAATACGTTCAATTTTATACTGACGTATTTATTTAAACCTGCACGTGCTTCTTTTAACACTTACGTTGCATTAAAAACTTTTAAACTAAAACTCGACATTGCATCTTTTTTGATGCGTTTACTCGGATACTGAAAGAATAGGAACAAAATCATGTCATCTCTCAAATTATTTTTGAAAAAAACATGGAATTGCCTTAAATCATGATTTTTTGACTTCAGATGACTTCAACTTGTTTATGTATACGGAAGATGGAAGAAAAAAAATCCTGGCTGCTGTTCTTACTTTTGTTGATGATTTATAATTGTATAGCTACGTTTCCTTTGGTCTCAAGTATCATACTTGCTTGGGTTTTATTTATTAGATCAGTTTCGTTTTCTATTACATATTTGCGTCAAATGTTTGTAAAAAACAACTTTATTTACATATTACCCTATTGCATTTTAAAAATATTATTTTATATAAGCTATATACAACTCTATTACATGACTACTATTAATCTTTATTACTCTTATTTTGTAATTTTCTGTTTTTTGCAGTGGAGTAATAGGTTCAGGAGTATGTGTTTTTTCTAAATACGTATTACAAGATGTATTTTTTCATCAATGGCCAGTAAATGGTTATATTCACAAATTTCAGCATGGTGATTGGTTTGCAGGAAAAGGTATAGCAATGTGTAGAGTGATTGTGAATGGATACAACATAAACGTCTACACGTCTCATGTAAGTATTACCGTTAAATTAGTATAAGTCTTTCAAGTTGCTGTTTTAGCTACTGGCAGAATATAATCGGACATCTGATGAATATGAAACGCATCGCATGCTTCAAGCTTATGATACTGCTCAATTTATACAAGTAACTTCTGCAGCAGCAGATTTAGTTATTTTAGCTGGTGATCTAAATACAGAACCAGGAGATCTGCCACATAGGTATATATGAGAAATTAGTTTCATTGTCGTTTTGCTGTATATGTTACTATAGTATATTTTATTTAAGCTGAGTCATATTGTACCTAACGCCCAATGTAGAGGGAAAAGACAAAAAATATGCTTGGTTTTGGCGTAATTGAAAGTAAATTTGCCTTATACAAAAACCTTTCCCTTGAAATGTGATGACGGCGAAGTGCACAAGAACTACTTGTCAGTAGTAATAATATAGGTAAAACAAATATTACAACAAAATTATTTTATTAAGTAATTGCACTACACTTCCCAAATGTCATTTTGCAGTGAATTTCCTAAATTTTTACCTGTGGTTTAAATTATTAAACTGTAAATTAATATCACAAATTTTTTGAACAAAGACGACAACGATGCCTTCATTCGGTGTAAACTTATTTAATAAAATAATCAAATCTTAAGCAGCAACAATTAATTCAATGTAATTATTTAGAATAGAAATACATACGTTGTGGAATTAATAATATAATTTTGTTAGAATTTTTCCTGTACTGTGTGACGGCGTCTTAATAAAAAAAATACAGTACCTATTAACAAGAAGCTCTTGTGCACTCCGTGATTACATTTCAAGATAAAGGCTGTTATAGAAGTCGGTTCCACTTTTAGGTATGCGTAATAAGTACGACAAAACGGAACACATTTTTTTGTCTATTTTCCTTATAATCTGTTTAACCCATATACAGCTCAGCTTAAATGAAATATACTATACTTACTTTTTCTACAAACATTTATTGCACACATTCCAATAAGGCCCTCTTCTGGGAGCGACGGTATCTCAATCTAAAAATCAAGTGTAAGTTTCGCAATATGTGCGCATATGCTTAGGGCTCGCTGGAAAGAGGGCCTCTAATCAAAAGTACAAATTTGATAGGTTTTTATGGTTTAACTTGGCGAAATGCAATAAACTTAACTGACTAATGTACGAAATTAAAAAAAAAAATGATATTACTGTAACTACTTCTTTGATTTTGTATTTTTTTTCTAGGGTATTAATGAGTGTAACGGGATTTACTGATGCTTATATTGAAGCTGAAGAGGAAGCTCAACAACCTTTTTACACAAACGATGGACCACATAACTCTTATACTGCTTCATCTTTACTTAAGAGAAAATATCCTGGTAAACGTATAGATTATATTATGTACAATTGTGGCTCAAACACGTCAGTAGTTATGAAAAAATATTGTCGTCCTTTGCCAAACAGAGTTGCCGGTTGTGAGTATAGTTATTCAGATCATGAAGCCATTACCGCCACATTGAAAGTTTCGAGAAGCGAAGGATCCGAAAAAAAATGTGACTTAAGTACTCGAGCATCGGTCTTGTCAGAATGTATCGAAGTGTGTAACGTCGCTTTAAATACGTTGCTTAACCATAAACGTGTATATTGGTTCTTCACTGTGTTCTTTTTTTTATTACTTACCACGACAGTTGTTATGGATTCATTGTTTGGTAAGGCTGTTTTGATACACGTTGCTCGAGTAGTTATAACAATTTTATTGGGTTTTACTTTTATTATGGCTACCGCCTGGAACATGATTGAAAGAAATGCGCTAATAGCGGGAAAACTGGCTATGCAGGTCAGTTTAAAACAAACCGTAGAAAAGAAGGGGTTTGAATTTTAAATACTTTTTTGCTACACAACGCGTACTTTTCATTCAATATTATTAACGCTTATTCACTGGTTTGTATTGACTAAATAAACATAAACTCACCAATGTCTTTTGTGATTCTCACTATATTTCATGCTTAACTTTTTTCTGTAAATATTTGTCCTTATCTACACATTTATTGATTTTTATGCATATTTTGTATTTTGAATACAAGTATTATGGTTAAATGTTATTCAATGTGATATGCATGTTATTGCGTTTAGTAAAAATGGCAGCGGTACATGTACAATGAAGTATTTTATGTCTAACACGGGAAGCATTTTATGTATAACTTTTAACAGTATTTTAAAGTTTAAAAACGTTTCTGTTGTTACCTAACAAAAAGTTTATTAAAAGAAATTAGCAAAACTTATTGCTTAGAATAGAAATATATTTAAACCATCAACTTCGTAATGTGATATTTTACAAGAGAAAATTTTTAACTTTGTATAAATATTGAAAACAATTTAACTACATTGCTCAAATTTCAATCAGACTAAAAATGTTTTAAAGTTTTGCTCTAACAAATCTTGATATTGTAGTTAATTTATATACAGCTTTGCTTTTATGCTTTAAGTGATTTTAGAATTATATGCATATTTTGCACAGTTTTCTAGCAACGGAAGTGTGTTTACGTTTAACGTAGTATGGTTATTTTTATTCTATTGTATATGTAGTTTTCTATGGGTAATTTGGCTGTGATATGCCAAAAATGTTAAAAACTGTAATTTATTTAAAGAATAAATAATTACAGCTATTATTTGTTTGTATTAATGTTCGAAGGGATACAACATCTGTAAATTTAAGAAATATGTTTCTTCAAATGTTCGAATACGTTTTTGATTACTTATAGCAATGCTTATAGCTAACAGAAAATGTTTTTTACAAAATAAAAAATTAACGGAATTACTAGTTTTATGTAATGCTAGTAAATCAAGTAATTGATGGAAAGACGATAATCATTGTGAACCGACAAGAATATTCAACTATAAATTATGAGTTTAGCAAATTATCTGGTAATAAATGAAAATGAATCAAGCCTCATTCGGATACGATTAGCGTATTTGTACTGCAGTGGTAGTGCAGTTATAAAAAACTTTCAGTCTTTATTAAAATCAGTGTAAAGCATCAACGCACGCGCTGTAAACAAATTTATTATAGGTATACGCAAATACTGCAAAGCTATTGACTGTGGTAAGCTTGCATGGCAAAAGTTAAAACCCAGGCAGCACACTGACGACATTGACACGTCTTAATGACGTCTCCTACGTAATTTTGACGTCAATAAAACGTAATGTGCTGCCTGAGAAGTCAAATAGTTTCTATACTACCCCTACAACAACTGCACTAATTCTATCTGAACGCGGCTTAAGTAAGTGTTACAAACACTTCACCTCACCCTTATGAACGATTATTGTATAATAAATACAAAAATATTAATGTACGGTTTTAGTACTTACTGAACATTTTACAGTTGAATTAATAATAAAGATTATCTTCTCTAATCGATTATTCATCTCCAAATCTTATAATACACGATTAAACTATTAAATAAGTACAATACAGGAATAAAATTATTAATTGCACATTAGAATTTCATGTTGACGTCTCATTGTACGTAGTGTCGGTGGGCACTGCCCGTGTTGTCTTATAAAACTGCGCGGCCCTGTCTATATGCAAAAGACATTCAATGCAATAAAACAAACTTTAGTGAGGCTACTTAAAACGAACACTAAAAGATAACGAATAAAATGACATTACTCTTTTTATATATACAGATAAACGCAGTTGTGTTTACATTTTTACAGGAAAACTTATTAAGTTTGTCATTAAATCCACGTACTTTGCGGTACGCGAATTAAACAGAGAACGCAAAACCATAACCGATGCTTAAAGAATGAAGTTTGTTAGGGTAGTAAAAATTATGCAGCTGAGAAGAAAATTTGGATCGAACATATAAAAAATCTATCTAGGGTCGTTAGACGTAGTGATTTTTTCACGATGATTTAGTCATCAACTGTCACTGCGCTTCCAGTTCTTGTTCTGTTTTTTTTAAATTGTTTTGTAGTTTTTTTTCTAGAGCTTGCGAGAGAATTTTAACATTTAGTTACCAAGAGACGCTTTTAACGTATGATGTTTTATTTGTAGGATCTGAGATAATTCAGTTTACATTTAAACCCAATTAAAATCGCGCGAAATTAGTAAGCATCGTCATCTTTTTTAAGAGGGGTTGCGCACGTTAAGGGTTGAACGTCTAGGTAGAAGAGTTAGAGCCCGCGGTACAATCAGCATTCTTAATATAAAATTTGTGTAATGTTTGGTTTTCTTTGCGTTTTGTGCAATTTTGTGGGTGTTATGTAACTAAAGCATTAGTTAGCTAACGTAAATAGTGATAAAACTAACTTTGTGTTAAAATTACGTCATTAAAAAAACGCCACATTATGCAGCTGAGAAGAAAATTTGGATCGAACATATAAAAAATCTATCTAGGGTCGTTAAACGTAGTGATTTTTTCACGATGATTTAGTCATCAACTGTCACTGCGCTTCCAGTTCTTGTTCTGTTTTTTTAAATTGTTTTGTAGTTTTTTTTTCTAGAGCTTGCGAGAGAACTTCAACATTTAGTTACCAAGAAACGCTTTTAACGTATTTATTTGTGGGATCTGAGATGATTCAGATTAAATTTAAACCCAATTGAAGTCGCGCGAAATTACGTAAGCATCATCTTTTCTAAGAAGGGGTTGCACACGTTAAGGGTTGAACGTCGAGGTAGAAGAGTTCGAGCCCGCGGTACAATTAGCATTCTTAATATAAAATTTTGTGTAATGTTTGGTTTTCTTTGTGATTTGTGCAATTTTGTGGGTGTTATGTCACTAAAGCATTAGTTAGCTAACGTAAATAGTGATAAAACTAACTTTGTGTTAAAATTACGTCATTAAAAAAACGCCACATTTTCTTTGTTTTACTAAAACAAATTCGTTGGCCGCGATTTCAATTTTGTTGATTCAATTGTTTTATGTGTATGATGTATTTCAAAATCAACTGTCTGAAAGAAATGCTTGAAATGTTATTTACATTCGTAGTATTTTCTTTCTTTTATAATTTATGTGTAATTTTATATACTTTATTGCCATTTTTTTAAATTATTTGTATTGTATATATTTGACTAGTTTTCATTTTCACTGCAAGTTATTTATGTTAATATCTGGCTTTAATTCTAAATTATGCATAATCATTTATTTATAGCATTGTTTTTCGGGTGTTGCCGCGTTACAAAACTTTATCTTAACGTTTCGCTGATCATGCTGTCAGCTTCTTCAGAATATTTCTAAAGGCTGATGTTATAGTCTTGCGTTCCTCGTTAGATATCGTCTTACGGCTCCGCTTCGCTGGACCGTATATAACAAGGAACGCAAAACGATAACATCAGTCTTTAGAAATCTTCTGAAGAAGCTGACAGCATGATCAGCGAAACGTTAAGAGAAAGTTTTGTGACGCGGCAACTCCCTAAAAACAGTGCTACATTAAACAACGACCGTGAAAGTTTGCATTCTAGTAATAATTTATTTGTTTTTTCGTATTTTTATAATTTGATTATATAAAAGTTAGTCAAAATTAGAACATCCTTTTGATTCTAATATTTAGATATTGTTGGCGCTTCTAATGGGTTTGATAACAAGGAAAAAACACCAGTGTACGCATTGCCTTGTAAAGTAATCTAGTATTTTTATACTAAGATAAGAATGTCTTCCGAGTTTGGACTGTGTCATTGTTGTAACCGAAGTTGCCAACGTTTATCCGATATAATTTTATTGCACAAAAATATTACAAAACCTTAAAAAAATCCCCATTTAAAAAGAATCCATTTTGTTTAACAATAAGTATTAATATTTAAGAATAGAGACGATTAAGTTTCTTAATTGCTTTTCTGTTCGTTCTTTGGAAATTTTAAAAAACCAACGATGGCCATTGCCTCCTGTTTATTAGTTTACTGCTGTTAGAGGATTGTTTTTCAAAACTTCTAGAACAGTTATTATACTAAAACAAAAATAAACATAATTTTAATTGACTCAGTATAAGTGTTTTTGTTAATAAATATGTAAAGGCTTTGTGATGTAACCCACTCGCGTTTGAAATTTAAAACCCGCGAACAAACAAAAGCAGCGACATCTCGCTAGTTACCCCACCCCCTTTTCTACGTTGTATTAAGTTCGTTATACACTGCTTACTCTCGACATGTGGGAAGGCTGTAGTAGGTTAAATAAAACACAATAAAAAAAAATGAATCGTCATTTTTATTCGAATTTAACTCTTTAAATTTTAACCGAGACCTTGCCTGTTCGGTGTGACTCGTCGTAGGAGGGGAAGAACAGAGCTTAGAAACCCCTCCGGCTTTCTAACTGAATTAAAATGCAAGATCGTTATATAATTTAGGTTGATAAAACAATCGGCTTGTAATCAAAACTATTAACACGTCGTAAAGCAAGGACATCTCAAATTACAGTAAATTAGACAAATAAACAGACCAGATAACAGATTTAAATACCAACACATATAAACACGTGCACAAACATCATCACTCTAAACTGAAGACGTGTTATATAATCGGCGCCCCCGCCAATGGGTACTGGGGTCCTGGTTACGAATCAACCCAGCTAAAGTTGAAAGTTTGGAACAAGTAAGGCCAAAAACATATAGGTAAAATCAGTAATGCACATAATAAAAGTAATACATAAACAAGTAAGCGAAAATGTAGGGCCCCATAACATGGAAGCAACCTACCGCGACTAGAAAACACACAAATGTGCAAGGTCCCATAACATGGAAGCAACTTGCGCCATTACACATAACAAAATACAGGGTCCCATAGCATGGAAGCAACCTGCGGCCGTTCGTTGTTGTCCAGCCACGGTAGAAAAATATTAGATTTACATTCTACAAGGCAATACACACAATGGTCTTTATATCCAGTGTTGTAAATTATCTATATAAATTTATATAGATAAATTAATCTAGATTAATATTTTTTATCTATTTATATGTATCTAGATACAATCAAAAAATATATAAGTTATATGTATCTGTATATATATAATTTTTTATTTAAATTATTTAAATAATATTTACAAAAATCCAGTGTCTCGTAAAATTCCAGTTAGAATATGTGTTTTTCTTCAGTAATTTCCCACATTCCATAGTAGTTCTTCAAATGAACTCCATCTATCGTTATTACTACCTAGATTATTTCATCTATTATCTGTTATCTATATAAGGTTTGAATAGTTAATCTATTATCTAATACTAGATAATCTTTGAAAGAAAAAAAAATTTATCTATTGTAATCCTTCCCCTATCGCCACTAGGTTTGGATTTAGTAGTCGGGTGTCTCAGCGGTGCCCAGGGTTCAATAACTCGCTCTATATCGCTTAATACATTTATTTCAACCATTCAAACAAAAAAAAAGTAAAATAACAAAACTAAATAACACTTCAAAAAACTAAAATAACTTACAGCGCTTCTAGGTATAAAGAAATGAAAAAATAAAATTTAATTTCGGATTATATACACTCCAGACGGGACGCCTCTGGTCGGGGACGGTACGGCAGGGTCCTGTACTGCGCCTGAAATAAAGTCAGGTTAGTTCTTTTAAATTACCTTTACTCGTGTTAAGGCCGGTGGTATTTTAAGTAAGTGACTTTGTGTATTTGGAATTTGGAGATTCAGCACCGCTGCAGTTAATGGGTAAGTAGCGTAGAATATTTAAGTTGGGTGGTTTTAACCCCAAATTCAGTTGTAGGTGGAATTGCAGTCCGTTCTTGCTTGTTATTAACTTCCCCGGTTGGCAATTTCTACGTCCACTCGACAACTTAAATATTTCCTTTGCTTCCCAAATGAAGCTCGTCGTGGGTTAAACGTATGTCGGTTAACTACTAGCCAATGACGGATTAATAACACGAAGAGTCGTAGTTAATTGGTAAGTAATTGATTTATTTATACGTGGTCTTCCGGCGAACGAAATGTAATTCTAGACGATTGTTCTCGTATGGACGGATAGACAGTTGTCGTTATTACTTACAACTGCAATGCGAGGGTATCGGAGATGTAGGTATTCCATACATCGAATAGGAATAAATAACGAGGAGGCCAAGATGTTGGTATCCCGTACATCCACTAGGCCAAAGTAACAAGGGAGCTATGATGTAGGTATCCCATACATCGGATAGGGGTTGAATTGTCGTCGGTAGTCCTTACGACAGGATAGCTTAGGAGTTTAGGAGGAGTTCTAGAAGGTAAGCTCGAGAACCCGGTTCTGTCTGTTTAACTGTCGTGCTGCTTGTTTTATAGGGATCCTTATCAACTCTGGGCGGAAACTAGGAAGGAGTTTTAGGGTGTGGGAAAGCGGGGATTATCACCTCATACTTACAACGCCACTCGCGCCTATTTTGTGAATTATAAATGAAAATAATTGCACTATTTACAGATTTATAATTTAAAATAAAATAAATTGACGGGTTCTTACACTATATCTATATAATTTAAAAATTATCTATTTACAACACTGTTTATATCTGTTATCAAACCTCTTATAATCACCATCAATAGGTAACTGTTACGTCGAAAAAGTATGTCCAAACTTTGATCGACTTTTGTATCATCAAATTATAAACGTACGAAAAACAAATCAATTAAATTATTATTCATAATTTACAATTGAAGCCAGATATTAGCATAAATAACTTGCATAGAAAATGATCAAATAGATTAACACAGCTTGGATTCTAAAACACGTCAAATATATACAAATAACAAAAACAAGGTGGTAATAAAGTTTAAGTAGCTTCTTTTTACAAACAGAGAAAATCATCTACATAAAACCGCTTTCAATTTTAATAATCTTTAAGTATAAATAAAGAGTTAATTATTTCGGTTACATTTCTAATCGTAATTGTTTTATACAAAATCATACATGCTAAATGAAGTTATTGAAATTGCAAGACCGAGAAAACGCTATAAGCGAAGATTGCATTTTAAGCGTCCTTTTAGAGAATGTTTAAATTTATTAAATGTAAGAATAAACGGTTAATTATTACAGTCAAATTTATGACGCTTAATGTTGTGTCTAAACTTACACGTAAACGCAATCACAAATACCCGAAGATGCTACGAATTTAAATTAAATTTCAAGCAATCTTTTACGAGATGTCGATTAAGTAATTTTAAGTTTTAATTAACAGTTTGTAGTGTAACGTGCGAGTATTTGAAAAGAAAGAATATCCCGCGTAAAATCGTCTACCAACTACGTTGTCAAAACAAAATTTAAGCTTAAACCAACACCAAAAAAAAACTATAGTTCATTACTCTGTTTTACTCTCGGACATTAACATGCGTGAAATAGGTCTGTCCATAATAAGAAAGGTGAGAGAGAGAGAGATAAAAAAACTAACACTTGTAATAAAATGACGATTTATTGTATGACTTCCGCTATGCTCGATTACTCGATGGAGGAAGAGCATGCAAGAAACCTCCACCAGTCGTTATCTTTTCATATCCAAAATATTTAACAAACAATAAAATAAAATACACACATGCAAATAACGTAGAATTAATGCAATAGATTACAGAAGTTCATATATAATGAATCTAATCTACAAATTGAATACGGAAGCTTGCTTTGATCAAAACATATTAAGAGGACCTTAATCGCTACGTTACACCTTCACATATCATCAACTAAAACACAAGAATTGTTAAAGAGTGGACATGCCATGTCCAAGGTACCAATGTCTCTGGATTGCGAGTACGTATGGCTAAAGTTGAAGATGCTCCGAAATTGCAACATTAGTAAAACCGGCTACCAAAGTAATCTAATCATGGCTCATCGTTTCGAGGCCGATCATAGACCGTTCTAAAGAAAACGTTCAGCATAGAACGTTTAGATTGGTTTTTTAAATCAATCTTAGATTCATTACATACATGAATCACATTGAGTTACTTTACAATACAATCAAGGAGGGATGGTAATACTTTAGCAATTCGAATTCACGGGAGAGAATCGTTAGTAAAATCAACAAGGCATTTCATACATAGCATAACGTAGAATTAAGGTGGAAAAAAAAATACACACAAAAAAATCGCAGCAAGTTCCGTTTACAATCACAAAAAAAACAACATGTGTCTGAAACTACGTAGATGACGTAATCGTTTAGGATTAAGTTTTCTTTCAGTCGCGAGAACAAAGAAACCGATGCGTAAACTCAAGACTCATACCTAAATTCGATAGCAAACTCCATTCAATTTTTCTAATACATATTAAATCAAAATTTAATACAAAAGAACCAATTACGTTACTTTTAAATAAATTACAAAAATGTCCTATAAAAGTAAAGAAAAATACAACAATTAAACACCAAAACTAAAACAGCGCAAGCTAATTCCTTTGTCTTAAGTGAACAAAGGAACATGTATCAATATGCTTTTAAAATTAATTTTAAAACTGCCATTACAAATAACATTTAATTATTTTGAATTTGAATGTATAGAATGAACTCATACCTGCAATTGCAACAGCACTATTTACTTTTTTTATTTTTAACCACCCGTAACTTTTCTTTGTTCTCTATTTCTTTGTTTCTACGACCACCAGCAATCTAAAACTACCCTCATTCTCTCGGGCTTAAAAGTTCCCCTATTTTTTTCCGCAAGCGGTAAACCACCCCCCGTTTCCTCGCCGAGATTAAGATACGTTTTCTTAGACAAATAGCTGTGCAGGCAACCAACAATACTTGTGAGATTTGAACTGGAATATCTGGATACTACAAGTTAGTGAAAAACCTCGTTTAATAAATCCAAGTCATACACATAAAACGATTAAATTGATAAAATGCAAATGGACGCCAATGCGTTTGTTTTACAAACAAAGAAAACGCAACGTTTTATTACGCTGAAATTTTAATGCAAAGCGCTTACAAATTACAGTTAATTTTCTCATCCCTTATGTTAGCTAACGTATAGAGTTACTTACATTCCAAGAATAACACAAAACAATGACAAAACCAAGCACAAATTTTATATCAAAAGGCCGATTGTACAGGTCATTCGCACCCTTCTGCCGCTACCACCCTTAGCGTTCCCTAAACCTCTCTTAAACCCAATCATGCGTAAAACGATGGTAACACGGCGCAAGTCCTATTTTTCAATTTTCCCGCTAGCTGACGATGCTTACGTAATTACGCGCGTCTTTCTGAATTTAAATTTAAATTGAACCATCTCAACTTTCTTACCTTTTTGGCCAAGCAATTTGTAGCCGTGTAAAACAGCATTTTTAATCAATTTTGGAAAAACTAGCTTCTTATGATCTCCTCCGCGTTGTCCCCCATATTTTTGCAATTTCTCTTATCAAAAATTATACATCCATTAAATGTAAACTGAATAGTTAGAAAACCAGTACAATACTTACGGAATTTATCATATTTTTCTTCTGTTTGAAGATACTTTTTCAAAGTGTCAAATTGTTCTTAAGAGCTTACAGGAAGATTTAGCTCAGTAATAGAAATACTCGCATATTGTTTGGCTAAACCAAAGAGTATTTGGCTAAACGATAAAATTTTTGTTAGAATAACTAACCTCACTTTCGCTTATATAAAATCAAAATGTTATTTTTTAAATAGTTCATAAAGAATACGAAAGCAAGCATAATTACTTAGGTACTCCAATCAATATTTTTTTATTCTTTTTCTACGTATGCAACAATCAAGATCACAGAACAAAACCGTGAAGCATTAGCTAAAACAGCTGACAAGCTAGTGAAAGATATCCTACGGATATAATTTTAATGATCTCCTAAATATATCATTTTTATGATATCACATGGTTATTGTTTAAATAGCCGGGACATACATCTATGAATTGGCCAAGAAACTGACATCCTCAGGATATTGGTTGCTTTATGGGAAGCCAGATTCTAAACTCTGAAAAGGTAAGAAAGAAAACGATAAACTTGAAAAAGCAAATCCAACAAAGAACCACTACAGAGTTAGGTAATCAACTTGTGAACCAAGCCAGATTCTAAACTCCATAGAAGTGACTTAAGAAGAAATAGTTTTCGTATATAAAGAAGAAGGATCGTCTCACCTTTTTAGAGTTTAGAATCTGGTGTAGGCAAATTTAGTTTTTAGTATTTTATGTAAACGTGACAACAACGCATAAATATGACAACAACGAACAGAGTGTCGGTAAAGTAGGGAGTTAAGATTGATGGTTGTTGAGTTGGAAAAGATTATGCTGATAATATGTTATGAACAAGAATTATTATGTATCCATCAAAGATAATGTATCGATTATGTATCTGATGATGTGTTAAGAAAGGACGCATTTAGTTAAGAAGAAAAATGTAGGTCCGATTATGTCTCAATTAGATATTTTAAGAAATATACAGTATAAACACAAAGAAAGTATTTTTATGAAATTGAACGCCCATCCACAGAATTCAGAAGTGGGATATGAAATACACGCAAGGTACGATCGTTAAGATTAAATTAGATTTACTTTAAGAAAACAATGGCGCAACACGAGGAAAGAGAATCTGTTCAGATGACGATGGAAGAGATCATAGCCACCACGATAAAAGCTATTAACCTGAACAATGAAGAGCGAAGAGGTTCCAGATTATCACATGCGGAACTTTCGGCGTTATTGCCAATATTTTCTGGCATGAATGATGATGCATTAGAATGGGTGGATAAAGTCGATTTGATCAAGAATACATACGGAGTGGACGATGATGTGATAAAGATTATGGCTATTGGAAAGTTTGAAGGGCACTGCTTGAGATGGTTCCACTCAAAACCGGAATACATCTCTTTGTCGTGGGAAGATTTGAAACAACGACTGTGTGCATTCTTTGAAAGCCGACCATCGAAGTTAAGAGCTATGAAAGAGTTTGAGTTACGACGATGGCGAAAAAAAGAAGATTTTTCAACATATTTTTATGAAAAAGTAGTGCTGGGAAACCAGGCTAGGGTGAGCGAAACAGATATGTTAGAATATCTGATAGATGGAATACACGATAAGCAATTACGAAACCAGGCCCGAATGGCAAGATTTTCAACGATTGAGGAAATGTTGGAGACGATGAAATATGTAGTCGTCGATGAAACTCCAGTAGCGAAACGTGAAGATAATAAGCGTGAATATTTAAGTAGCCAGCAAGAGGGTCATCAACATGATACGAGACGATGCTTTAACTGCAACAGGTCAGGGCACATCATTAAAGACTGCAGGTTACCAAGACGAGAAAGAGGCAGTTGTTTTAGATGCGGAACTATGGGTCATATGGCGATGCAATGTTCCAAACGACCACAAGTTAAGCCAGATACAACAACACCGGAAAGTACGACGCATTTGGTCGAGATTCGTAAGTTAAGTAAACCTTATTATTTGAACATAAAATTTGACGTTTATGATAAATGTGAGAATGTTATATGTTATAATCTAAAGGCATTAGTTGACTCAGGTAGTCCGGTTAGCATAATTAGAGAAGGTTACGTACCTAGCACAGAAATTAATATAGACTTTAATCAAAGTTTAAACTTGACTGGTATAAACGGATCAAAATTAGATATAAGAGGAACATTTCAAAAGTGTGTAAATATAAATGAATTAGAGTTAAATGTAAATTTTTAGTTGTTGAAGACAATACTATTACGTGTAGTTGTATTTTAGGTAGAGATTTCTTTAGTGAAAACGAACTAATTGTAGAATTAAGAGGTGATAACATTAAAATAAGTAAGAATGAGTCGAATGATGATGTAAAAGGTTGTACTTATCGGAATGAAAGTGATAGTAATGACATATTAAATGTTAATCATATTGCAGAGGGTGAACGTGATGAATTAAAGTTCGAAACATTGCAGATTGTAAATCCAAACAAGCTGTTGTAGCAATTTATGACAAATACATAAATGAATTTGGTAGTTATGAAAAATCGTCTGAGGTTGAGATGAATATTAGAGTTAATACTGATAGACCTATTGCTTTTGGACCGCGTCGAATTTCATTTCGTGATAGGGAAAAATTGCAAATACTCTTAGGTGACTTGTTAGAGAGGAAAGTTATCAGGCCAAGCGTTTCCGAGTATGCTAGTCCAATAGTCCTTGTCAAAAAGAAGAATGATGAGTTACGGTTATGTGTTGATTACCGCGAATTGAATAAAATTACGACGCAAGAAAATTTTTCCAACACCTTTGATCGAAGATCAAATTGATAAATTACGCGGTAAAAATTATTTTTCGAGATTAGATTTACGCAACGGATTTTATCACGTTAAGATGAACGATGAGTCTATAAAATATACATCGTTTATAACCCCATTAGGCCAATATGAATTTTTAAGAGTACCGTTTGGACTGAAGAATTCAGGTAGAGTTTTCCAGAGATTCATTTGGAACATATTTATGGAATTATTACAAACTGACGAAATTTTGATCTTTATCGATGATGTATTAGTAGCAACAAATACCTTAGAACGACATATCACTGTATTAAAAGAAATTTTTAAATTAGCAGCTACATATAAGTTAGAATTTAGGTTAGATAAGTGTGAATTCATAACGGATGAAATTTGCTATTTAGGATATATAATTAAGAACAATGGATGTAGACCAAATAGGGAAGGATTAAAAGCAGTTCAGAATTATCCGATTCCACAGAACACTCATAGTGTAAAAAGATTTGTATCGCTAGTTAGTTACTTTAGAAAATTTATTAAAGATTTTGCGACAAAGGCGAAACCGCTGTACGATTTATTAAAGAAAGATGCGGATTTTAAATTTACCGAAATCGAGTTACAAAGTTTCGAGATTTTAAAAGCGGAATTATTGTCAGATCCAATTCTTTGTATCTATTCACCATCGGTAGAAACTGAGTTACACTGCGATGCGAGCTCAGTGGGTTTTGGGGCAATATTAATGCAAAGGCAAACGGATGATAAATTCCATCCGGTGTTTTATTTTAGTAAGAGGACTAGTCCGGCGGAGTCCAAATATCATAGTTTTGAATTAGAGTGTTTAGCGGCCGTATACGCCATAAAAGATTTAGGATTTACTTAGAAGGGATAAAGTTTAAAATCATCACAGACTGTGATAGTTTTAAGATGACACTAGCAAAACGGGACATAAATCCCAGAATCTCGAGGTGGGCATTATTCTTACAAGAGTATGATTACACAATTGAACATAGAGTAGGGGAAAAGATGGGACATGTTGACGCGTTGAGTAGGTTAAGCCCAATTATGGTAATTGAAGAAAATTCATTAGAGCAAAATCTTGTATTTAAACAAAATTGCGATCCAGAAATTGTCAAAATTAGGGAGCAATTAGAAAAAACCGAATTGAAACATTTCGAGTTACGCAACGGGTTAGTATACCGCAAACCAAAGAACGGCGATGAAGAATCTTTGTTTTATGTACCCAAATCTATGGAACGGAATGTATTAAGATGTAGTCACGATGAATTAGGACATATAGGTTTAGGCAAAGTAAAAGAGTATGTGTTAAGAACTTACTGGTTCCCAAGCATGACTGAAAAAGATAAAAAGTATCTCAGTAACTGTCTGAAATGCATTGCGTATTCAGCGAAATCAGGAAGGATTGAAGGTTATTTAAACCCAATAGATAAAGGTGAATCTCCATTTCACACCCTACATATTGATCACTTAGGGCCTCTTGAAAAGACAAGCCAAGGATATAAGTTTGTGTTAGTAATCGTCGACGCATTCAGTAAATTTATTAGGTTATTTCAATGTAAAACTACGCAAACCAGTGAGGTTATTAAGCACGTATCATCTTATTTTAGAGCTTACAGTAAACCGGTGAGGATAATTTCGGACAGAGGCACAGCATTTACATCGAACACTTTTAAGACCTTCTTAGATGAGAATCAAGTTAAGTTGACCTTAATAGCGAGTCACATGCCAAGGTCAAACGGGCAAGTTGAGAGGTGTAACAGAACCATAGTGCCTATGTTGGCGAAACTAGCGCCAGAAATAGACAGGTGGACAGAAGTATTAAGTAAAGTGGAATTTTGTATAAATAACACAATGAACAGATCGATAGGTACAACTCCAGCTAGACTATTATTTGGAACTGATCAGTTAGGCGAAGTAGAGGATCCGATAAAAATATTTTTAGAAGGAGATCGGGACAAGAATGAAAGTTTGGAACAATTACGTGAAAAAGCGGTTACGATAAACAGAAGGGTGCAAGAACAAAATAAACGAAATTTCGATAAACGAAGAAAACCTAGTAAAATTTATAAAATGGGTGATATCGTCATGGTTCAAAACATTGATACGTCCCAAGGGAATAAAAAATTAACACCAAAATTTAAAGGGCCATATGAGATAAAATGCGTACTCGACAGGGAAAGATATGTAGTAGGAGACATTAAGGGTTTCCAAATCTCACAAACACCTTATGAGTCGATATATTCACCAGAGCAAATTAAACTTTATGATAATATGGATGATTCAGATATGCTTCTCGAATCTGACGATGAACAAAAATAAACATTCATATTAGACGCTTGTTTGAGTTTACAATAAGAAATTTAGTATTAAGCATGTCATTGATAAATAGCTATTATGAAACACATTAAATAGAAAATTTTATGTATTAATTTGTATCACGAATCTTGTACTTTATGTATGTTTTGTTTATGTTGTTAAGTTAGGATTAAGAAAATTATGTTATACGATCAGGGACGATCGTAGTTGTCAGGATGGCCGACTGTAGGCAAATTTAGTTTTTAGTATTTTATGTAAACGTGACAACAACGCATAAATATGACAACAACGAACAGAGTGTCGGTAAAGTAGGGAGTTAAGATTGATGGTTGTTGAGTTGGAAAAGATTATGCTGATAATATGTTATGAACAAGAATTATTATGTATCCATTATGTATCTGATGATGTGTTAAGAAAGGACGCATTTAGTTAAGAAGAAAAATGGCGGTCCGATTATGTCTCAATTAGATATTTTAAGAAATATACAGTATAAACACAAAGAAAGTATTTTTATGAAATTGAACGCCCATCCACACTGGCTTGGTTCAGAAGTTGGATTACTTAACTTTTGAGAAGTTCTTAGTTAGATTTTGGTTCCTTGTTTGAGTTTTTCGATTTATCTCACGCCCTGATCAAGCCCCTTACAAAAGTGGGCGAAACGTTGGCAACTTCGGTTACAACAATGACACTGTCCTAACCCGGAAGACATTCTTATCTTAGTATAGACTCCGGCCGTGGAAGCCTTCACTATTACATCTAATATTTTATTTACTATGAGAGGCAACATCTTAAAGTTGCAGGTTGCTTTCTGATTGGACCCTGCTTGTATTTTATGTGTAATAGTACAACTTGCATTAATTTTATGGACAGTTGCCTATTTAATTTATTAAAGTCGCGGTAGGCTGGTTAGACCTTACATCTTTATAACTTTGATTTGATATATTTTGTAGGTTTATTATATGTGTATTTTTGACTTTTGTTTGTTCCGACCATTCAACTAATAGCTGGGTTGCTCCCGTAACTAGGACCTCAGTATCTATGTACAGGCCGTCAGTTAAGTAATTCTTTTTCTGCTTAATATAATGATGTTTGTGCACGTGTTTACATGTGTTGGGATTTAAACCTATTATCACATATGTGTATTCGTTTAAATGACTTAAATTTGGGACGTCCAAACTTTTCGATGTTTATTATTATTTGCAATTATAAACTGGTTACTTGATAAATCTAAATTATGTAATGCTTTTGCATTTACATTCAGTTAGAGGGCCGGAGGGGTTTCTTCGCCTGTTCTTTCCCTCTTACTGCGGGTTCCACCGAGCAAGCAAAATTTTGGTTAAAATTTCTACTTGAATAAAAGCCACGATTTACTTTTGCTATGTGTTTTATTTAACCTATTGCAACCTTCCCACATATCCCCGACATAAAGCCAATAGAAAATGTTTGAGATCTGGTAAAAAGAAAAGTGGCTAAAGATTCTTTTACAACAAAAATTCAACTGATTAAAATTATTCATGTTTGGAATCATCACCCAAACATGCAGCAAACTGTGCAAACATGTAATAGTACGCCACGTCGAATAGAAACGCCGTTAATTTCTAGTATAGGTTGACGACAACAAAATATTAAATAAATATTTTTTTTGTTACTTTTTTATATTTTACAAAAAATAAATAATTTTGTTGTTTTGATCAATTACTATTTTATTTATTGAACTTAATCTCGCAACACATTAAGATACTTGACGTAATAAAAATTATATATCAAGAAAATCAAATACAAAATTTAACAATAACAACCATTATGTGCGCCTATATATAATAATTTGGCCAGAATTCAAATTTTCGTTTAATGTATGAATAAGCAAATGTGGATCGTATATCCAAAACTATGGAGTGGATTTATGATATGAGACAGCAAAAATACTGGTACAGAGTTTGGAATTATATATTATTAGATCAAGCTGATTACAAGTACAAATATTAGAATAAAAACGTCTGCGTTTAAATCGTAATTTTTTCAAAATATTTGTGGCGTTTTTAAATAATGCTTTTAATATAAATGGTTTTATAATTGTATAGATTGATTTTCCAGATTTATTTGTTGAATATAGGATATTTAAAGTAGATTTATGAAAAATCAATGAAACCATATTTTAGTAATTAATAGAAAACTTGCGAAAATTATTTACATTATTAAATTTCCTGTATGTTAGACTTTTGGCTGTTTCAGGTCTCATTCACTGCCTCCTATACTTGGGCAGTGTCTGATTACATACACTTATTATATTGTAATATTTATTATACTCGGCATTGTATAAACTAAAAACTGAGTCACATGCAGATGGCACTGCATCGACCTTGACTACAACAACAGCTGATCAATGTTTTTATCCAAACAGTAGTATTCGTTTATAATAATGGTAATTAACGTATTGTTTAATAAGTGATTAATACGGATTGCGCCAATGTGGTTATAAGTAAAATCAAGAGAACAAATTCTTGTGGATAATATGTGTTAACAAAATAATGGAGTTAACCTTATACCTGATAGTGATTTCTTTATTTAATTTTTCCTTAGGGATGAATTTTCTAGAACCATTAACAAACGTAACATCTATGTGTTCCGATTATGAACAAATTGAACATGGGACAATATCATTAATAGTTGAAAACTTATTAAATAATGACAACGCACAACAAACGATTCATATTCGCTGTGCAGTAGGTTATGACTTAGATGGACCACCGAAGATATCTTGTATAGATGGTCAGTGGGAGCAAACTATTAGACCTCATTGTGTACCAAGATGTGATTCACCACCATACATATCAAATGGTCGTTTTCAAATTGAAGGCAATCAAAGTGATGAAGGAATGTATAAAAAAGGTGTGTTAGCTATTTATACGTGTAAAAAAGGTTATCAATTAACTCCACCGGAAAGTCACTATCGTGTTTGTGAGAAAGGTATTTGGACAGGTGCCAATGCTACATGTGTTCCCACAGAAAAAATAATGGGATGCAAGTCTCCGAAAGAGATTTTGAATGGATACTTTGTGCACGAAAAAGCATTAGATTATGATGGTGTTTATAGTATAGGTCAACGATTACATTTTAGTTGTAAATCTGGTTTCTTTTTAATTGGAGCACCAGTTCAACAGTGTTTAGATGATGGCACCTGGTCTCCCAAGTTGTCTCCTATATGTCTGCCAGATGCAACTGGTAAGTTTTAAACGTTTTTCAAATTAATTTATTAAGGTTGAATAAGAAATGCTTTAACAAATGTACATATTATTCTATTTTAATTGAGTAATTGAGGCAATGTTTCTTGTCATCATTTACCTAAGATGCTGTCTGTGTTTAAAAAATTAGTTTACATAGTTAAAAACATAATTGAATCAAAATTTACAATTACTTTGTGGATAAAAGTTCAATTAAATAAGCAATTACTTTCTTTTGGTAGTACAAAAACGAATAACCTGAACAATAACGGAGTTGTCATCAGTACTATTATCAATGTTTGCTTCAATATCTGAAGCAATACTGAGGTCATCTTTATTTTCGTTGTGTGTTTTTAGTAGATCCAGGACTTTTTTTGGCAGACTAGATTTTCTTAGATAATTCCCATTTGCTTGTAATGATGGGGTCAGAACTTACTAGCATAGAGTTGACAATATCTTCATTGGTTTTTAAGAGACTCATTTTTCGAGAAGAGTGCTCCGTATAGATTTTGAAATCTTTGTTTCTGGCCTTCTGTGCTTCTTCCGATAGTTCGCAACGCTGAAGATATAATTTCTGGTTCATGAATTAAAATTTTGTGAACTGTAGGAGGCTTGTAATACCAGGGATGTTTATTAGATACAAAATAGTTGGCGGTTTCCAAAGCAAATTTGCGGAATTTATTTATGTTAATATCATGTCCACAAGAAATCTATATCAATTCGTCATTTCTGGAGATAACTCTGGTTCCTAGTATTCCCGTTATTTGTGTTTCCAAATCCAGGTTTAAGTTTGTCTACTATTAAACCAGCTCTTTTTCTAAACAGTTTGTATTCTTTTCTTAGTATTCTTTATAATGTCTCTGTCATTTACCCGAGCTTGCCATTTCTTAATAGGTAGTTTATATCTCGGTTTATATGCTATCTTCAATAAACATTCAAAGAACCGTATCCAACCGTGTATGATTGATAATGCGAACGATGTTTTTCTTTTAATATCTCTTTAATATAGTTGAAATCTTTTTGATGTTCCTTTGCAAATAAGTATAACATTTTTGAGTGGAAGTTGTTTTGATTAAAACGCTGCAAACATTTCAATCGACCATTGCAAATATTAGTTTATGTTGAACTTTAATTATTTTTTTTTCGATAAATAAAGCACCGTTTTTTTGCAGGCTCGTAATTTCGTCTTCGATCTTCTTTTTTTGCGCTAAAGATGTCTCAGTAGATCATTTTACAAATTTTATTTTTATTGGTCTGCAAAAACGTGAAGTACGCGGATTTTGCCAAATTACTTTTGAACTCTCGCTCAGATCAGTCTAATAGGAAGAATACTTGTTATAAATACTGAAGAATCACTGGACTCAGGACTGTGAAATGCTTGTTTGTATGCACTGTGACCTGAACTGCCGTCGAAACCCCATTTTATAAAAAGTTCCAGTTTTGTCAGTTCATCTTTAGTTAATATATTGATGAATGATATCTTCTTTTAATGAACATAAACTTTGAGTGGTGTGATTAAGAAGAGACTGCAATTGAACTTCAACGCAAGTTTCGAAAGAAGTTATAGGTGATCTGTCAGGGTAACACAATGTCTTCTCTGATTGTATTACTTTGTAAGAAGGGAATCGGTCCTTATAGCTTCTTTGAATTATGTTATAATGGTGCTTGGATAACTTTGCCTCAACCATTATAGAAAGAGCGTCTTCACCAGAAAGCATGCCTGTTTCTGTTTCTGATTTTCTATTCGCACTTCTGTATTTGCAAGCTATTGTTGGGTTCGTAGTGCTTCGGTCTTCTTTCTTTTAGCACATTCACAGCATTCTTCAAAAGGCAAAGAGGGAGTCTTTTAAACTTGGAAATATCACATCCACAACGGGGAAATGCAACTGAAGCTTGCAACGTGGTTTTAATGATTGGTAAGAAATCTGTGTGAACTGGCCCATCGCGGTTTGAATTGCGATTTAAATCGAGGCAAAATGGAGTTTATGTTGTTTTTCTTTTCTTCATGGTAGTCTAATCTTCTTATCAAATCCATAAATAAAAATTCTAGTTGTTTCTCTAAATTGTTTTTGCCAGAGCTTCTTAAAATGTCATACATTTCTTGTGTTATGAATGCGAAATTGGAATAAAAAATGGAAATTTAATATGACAATACCAGGCCATACTTTAAACGTGTATTTTGGCCACCCGGTATATTTATACGAAACTTATGTTTAATTTTTAGCTACATTAAAATATTCTATTTCAAAATTAATTTTGCGAAACAGGCAAAATCCCACTTGATTTTAAACCAGTTTTTAATTTTTGCTTGTTGAATCAAACTAGGAAACTCTTTGCTAATAGTTTTGAAGAAGGTTTGTCGTTCATGTTCTCTCTTGATTTTTACCTATTCGTTTTTGTCGATAGGCAGGAAGGGTTACTATGTGGATATTATTTTCGATAGTCAATTTACTTACTTAATCGATATTGAATGGTGTTTACATGACCGTCATAAATAACCGAGTAAATAACTATAATCGGTTTTGGCCGAGGGGTGGTTAACTTCTCCAGAATGTGTATACAGATTTGAAATCTTTACAGATTTTTGGGGATTTTTAGGATTTCAAAAGGTTTTTAAACATTTTTGAAAATCTTTAAAGATTTTGGGGATTTCTGAAAATCTTTGTAGATTTTTGAGGATTCTTGAATATGTTTAAAGATTTTTGGAAATCTACAAGGATTTTCGAGAATTTTTAAAAATCTTTAAAGATTTTTTAAACTCTCCAAATATTTTTGAATATTTTTATGTTCTGAAAGGGAATTTTTTAAAGGTTACAGGAGATTTGGCGGGAATTTAAGTGGCTTTGAGAGACTTTTTTATATTTAAAAGCTGGTTGCCCTATTTTTGACAACCCTTAATAAAAAGTTTTTTTTTGTTTTGGAGTGCAATTGGGTTAACAGATAACTGAACTGTAAATCTAATTTTAAATGGGGCTTTCTACATACATAATAATTGTCAATTGTTTGTTGAACGTTTATGTACTGCGTTATTTAAAAAAATTTAATTATTGACCATTTTATGTTTAATGTTTTATTTATTATTTAGTGAACACAATCTCGTAAAGTTGCCTATGTTCTTGGTCGGTGGATTGATCCACTTGATTTTATTGTTTGGCCCGATGAAGTGCTCGCTTTTAGCACGAAACGTTGCCACAAAAATAAATTAAAGTGGTTTTACATGCCCCTCCTGAACGAAGAATTCCATAATATTCCCTCTTTTATTAGGACATAAGTATATAACTTGTTACCTTGGCAAATTGAAACATTTACTATTTGAAGAACGATTTCTGTAAAGTAATGTAGTTCATTGAAAATAGAAATTTCAATTAAATTAGGAGTCCATGTCAAATCAACACAAGGATTTTTTTCACTATCTCAGATTTGGTTGAAATTTTGCACACTTGTAGTCTTTGTCAAAACTAAGAAAAATACAAAATTTTGTTAAAAAATATTTACCCGTTTAGGATTTAGAGCTATGTAAAGTTCACAGAAAACGCAAAAAATGCTCGGCCGACTTTTTCAAAATTATAATTGTAGCTCTCCTAGTTAACTTAGAGGGATGGGAGTGGCGTCATTTTGTTGCTTCTTTATGCCCTTTAATTTGATATAAAACACAATATACATTAAAAGAAAATATTTTTTTCAAGAACTGAAAACTTTATTTTGAAATTTTAAAAAATACAAACATTCGCCGATACATTTTTTATAACTTATCTTGATTTTGTTGTTGTATTTGTTATTAATAAGTCTTTAGGTATTATTATAAGTAAACAAATTTTTATTCAATATATAAATACGTGATTATTTTTAATTTTTATTAGTATGAGTACTTTTTAAATAGATTAACGTTTTTGAGATTTACATTGACTTGTCAAATGATTAATTTTTAGTTTATTAATTCCGATTTTCAACTCAAGGTCACAGTTCACGACATAATGAAACGCCTCTACCTTACTTTTTACTGAAGTTTGTATAGGATTATTTCATGTTATTCAATGAATTACCCGGAATTACCTGAAGTTTTAGATTTTCTCAATACCTCGAATAAATTGTATGAAATTCAGTTAGTCCTGAAAAATAACAGCAAAACATTTTAATAAGTAGCATTTAACAATATTACTTGCCTTTAATAAAATATCATTAGTTTTGTTTAAGTGAGGAGTACCGACTAATCAACTTATTATTTGTCTAACTGCTTCAAGTCTTCATTAGATTTTGCCGTATCCTCCTCACAAAGTCTGTGTATTCTTCCTGTGGGAGTAGTAGGGTCAACTGTACACAAAATATCATTTAAACATGTCCACAAAATGTCAGAATTTCCACTTGGATATGAAAAAGATGGGGAAGGACCATCTGGGTGCAGAAATGTGACTTTCACTTTATCTTCACATTCTTTTTTATCCAACACAAACTAGTCATCATTTACTATTATATGTAACAGTTACATAACCGTTAACATCTGAAATTTTCCCAAGTAGTTGTGTGGTTGTCACTGTGTTGTAATTTGTGTCATACGAAAAAACTTTGACTTGGATTTGGGTCATGTTGTCTTTGATTGGTAAGAAAGCATGGAACTGTTGAATTCTTTTTATGTTCTGTGCTTTATCAAAGTGGTTACTCACAAACTTTTCAGTTTTTATGTACTCTTCTTGCTTGACAAGCCCAAAGTTAACAGTTTTAATATTTTAAATCGACCAATCAAAAAGTTGTTGACGCGTGAGGATTTAGTTTTCATAAGGTCTTTGTAAACTGGCTTTTGCAGCCAACCTTTCAACTGTACCACCAACTCCATCACACGGCTCCTTGCCACGAGCTGTAGCCGAGAAGTGCCACTCTGTTTCTATTCCAAAATCTTGGTTATGGAAACACAGATTAGGAAAATTCATTTTATTTTTATATTGAGCTGCACTTCCATCGGAAAAGTAATATATTTTCTCAACATCAAACAAAAAGTAATTTTTCAGCTGTTGTATTATGCTCCAGACATAGCTGACATGTTTTACTTTATCAGCTAATTTATAATAAACTATAAAAGGGTGTATTGTTACATAGTCACTTGACCAGTGGTAGCTTTGGGCTTCGTCTTGAACTACAAAAGCATAGTTTTTTGAGAAGTCTAATGTGACTGCACATTTTCTTTCAATGCTTTTTTTACTTCATTCATAAACGAACTTTGTTGATTCGTTATAAAATCCTGGCGAACTAACTGATCAAGTTTGTCACGTAGCATCTCAAAGAACTCAGTTGAACTTTTTTGTATTGTCTCATGATTACACCGATCCAACTGCAATCCATTGCTGAAAAGTTATATTTTCATAACATATTTTTCTCAAAAACATTCTCTAAAGTTTCTGTTATTTGATTAGTTTCTGAATGGCAATTTCCCATGATACAATCAATGGGAGGAGGGTTGCATAACATTTGAGACAGAAAACGTTTGTACGTTGCAAATTCTCCATTAGTTAATGTTCCTAAACGGACATTCTCAATCATTAGTTTGACGTTTTGGTGGATTGTACAAACACAAACTTAGTACATAGGTACTACTTTTTTCTACCAAAATACACTGTTTTGGCCTTAACTCCGCAAACTTTAAAAATCCTACTTTCATCTCAGGATACTTTGAAAAGAATGTATGCTTCCTGCAGGTTACACAAAATTAATCTTTTTTGAACTGTACTTTTGGATCGATCATCCATCCATCTTTTACTAAAATACAATTTATTTTGCCTGGCATTACTCTACTTACGTCATCGCTTTCGTAGAACAATCACACTGTTTCTACTATATCATGTGATAGGCTTTTACCAGGTTTTTGGATCAGGACTTGCCAGTATTCCCTTTTATTTTCAAAGTTTTTTTTGCTTGCTTTGCCATATACATAGGTGCATTAAATTCTCGCATTATTTTATGTACACTCCATGTCTCTGGCAAACAAGTTAATATCATGACTTTTGATCATGCATTTAGATTACAGAAAATTCCAGTTTTTCTGGCTCATAATCAGAAGACTCTTGAGAATGCGGAAATAATGTTCGCCTCATTGAAGATTCTATCTTTTTAATTTTTTTACCAGAGAAATGCTTTGATTTTTTTTTAACATCAATGAGTGATCTACCAAGTTCTTTTAAGGATGTATTAAGAGTCCTATAATATGTGAGGACGTAGTTGGGACATCAAAAGTTGTATCATTAACACAGTCTAGGTCAGGTACTTCCTTCGCTTTTTGTTCTTTTAGAGCAGTTATTTCCTTTCGGCAGGCATCACATATTTTAGAAGTTTTAGGGAAACTAGTTAGAACTAATTAATGCATCCATTCAGCAGCATGTTTTAGTTTTTTATGATTTCGTTCATTGCAGTTGTAAAAAGAATCCTTCCACTTTCTATGCAATGGAGACATTTGCGGTAGGAATTATTGACCTCGACTCTGACTTGTATGTTTGTCCGACAACAAATTTGAACTGGTCCAGTCCAAACTTGCAGGCCTACATTCGCTGCTTCTGCTTATTTGGAACTAAAACCGATTGACTATTTTCACCTCGATTTTCACTACGGGATTTTAAAAGATCTTATGAATTCCAAGAGATTTTAAGCGATTTAAGAAGATTTCTGAAGATTTTATGGGATTTCAAGCAAATTGTACACGGATTTCTAGGAGCTAACCACCCCTCGGTTTTGGCCAATCTTAAGTCTACTCGACAAACTTCTTGAAATAAACAATAGACGCTATTTTCTGATGAGACATAACCTGCATCTTTTGATCTATTCATATTAAAAATGTTTTTGCTCTTATATACTCTAAAAGAGGGAAAAAGGTGCTCATTTGCAGTGAGAGTTTCTATTACTGAATATTTTTTTTTGTCAGATTCCCCTTGAATTTGGAAAACACAGCCGCTTCCTTTAGATGCAGTTACATTAGAGCCAACACATCTTGAAAACTTAGTTTCACCTAAATTAACAATTTGGACTGGCTTTTTAATGCTAAGAGTTTTGATTCTATTTTTAAAGATAAAAAAAAGGTTGATGCTTCTTTTGTAGCGCTTTGAAATTTAGACTTTGCGTCTGACAAGCTCTATATTCAAAAATTCGTCTATTTATTATCTTCCAGTGGTTTTGTTAATTAATTAAGTAACTTCTAAGCATTTTTCAATTGTTTCTCAGAACTACACTTGAAATTCATTGGCAAAACTATTAGTTTACAAGTTCGCTTGCAGAGAAACTACAGAGGAAATGAACATTAACCTTTGAAACCAGACATAATAAAACAAAACTAATTGTTGCCAACTTTCCCTCGTTTAACACCAAATTTAATTAGTTTAATCACAAAAATTGTTTTGAAACCATACAAAAATAGCAACCATTTATACTCAATGTAGGTAATCGAAAATTATAAAACTGCAAATTGTTGTTCTGTATTTGAACTTACATTTTATAGGTCAAGTCTAAATATTTTGGACAAATTAAAAATGTCACAGTATTTCGAAGATTACTCGAACCAAGTTCGTACGGCACTTTGGAAATTGAAAAACGTAAGGGTGACACAAAATTATTTTTTATGCAAAAAGAAAAAGAAAAAAGGTAGTTCACATGTTAAGTAAAATCAAAAGTTAAAACCGAGGTTAAAACTGAATACGAAAGGTTGGTATAACTACGGTTACAAGAACAAGATAGGATAAATTTTGTTGTTTAATGCTTTGAGTTCCCTTCATTTTACCAAAATCGATAAAACATACTATTTTTTTAATTTTAATTTTATTTTTAATTGTTTTAGCAAAATTGAAAAAATTAAATTTTTAAAAAAATTTTTATCACTTATTTTAAAATTTTAAAAATAAATTTTGATAAAATTGTTAGGAAAAAACCGAGGAAAAAACTGTAGGTAATCTTCGCTTTCTTTTCTTCAATTTCTTTACTTTATTTCAGCTTTTCAGTTAATAAAACTAATTGTTTTATTTATTTATTTTTTAGTTATTCTAATTCTTTATGTTCTATAAAATTAATTTTTATCAGTTTATTACAAAAATGATAGCTTTTTGATTTTCTCTCGGAGTTCTTTTACTTTCTTTTCGTTTTCAATTATCCTTACATTGGTTTATTTTAAGTTTATCTAATACTATTTATAAACTTCGTTCTGAGAAATTATCATTTATGGCATTTTTTCTAATATTTCTTCACTTTTAATAAGTTTTTATATCAATATTTCAAATCCAAAAAAAATTTACTGTTTTTTGTTATTTTTAGGCACTAAAAATATTAAAATTAACGAGAAATTTTATAAACAGTGCAATTAATCGACAATTAATCTAAATTATGACAATTTGTTTGTTATAGTTGTGGAAATATCATCTGGTTTTTGTTTTTGGGTTCTGCAATTATATAAACATAATTATTCAAAACATTTTATTAGCGGTACCGACCTACACAAAAATAATTACTAATGCTAACTATGTTGTTATACAAAATCAGGAGACCGTGTACTATCATTTTGAGCAAGTTTAACATTATCAATAATTGTCTTTATCCAAAAGTGTGTTGCTTAAAAACTTCTCGGGACTTCTACTAATTGAAAACATGTTCGATCAGAACGAGGTCTCTTCACAATAGTGATTTGTTGTTCTAAGATAAACACAATTTCTTATGAAAATTGATTTAAAAACTTGTTCAAGCCTGACTTGTTTTACGAGATTTTGTATTTTCCTGTATTTTTTGTGATTGTGATTTTTTGAGGATAATCTCCGTTTTAAGTCTTCGATTTGATGTAGACTTATTAAAGTTACTCTCAAGGCAATGCCTTATTATTTTGACTGTTGGTTTTCACGTTTTACTTAATTTTACTATTAATGATGCTTATATTGATATGAAAAAGTCACTGCCATTTTTAGTTTAGCTATTTCATTTAATAATCATTATGTTTTTACAGAGATTTAAAAAACTGCATTATTCAGTAATTAGTACCTAAGTAGTTTTAGCTAATTATTGTATGATATACAACCATGCTTAGAGAAAAAAAAAATTGAGGTTTACTTATTCCTTATTTCTCTGTTTTGAACTCGTCTAAAAACTTTCTTTGATGTTTGTTTCTAACTTCTCACTTGTTTTTATTTTTTAAGTGTTTATGTAGAATATAAATATGTGCTTTGAAACCTAAATATCTTAAATTAAAAGTTCTATTTTATGATTTTACTACATTTGTAGAGATTAACACGAACGCGATAACTAGACATTTAATTAAATGCTTTAAGAGATTAATTGTTCACTTTAAATTTTAAATTTAACGTTTTTAAGAAAGCTATATATAATCTTTTACTTAGTAAGTTGCTGTAAATTTTAATACTCTTTACAAAAAAAAGCGATGTTCACTTTTAATGTGAATTTTTGTAATTCCTACTTTGTATTGATTATACATTTTTTCTAAATGAGTCATGGTTAGGTTTCATGTATTGTTGTAATGACATCCTTGCGGTATTACTTCTTTGTCATAGCGTTTAATACAAAAGATTCGATTTTGTCTGTTTGAAAGCAATTTTTTACTTCCATTTTATAACAGTGGTCAGCAAAGCTTAATTATTATAGATATTAAGTATTCGTAGCTTTCTATAACTTTATATCAATGCTTTTACTCATTAATAATTTGTATATTTCAGCTCTAACGAAAGTAGTTCCTTTTAATATTACTTCTGAGATATTTGTATTTTTTAACAAAAGAAGTTCCAATGTTGAATTTCGTTTGTTGAAATGTGTAAATTTTAAATTTAAATGCATTAAATAGACGTACCAAAATCGGAAAAAAAACATCTACAGTTGGCATTGTAAATAAGTGACTTGACGGGGCGTGACTGAGGGCGCTTTAATTTGAGTGGTATATTCAGAGTAAAAAGTATTTACGTGGTAAATTCAAATCATATTTAATTGTTTTAGGTTTTGCAACTGTCATTCTAAGATTTTTTATTGTAATAAAATGGTGATTAATTTACAAGAGAGAAATAATTAGTTTTTAATACATAGGTTATAAAACAAAAGCTTCTAATCAGTTTATTACAATTAGTATTGCAATAGTACATCGGATTAAGGTTAGATGAACCCAATTGTAAAATAATAAGAACAATGGAGTTGCAAAGCTTTTAAATAACAAATGTTACATTCCTTAATAACAATCCAGACGAAGACTGTTTCGACGAACTTGAGGACACTAATTGAAGGCTGTCAAGTACCTAGAATATAGTTTTTTACCAAATGTCCCCGATGACAGACTGAAATTTGTCCATGTTATTAAGAATGGAGTTTTTATAAGTGTAATTTATTTTCATGTACATTGACTGCATTAACACAAAGAAAATCTGCGATACCTAATAGTAAATGCTATTACAATATATTCTTACAGTTTAACTATTCTGCTGCAAGACTCGTGCAATTCTTTCTGTTACTTCAAAAATATTAGCTATATGTATATCAAAGAATTTAAAAATAATTAAACAAAGGATTTAATCGCTGTAATCTTCATCACTACTATCATTTGACCAACTATGAAAGACAAACTTTCTATTGCTTTATCAACAACAGGCCCATTATGTTCGCATATTTTCTCAGCTAATCCAGTAACGTATGATGGATGAATGCTCGTTTCATCTAAATAGGTAACAGATTTTTTTATTTTCTTTTAAGAGTGTCATTTTCTTGCAACTTTCTTAGATATCGACATCGCCAAGCTACAATATTATAGCGTTCTATTAACAATTTTTTTTACTGTCAATTTTTGTATTTAAAGCAAATTTGCTGTAAGGATTTTCTCAAAGTATTTGATCCATCACAGTAATCAAATTTTTCTTGAACTTTCTGAACTAAAATGTTCATTGTTGGAACTTTTTTGTCTACCCTATAAACCTCATGAAAGGTTCTTTTCAAGATGTTCAAATCGGCATTGTTCAAAACAATTCTGTTAGAACTACCACTTCTATGTTTCTTCAAAGTAGATTCTCATATTCTATGTCACTCTTAATCACAACAATTTGCTTTATAAACTTTACCAATTTTTCAGTTGCAGTAGCGGTTAGTTCGGTAACTTCCTCTAAAGAAAATGGCTACAAACTAGCAGCGTTTTGCTTGTCAAATAACTACGACGCTTTTAACAATGTTTTGTGCTTCGGCATGAACAGTTTTTTAATTTGATTTACTAGCTACGCTACGTATTAAAATTATAGGCGTAAAAACTACACCAAATCGAATTAATGCAAACAAAATTGAATAAGATTATGTAAGATTGTAATTACAAGTATTCTACACGAGTACAAATAAAAACTTTCGTCGTCGAAGGTATCTGTCACAATTACTTAATCGCGATTCCACGATTGATTTTGTCATCACAAATGTTTAAATTTAAACATATTTTCCGAGGAAAATAAGTGCGCTGTATCAATTACTATAGTAGGTCTAAAACATGTAAAATACTTTTATAACCCTTGTTATAACTTCGATTACAACCATGTAAACAAACTTACTGCTTTGTATAAAAGGAGACATGGAACTCGAGCTATCTGCACTTTTAACACTTTGTGAAAATTTTATTTTTGGGCAAAATTTAATGGGTAAGTTTTTACGAGAGCTTTTAGTCTTATAAAATTATGTCGTCTAAGTTTGAAAGATACATAAAAAGAACTTGAAAGGGGTGAGTGTATCTTTTTGTCTGAATGGTTAAATTTAGTTTGTAGATAGTCTTATTCGGAGTGATACGCGTTGTTTTAATTTATGCTGTGTTGTGAATTTTTCATTAAAATATTTTTGCATTTTTGTCATTTAATATAGGAGTTTTAGTAGCGTATCGACACTAATTGTCTGTACTTTAGACTGTTAGCATCTTCTTTTCGCTAACATTTGAAGTTAAGTAAGGTCAAAATATAAATGAAATGATATAGGTAGATGAGTTACCCTGTAGAAATCCTATTGTACGAGATTCCACATATAGAACACTTATTATTAGCGTTGATGATTCAGCGCTGATGTTTGAAACATCGTTTTTCTTATTTTAAGTTTTTGTTATGTTTTTTATTAGTTGGATTTTAATAGGTGTGCTTCATGAAACTATGATTTTGTTTCTAGTTCTTTTTTATAAGAACAGTATGGTTTTTTTTCTTGATATGGCTGGTATGTCGCTTTCCTCTCTCGGGCAGCTAAAAGCTGCGAGCTGCTGATGCTAATGCTAATTTTCTGACCTTGAGACAGCATATACTATAATTACACTGCTTTTCATTATTAGTTTTAATAATGTAATTAGAAGATGTAGCAAAGCCGTCATAGAAATGTTCAATACTGGCATTTTAAAATTGATTGGTTTCACTGATTTTGCAAATTTTGTTTATTAATAAAATACTCAGGTTGTTACTTGTGTGTTTTATTTCATTATTTTACTTTTTCAATCTAATAATCAGTAGGTAATTGTAACTTCTCTGTCTTGAAATGTCATTAATCTGTGCATAGTGTCACATCCCTGACTAAGCATTTTCTTCTGGTACCTATAAAACTAAAATAGTAATCTTTTCTGGCCCTATCACCAGTATAACATATATAACGTAAACTTGTAATATAATTAATATTAATTTAAATTCACGAATTTTTCTTAGCGGACACCGAAAAACACTTTACCGTATAATCATCCTAATACACTTAGTAATTTTTCACTAATTCAGAGTAATTCTCAATATTTCTAATTAATTCTCTGCAATTCTTCAGTAATTTATACTAATCCTCCAATGCTGTATATTAAAATTCCTTTGCTAGTCAAAAATGTGTACACTAATTCTTAAAGTGTATAGTAATTCCTCGAGTAATTCTATTAATTTCTTATACATTCTTAGTAATATACGAATAAATCTGAGTAATACCCAATAATTCATTGTAATACGCAAGTGTGCGATTCTTAATAATGACTTCACTAATTCAGTCATTTTTAGTAATTCTTTGATATTTCTAAGTAATACACTGTATTTCTTCAGTAATTCACAGTCATTTTCTAATGCTGTACACTAAAATTTTTTACCGGTTTACTCGTCGAAAATATATTGTTTGAGTAGGCTTGGTATAGTTATGCACTAAAAACACTTCAAGTATGCACGAAAAACTCGAGAAAAATACTAAAAATATGCATTTAAAATTCGTCTTTTATTAGTTTTATTTATTTTCTATATAATACATTACTAATCGAACGATAACTGTAAATATCTATAAAGGTGGTAAACGTTAAAAGTCGATTTTACACTCGCGTAATACAAAATTGCTTTGAATAAAACTGCGGGAGAAAATTAAAACGTAACGTTGTAAGGTATAGGTGCTTCGTCAATAAGTTCAAGCTTTCCTTATTTACTGGGAAAAATATAACTTGGTGTCAAATAACTTTATGTACAACACACTACGTTTGTTGTTTTACTTCTTTCTGCTGAAGCAATCTTTTTTACTGGTTTTTGTTTTTTTAGCTGAAAAAAAGGTTATTGTTTTATTTTGGATACGGCGGAAAAAACAATTTGCGTTCGGATTGAATAATCGTCAATTCCAGAATCGATGATTTTTTGTAAGTCTCTTTAGATTTCTGCAACATAAGTTTGTGTGTATTTTAATAAATCCTATTGCTTCAGCCATCTAAGTTTTTGCACGTATTAATAATGAGAGCTTATATGTTATAATGAAGATGTAAGCCCAATTTTAAACGATGTGTGTTATTGTTCGCTTTAATATATTGTAATGATATGGTATTTACGTAACAAGGGTCGAAAGTAAGGCATAGCAAAGCGAATATGATTCCGACACGAGGCCCCACGGCCGAGCGTTGCATGTCAGTGACTTATGCTATGATACTTTCAACGGGAGTAACTTACATTATTTTTTTGTGTTGCCTTTTGTAAAATTAGATTCTTTTTTGAAAAAAAAATTAACAGAAGTATAATGTTGCTACTACATTTATTACTAAATCTGTCAAACTTGACATTAACTTTAACATCGTTTTTTTCCAATTTTAACCGAATTTCAATATATTTTAAATGACTTGTTCATTTGTCGCTTACTCGTTCTCATATAATAATTGACTTTGAATACTTATTTTTAAGTGGATTTCTAGCTTTCACTTTACCACCCTAGAGCTTTTTTGTCCATTACTTAATTACACTAACTACCACCCTAGAGCTTTTTTGTCTATTACGTATTACACTAACGAACGAATATTGACGTTTGCAATGTTGGCAGCACAAAAATTTAATAACTTGAAAGTTAAACCATAAGTCATCTTTTCAAAGTTTTTTGTATGTTAGGTTGATGCAACATCCTGTTTTTCACATCGAATTCAGTTGACCACAGTGCCGAATATCAGGTGATTCCGAGAATCTGAGTTAGCAATCCACTCAATTATGGGACAAATCTCAAATTCTTCGTTTTTTTCTCAAATGTAGTAGGACTGTGCTTAGATTTTCGTTTATAAGTTCTGTAACAAACATAAAGCACGCAAAAACGAGAAATTATTTCAGTTGCACTAACTTTTCTTATTATTCACATATTTATCGCCACACTTTTGATCCTGAGAAGCGGTATTTTTGGCAAATTTAAGTATGACCAATACCATGTTACTCAAATGAATTAGTCCTCCTCGGTAGAGTAGTAGCTTGGGAGTTGGTGGATTTATATAGTTATATTATGAATATGAGACTATGTTTCCACTCTAATTGGATAAGGAAAGAGCGCGGATATTTTGCAATGCAAATGCAAAATTATAAAATAATTTCCCACAGTTGATTGGCATTTAGGACGCTGCATTTTTGACTGTGAGCAGTTTCTCTATTCTTTGGCTACGTTTTCAAGAAGTGGGCTGGGTTTAAAGAGCTTTTTTGATACTGTAGGAAAACTGTATTAGCATTTTATTACGCAATTAGTACTTTCGTTATCGTCAATCTAAGCATGTGATGATGAAAATTGAGATCTAGTTTCCTAGTAGACATCTTTAGAGCTTGGAATAAATTGATTGATTTCGTCTTGAAATCTCGCTTTTATAGATCGGCCTCCGATCGATAAAACTGGTTTCCAAATATGCGGTAAAGGATAACTAGAATTTTGATTAATATTAGAATGATTTTTAGGATTTCTTAATCTGCTGTAATAGTATAAATTCGCAAAGGTCTTTCGTTAATAAGAGAACCTATTCATTCAATTAGAAAAGAAATTGATCCGGCCAATAAATCTTTATTTTATATTCATCTAGAACTCAGTAGGATTCTTTTACTGTCTGATTTGAATCTTATGGGTCGAATTTCTTTTGAACAACTTTAAAGAGTTAGTTACAAGTAATAATATTAAGATATTTAACAAATTGCTATCTTCAAAATGTATTGTCGATAGAGAGGTATTCTGATTAATTTATTTTCACACTCAGACCCTTCTACAGAAACGGCAGCTTTGTCTAAAAGTTTTACGGCCGGTTTCACCAACACTGAGATACAATTGTTAAAACCATAGCAACGATTGTTTTTAAGCATTGCTTAAGTTTAAGTCGTGTTGGTGGAGCCGGCCGTTAATTTTGTATATGTTTCAAAAAACTACTTGTTGAAATTGTATTAACTGTAGAATTTTTTATTCAAATAGTTTCTCATCTTCTTCCTTGATTACGGATAACCTAAAGTTCATAAGTCTAATATTCTTCTTCCGCCATTTGTAAGTATATTTCAAGTTTGAATTCTTAAGTAGATTTATTTATACTCAATTCTGAGTATAATTAACATTAAGACATCTTTATTTATCGTGAATTCGAAATTCAAGCGAAGTTCAAGCGAAATAGTAGCTATTATCGAAAAATGTTTCACATAGGTAATTTACTTTTTGAGGGAAAGTTTACTCACAAACACTCCAGTTTTACCTATTGTTCCTAAAATATTTGTAGAATATTTTGAGTGGAAATCTAAAACCCAAATGTTAGTATACATACGTTGATGACTTTTTGTCATCCGGCAACATGGTCTTTCCGAGCTTAACGATTTTATAAGTCATTTCAACTCTATTCGTTTTACTATGGAATTAAAAAGGGACTTTTCTTCACAATTTTTGGGCGTGTTAGTTAATCGAAATAAAGATGGTTCATTAGCACACTCAGTTTATTGAATTCATACATATATATTTGTTGTCAGGAAAGAAGATCCTTACGTCATAGTCGTATGCATCTGAATTAAGCAAAAACTTTCTAATCAAATCATCATTGCTTTTTAAAATTTACTAAACATTTGGTATTGGCAATGCTTATTCCATTTAATCAAAACACTAACTGACAATAGTCGTTTACGTAACAAGAGTCGAAAGTAAGAAATAGCTTAACGAACGTTAATGCGACGCGACGCCGCACGGCCGAGCGTTGCATGTGAGTGAGTTGTGCTATGATTCTTTCGATCAGAGTAATGTACATTATTTTTTGTGTTGGCTTTTATAAAATTACATTCTTTTTTGAAAAAATAAAAAGAAACCAACAGAAATATAATGTTGGTACTACGTTTATTACTAAATCTGTCAAATTTGACATTAACTTTAACATCGTTTTCTTCAATTCTAACTGAATTTCAAGATTTTTAAAATGATTTTTCTACCTGTCGCGTACTCGTTCTAATATATAAATTCACTTTGAACACTTACTTTTATGTGGATTCCTAGTTTTCATTTTGCTACTCTAGAGTTTTTTCGTTCATTACGTAACTACACTAACGAACGAATATTAACGTTTGCGATGTTGGCAGCACAAAAAATTTGTTAAAGAACAGTTGTTTTTAATATATTTGTTATATTAAACAAAAAATACTAATCAATCGGAATTAGGTTTATTACTCATACGGTGCGGCTGTTTAAATCGAACTTAAACATGCTTTGTTTCTAAGTTTTATATACACGATAGAACTGAAACTGAAATAAAAATAAGCGGCTTATGACAAATGTCCTATCACCTGTGAAGTCAACTGGGCGATTTATTTATAACACAAACAAAAATGGTGTTATTTCTGTTATATTCACAGTTTTTTATTTTCATTCGAGCAATTCTAAATTTGGAGGATGATGACGCAGGGATCATCTTTCGTGGCAACGACTATAGATATTTAAATTGATTTTATCACCGTCACACTTATCAAAAATTATCAGTAGTGAATTCTTTAGTGCACAGACAGCCGCAAATTCTTCTAAAATAGCTAATCAATGTGTTAGTCGAAAACAACTGCAGTAGAAAAATCTTGTCGAAACACTGTGTCATCCACTCTTCCTAAATTGGGTTAATTTTTAAATCTTCTAAAAGATGTTATTCCTTTTTAGTCTGACGGTGTTTATAGCATTTCTTGCTTTTGTGATCGTACATAAATTGGAGAAACGGAGTAGAAGCGTAGGAATTCGTATTAAAAAAATATCAAAGATGATCAGAAATAGCGGAGCACAAGCTAAAAACAAGTAAATTTTGTTAAAAAATTAAGGTTTTGGGTAATGTTTCTAATTACTATCAGTGAAAAATTATGTAATTGTAATATTTAAAAATTCTTTTAATATTAATGGAGATTTTAGTTTTTCTTTACCGTTTCTTTGGAAATCAGTTTTATCGATTGGTTTGTAAAAGCGAGATTTTAAGGGGCGAGCAATCAGATTATTCCAGGTTCGGAATACGATAAAACAACACGGGAATTATTTAGAATAGAAAAGTAACCCGTGGAAATTTGAATTCTACTAAGTCTATTATCGACATCCTGCGATTGTAACTTTTACGTTGGCTTTTTAAACCTACGTTACTTATCAAGAAGAGTTCGTCTTCACGATGCTTTCAATTAACTAGCGGCAAACTATCGAAACAATAATTTGAGCTATGGTAAACTGACTAAATCGATGAGACGTCGAACAAGACAGTTTATTTCTTTAATTATTTTATGAACTGACTAGGCAGTGTTTGATACTTCTTGATCTTGAACAAAAAAGACCTTTATTGCTATTTTAATCTTTTTATCAACAATAAAATATTATTCATATTTCTCTTAGATAGCGGCGGCTGTGTTTTATTGAGTAGTTTCGTGCTTACTTTGCTTATAATCATTTTCCCCTCAGAAATTACAGAGTAAATTTAATTCTACGCATTCTTAATTTTGATATCGTAACTATGATTTAACAAAAAATTACTTTACGAATGGTTTACTTATGAATTTATTATTTTATTTTTGTGGTCACGTATTAAAACTGTGTTATAAATTTTTAAATTCGTTATGGTTTGTTGTGGAACATTACACTTCTTGATTAAGAATTTATATGTGAATTACAAATTTGTGGGCGTGTGTCATAAAATCTTGCGTTACAAGTTATCTTATCTTTTTAACGTTCGGTGAAAATGATTTGTGTAATGTTTGAAACTACTTGTATTGTATGTCTATGTAGTTACATTTTTACGAAGTGATAGTGATTTATTATTTTGTAGTGCACTGTGTATAATATTAGTTTGTTTTTGTGTTGTAATAAAGATGGCGCTTTAATATGCGCTTGCGTTATCGGTAAGTTAGATTTATTGATTCGCCGGCCTGATTCTTTGATCGACCCATCATTTCTTTTTAAACGAAAGTAGTGAACGAACAGCTGAGATTTTTGTTATTGTGTTAATAAAAGAATTAAAGTTAAGAAACAATGGCCGGACAAACAATTAACGATCGTTTATTGGCCGCCAAATATAGTTTAGCGGGGCAGGGTCTTGCGAAATCCGTGTGTAAAGCAACTACTGAAGAACTACTTGGACCTAAAAAGAAACATTTAGATTATTTAGTACATTGTACGAACGAACCGAATGTATCAATACCACACATGGCTAATTTGCTTATAGAGAGATCTCAAAATACTAGTTGGGTGGTTGTTTATAAAGCGTTGATAACAACTCATCACTTAATGTGTTATGGCAACGAAAGGTTTACGCAATACCTTGCTTCAAGCAACACTTCTTTTCAGCTATCTAATTTTGTCGATAAAACTGGAGTGCAAAGTGCTGTAGGTGCTCGAACAGGTTACGATATGTCGCCATTTATAAGACGTTATGCTCGTTACATAAACGAAAAAGCACTTTCATATCGTGCCGTTGCATTCGATTTCTGCAAAGTCAAACGAGGGAAAGAAGAAGGTACGTTAAGAACGATGAATTCGGAGCATTTACTAAAAACGTTACCAATATTACAAAATCAATTGGATGCACTTTTAGAATTCGATTGTACAGCTAACGATCTTACGAATGGAGTTATTAATGTATGCTTTATGTTACTTTTTAGAGATCTTATACGTTTATTTGCATGTTACAATGATGGGATCATTAATTTATTAGAAAAGTATTTTGAGATGAATAAAAAGCAATGTCGAGATGCTTTAGATTTATATAAGAAATTTTTAATTAGAATGGATAGAGTTGGAGAATTTTTAAAAGTAGCTGAAAACATAGGAATTGATAAAGGAGACATTCCCGACCTTACAAAAGCACCAAATAGTCTTTTAGATGCGTTAGAACAACATTTAGCGTCTCTCGAAGGAAATACTCCAACTCAAGCTGTCAGTAATCAAAAGAATGTGAAAACTGGTGTATCTGCTTTGGCTAATACTAGCAACGCATTTGGATCAGCTGCTAATAATACGCAGATTGACGAAACGTTGAAGCAGGCAGCGGTTGCAGAAGAAGAAGCGGCTTTAAGTAAATATAAAGCTAGTGTTAATTCACCTACTGCTGCTAGTACAAATCCGTTTTTAAGTTCTCCAACTAAAACCGAACCAATTTTGGATTTATTTGGGTCAGATATTAGTACGCAACAGAGCAATCAACCGTCAAAGGCTATTGATGATCTCTTACAATTAGGAAACCCATTTGCAGATATTTTTAGTGCACCAGCTTCTGGAGTAAGTGCTACTACAACTGATTTTTTTGGAAACACAACTGCTACTACTACTACGCAGTCAGCTATGTGGTCCAACGGTTTTAGTGCTCAGCAACCTCCAGCAATATTTTCAACCGGTAGTAATTTATCTAGTATGTTTAATACTAATGAGCCGTCAGTGTTTGACCCTATTGCATCAGTACAACAAAATGTGCCACAGCAGCAACAACTTCCTCCAGTTGCACAGCCAGCCAGACCTGCGGGTCAACAGAAGTTACTAACAGGTGACTTGGAATCTAGTTTGGCTTCCTTAGCAGAAAATTTAACAATCGATAGTGGTAGAGGCGCACCCATGCAATGGAATTCTCCAAAAAATCAAGCAAAACCTGCAGGTACAGGTTGGCAACCACCGATAGTTCCAACATCTACAGCTAATTACAAACCTATGGGACAACCGATAGGTGGTCTTCCCATGCAGTACCCAATGGGTGTACAGCAACCATTGATGGGTAGTCCGAAGATCAGCAGCACTACACAACCAAATAAACAAGAAGTAAACTTCGATCCTTTTGGTGATCTGTAGTAATTCTATCACTTTTTTTTTTAATGTAGAAAATTGAGAAAAACATTTTTTACTGTCCCTTTAAAAAAGGCACAATTTCTGTTTTAAAATAGCGTTAGCTTAAAGATGATTGTGTGGGGATGATGTGCAATTATCATTGGCTTATACTTGTTAAACGTGATACTCAGTATTTAGTAGTACGTTATGGAGGTATTTTGCTCTCATTTTATTTTTAAATAGAATTTTATCGGTATATATATTAATTGAAATTCGTATCTTATACATTCCTATTGTGCATAAAAGTGATATTTTGTTTATTAGTAATTTATTAGCTAATTATTGTATTATTTTTCATAAGTATACAAATAATTGTGTGTTTGTCATTAATACTTGTTTGTTTTGCCGTTGTATTATAACCGCATGTGATCTGAAAGTACTATTAAGTTATTTATTTTTTTGTGCTAGATCTATATTGAATTGTTGGGTGATTGATTAAGGACTGTTTTCATTATGCAAATATTAACTTTCCATACTAACTACAAAGACTTAGTAATTTGGAATCAAATATATCACTAAGAAAAATTATCAAAATTTAGCGAACGCTGCAAAAAATTTGCTAAATATTTTAATCATAGTATATATGATAATTAAAGTTTAATTATTGTATTTATAAATGTTGAGAAGAACAAATAATTGTGGATATTATATAAGAAATTCCAAAGATATTGTTAGGTCACAATCGAAATAGGTGTATAATATATTTTAGCAACAATCAATTGTGTAATCAATATGTGACAATATAAAGTGTATAAAGCTGTTGAATAAATTAAGTATATGCTTTTGTGTATATTTCTTACATTTGCTAGAGAAACGTTAGATTGTAGTCATTTAAAATGGTTTTGTGTAGGAAAAACATTTGTAAACCAAATTTATATTTAAAGGGCATGCTAAAATCCCTCTTAAGCATGCATGTTTTTTAGTGCTTTTGTATGAAAATAGATATAAACGTAATTTTTAAATATTCTAATGAATTATAACTAACAAATTGTACATCAGAACACTTTTTGACAAATGTGTTCAAAATTACATTAATTCAATCGTTTATTTGAGAAAGGGACTAACTGACATTTAGTACTTTTGGATAAAATGTAGGTTACATGGCTGTACTGATATCATGTATTTTTGCTTCCAAAATTGACATTCATATTTTTTTAGGCATTTCAATAGGAAGCTTTTCCAAATTACTTGGCAAATAAAGCTAGAAAGTATGATTGATGCAGCTTCTAATATATTCTGAGCACAACATACCCAGGAGTCTGACTTATAAAGATAATTTTTTTGCTCTTGGAATGTTTTTTTAAGCTTCTAAAGGCATAGTATTTTTTTACATATTGTGGCTACCAACTCTTAAAAACCACCATAACAGTAAACTTTGTCTGAGCACTTGAAGCTTATTAATTGAGTGTATTCATGAACAGAAAAAATACGATCGTGTTTCTTTAAACATCTGTTGATAACTCTGCAGTATCTATCATTAGGTAAAAATTCACAGATATCGCAAATCTTGCAACTATCGGAAGGTGTTGTTGAAAACAAACACAATATTAAATACATAATATAATGAATAAGGTTTATTGCGATTTTCAAAAATAAGAATGCATACATAAATAATAAAAAGATTAAAAAACAGAAATAACTAGTATTCTAGGTGCATATTAAACGAGTATAGTCTTATGATAATTCAGCAATTGTTTGTATTAAACATTTGTCCATGAAATGGCTGAGAATTGCTTCTCATAACCTCTTCATGGTTGGAAGATGATGAATCAGCAACACCAATGACATATGGAGAATTTTTTGTGATAAATGATGAGCGAGACCGCTTATTATCAAGAAGTGTTGCGTGCTGATAAAACGTAGTTTCCAGTGACATATCTAAGGAGAAACCCAATCGCGTTATCTTAAATCCATGCACTTGAACAAACATCATAGCATGTAAATGGACCGGTCTCATAATTAGTATTAAAAACTCTAAATCCAAACACTTCCGGCTGTTGTTTCCCATTTCTAGTTTTAGTAGTATGTAATAGTTTAGTACGAATTGATTGCAAACTGGAGGGTATATCTTTTATAGAAATTTTTTTTAGAGAAGCACAAAAATTAGTTTTGGGCTAATCTTTTCAAATCGTTAATAAAATGCTCAATAAACTGTCATAAATTTGCGGTTTTCTTCCACCAGTAGTCCATTGTTGGCATCAACATTGAGACGCGATGTTTTGGTTGTAAAGCTTTAATATCGTGAATGTTTGTTTAAGCAAGATGTATTAGGAAATATTTGGGTTGTGTTAATAACGCTTAGGTTCTTTTTTCCAAGCGATGTACGGTAAGAAATACAACGTAAACAACAAAATCTCAAAACATCGAACTTTATTTGACACACGTCCACTGACTGTCATTTTCTGCTGGCTTAGATACGGTTAAAAGCATTCGGATAAATTTAAAATTTTCTCTGGACACAATCGAAGTCAAGGTGGAACTTTCAGAAATTTTGCCAGACTTTGATTGAATACGGTCGGATTAAATAAACAATTTATATCGCCTGATCCCTGGCAATTGTTTCACCACACTTGAAGTAGTTGACACGCGCTTTTGAAAAAAAAACAAAAAATGATTACTGGACTTTACCAGAGTTTTATAACGGTTCACAATTCAACAGCTTCTAAGATTATGACACGATTCGAGCTGCGTTGCCACATCCTTTCAGATGTAAAAGTTTCGAAGTGGAGATTTAACCTTTGGAAATGTGCATCCACAGTTTAAAAACTGTTTTTTTTCAACAGTTTGTCGCGTTTGCTATTCCCTGTCATCTCTAAAGAAGACTTGCAATAAAAACATTTCGCGACGTGAAATAATCGACTTCATTTTTATTACATTTTCTAGGTGTTCTTAGTGTGATCTTTCGGCGCAAAAAAAGTGAAACTAATCTTATAAGCGACCCGTTAATTGACAAAGAAAAGAAAATATTAAATTTGCTCTCTCCGTTTACAACAAAAAAACAAACAAAAAACCTCGTTAAACGATAGAATTAAATTTAAATAGTTATTCTCAATTTTCTCGCGTTAGACAGTATCTCAATTCATCGTATCTCTCGTACAATAATCAAATAAAAAACTTACAAACGCATATCCAAATAAATTTAACTAATTTCTGACCTTTCAAAAGAAAAACTCCCGTATGCAACTTTTTTCGTTTTTGCACCGCGTCAGGGTTTTTAAAACCTTCGTTTAAAACTCTCCTCTTTCTTTGTACGCAATTTTGACTTTATATCCTAAAACGTTTTTTTCTGATTGGGCAAGTTCACGAACGCTCTCAGTACCATATCTGCCAATTGGCTTCTCCTTTTACTCAATCTGTTAAAAGCGGCATTGTGTCCCTTTCTACCCTTAAGATGTTACTACGTTTCGTTATTGGGCGGAGCTGCATGCTACAAATGGAATAAAAATTTACCGATGCTACTATTTTTTTCTTTCTATTAATATTAAACAAATGCGCTACTGATTATAAAAAGCATTAAAGAGATGAAATTTACTTTAACGTAATTCTTTTCTCTAATCTTAACAGATTTATAACGTTAATAATAGTGATAATCTTTACAGTTGCCTGACTGTTTATACAATTTCAACATTCAAAATTTACTCAAATTTTATTTTACATACTTTCGTTCTATGCTAATAACTTTACAGTAAAATCGTCTATGACTCAAACTAGTAATTACTGATAGTTTTTATTATAAAACTTTATAAGTCAGATTTATTAAATTACTACTTCGTTTACGCATTTTAAAATTTGAACGTAAATTATCGGTTTAGAGTTGTTTTTCTTGTAAACCATCCTGTATCGAAACCGCCACAATTTTTGTATTACGATCCCATCAATTTTCTTAATTTAACCCCGTTCCGCTTCATTGATAAGAATGTTTCTTTTTCGGACACGTGTTTACCTCTGCTGGGTTTTATAGAGTTTTCACACTGTCGGATCGTCGCCCCCAGGGTTCACATGGGTTGAATTATGTTCTCAGACAATCAGCCTGATGCTATATCACTCTCCTTATGAATAGCGATGTCGTTATCTAGCCGAATTGTTATTTTTGTAAAATAGGTATGCTGTATAACTTATAACCACTCATATCGACTCTCGTTATTTTGAACCATAACGATTATGATATAACAGCGGCGATTTGGTAGCCGTTATAAACATAACGATTGTGATGTATAGGCTTGAGAGCTTTTTTGTATGAAAAAAAAATTTTTTGAGATGTTTTGCGCGTTGCATTATACAAGGAACTGGAAAATGCAATCAGAAAAAGCGTCTTTTTAGTTTTACCGTGTATTTAAGAAAGTAAGGTTAGAAACGTATTCTTTCATACAGACAAAGGAGCATTTTACGCGAAAACAGCGACCCGTTTGAAGTAACTACGTAAACAAAATGTATAAAAAAGATGTAAGTTATGTAACGGTGTGTTTTGCAACTCAGTTTTATTTCGAATTAATACAAGATGCTTATACTTTTACGTATTAATTAAAGCCATTATTCAATAGAAAATTGGGACTATCGAGGGATGATGTGCGTCACTTAATGGAGATCGTAGCAAACATTTGAATTTTATTTCATACCATGTAGTTTTAGTCTGGATTTTTTCTATTTCAAAATCTACTGGCCAGATGTTTTACAACGGCACGGCGCGTGCCCTATATCCTATTCACTCTTATACGTTCGGCGCTCGTATAGCACTCTTTGTTTTTTTAAAGGCGATACTTTTTTCCAAAATAAGGATTGCTAGATAGTGGGCGACATATCAATATAATTAAAATACCCATACAACAAACCTATTTTACCAGTAATTGTTATGTCGATCGTTATCTTCGACCATTAAAATCTGATAGCGATTGGTCGCTTTGTATAACGAGAGTGTTACAGCATCAGGCTGAATAAAGTAAACCTAATGAGAATAACAAATAAACTATTACCCTAAAACGTTGCAAGATAGAGGAAAGTTGCACATATACATTTTTATAGAGGACAAAATTTACTATAAAAAAAGTCCGCGGAAGGGTACAATTACCTCCTATAGTTTAGAAGATACAAGTTTGCAAAGTTACACGATAATGTCTTACATTACATTAAAATTCTGTAACTCTTAAACTATTAGATATGTATATTTATAATCTCCCGCGGACTTTTTTGCACTAAATGTTGTGCTCTATAAATATGTTTATGTGCAATTTTCATCTATATTGTACCGTTTTTGCAGCGTACAAGGCGGACGGAAGCTCCCGCGGATCTGATTCTACAATTATTATAATTATTTTTCAGCTCTGCTGAGTGAAATTAGGACTTATTATATTTTTAAAACATAAAACAAATCATAAGGAATGTCTTGTTTAATAATAATAAACATTGCATCCGAAAAATACAAAAAATTAAGTGAAATTGGGCACCACCGCAAGTTCCAGATTTGTTTCATCTGAGCGTTTCATCGTTTTGTTACATAAGCTTTCAAATCAAGCTCCATACAAGTGTTTTCAACACTAAAAAGAATTATGCCTTATGGGATCATGGGATGAAACTGTTCTACTTTTTAAATTTCTTAGTGTCAATAATGTTGCATACGAGGGGCGAACCACTCCGGATGTATGGTGTACATTGAAAGGGAGATATGAGGATGTACGCAAATGTATAAGGATTGTAGGAGGATGTATAGGGATCTACAAGCATGTACGGGGATATACGAGGGTATATATGGGAATGTGCTAGGAGATACATGGGATGTACAAGGAAATGTCTAAACGAACATGCAGATACATGCAATAAATGAGTGCGATTAACGCCACTCACATTTTCGTTCACCAATACAATCGTAATTTTTCAAAAAAATGTCCAGAAAAAAATTATTAATTTCTTCTATCTTGGATATGTATAATTTGATCAATAAAGTTTGTCTAGTTACAGCAGTGACGGCAAAAATTTTTAGTTTTTCTCATTCACCAAATGACCTAATGGAGAAGCCGCCATTGAATTACACCCTTTTTTCTATAAGCATCCTTGTTGAAATGAATGACTCTCGGTTTTTTGTCACACTATCGTGATTTTTATTAAATTTCACTAACAATTAAACTATTTGTTTATGAATGATACCTACATTAATAAAGGTAATTTTAAAGCTGTAAATAGCTATAAAGGTGGAGAACGTTGTAAAATTGATTTTAAACCCGCGTAAATGTTATATAACACTCATATAGTGCACGCTGCTTAATAGAATCACGGATAATGTTAACAGTCGTGTAATGTTATCACTTTATTAAAAAACGGACGTATGCTACAACATAGTAAAAAACATCGTTTATAGTAATCATAATTTCGATTTTTGTTATCAATTTTCTTTTTAGGTTTGTTTCTATATATGAACAATAACCTATCTTATCTGAATTTTTTAGCATAATTTTCACAATACGTTTATTTAGAGTGAAAAACTTTTATCATTATACCTTAAAAATGGTCGTTTTTCATATTTAGCTTTATTTTTGCAGTGATATTTATTTATTCAAGTATTTTGAGTTTTTGACTGACCTCATTTAAACATCAGTAAGTGCGTTATCTTTGCAAATCAACTTGGAACGCGTGTGGGTTCTTAGAATAACAATTTCATTTAACTACGTCTTATGTGATAACGTTATTTTGTATTTATTTGTATTTTTAGTGTCAGTGAATTACTGTGAAAAAATGTGTAGTTCTGAGAACAGTGAATTTATTTTGACAATTTTTGCTTATATTGATGTTATGATTTTAATGAGATACATACGCTGTATCTATTTACTGCTTTCTAACCAATAAACATCTATTTGTTTTTTCTGAATTTCGGATTTGCTTATTGTTATCAAAAACCTCAATTCCCAACGTCATTCTATTAAGTTTTACCAATATTATTAGGTCTGCTTTTCATCCTATCTGTTTTTGATACTCCAATATTTTCTAGCTATTATGCTTTTCCATGTAAGGTACATTATCACGACGATAATACCAATAGGAAACAAATTTAGAATTAATTATTTAGCAATTACTGAACAAAGTTAACCGGTCCTATTTCTTTCAATTTAGTTCCTATATGTCATCTTGAATAAAACAGAGACCTTGCCATAATTACATATGCACTGTGAGCTTTATGACATTCGAAGTAAAATGTTTCTATTGTACTGGATGATTTACCAATGTATGTGTATGTAACCGGTAATCCTTCGTTTAATGGTAAATTATTTCTAGAATTGTATTCAATTTTTCTGGTGATGTGTGCGCTATTCTCCGGTATCCAAATCATCTTAAGTAAGTTTCGTTGTTCAATAAATAGCCTTAAATTATCAAAGTCAAACATTCCTTCTTCAAAATGTTTATTGTCGTTATGGTCAGATACAAATTGATTTTCGGTCGTGATCGAGGGCAAATCGGTATCTAAATTTGAATGTCGTTTGAATGCAAAATTTGATACAGAAGTTTCTTACCTAAACGCATCATTGGCATATTTTGAGTGCTCTCAATTTTTCATGGATGTTTCATAGAAGTGCCGGAACAGCTAACTATTTTTTCCTGGTGTTCCATATTTACCCAGATATTTGTATTTTGCTGAAACACAGTTGTATTTATAAATCTTTATTAGTATTACCAGGCTTTTCTTTAATTAATCGAAACACTTTATTCACTCATTTACTATAGGAAAAAAATTGGTGTGGTCACCACACGACTTTCCTATAAGGAATGATGGAGGAATATCTACACATTGTTTTAAGGTTATGCTGTCATCAAACCATTTTGAAGTGATATGTACACGTTTGTATTGATTTTCTAGCATATTTGTACGCTTCGATATGACTTACCCTTTTAGTAAAACAATAAAGAAAATCGTCGCAGGCAGGATTCGAAAATATATTATATTTGTGAATTTATTTTGAATTACAAATTAAATAGTACCTGATAAACTGTTAATGTTAGAAATTAGAATTATCTCTATAAGAAACTGTAAAAATAAATCATTTACATACTAATTATATAAGAAAGAATATAAAAAGTCAGCTCGACTCTAAGAAAAACTGTTAAAAATTGCGGATACACCTACTTCCGGTTTCTTTATCAGACCCATCTTTTCATAGAACCGAGAGAATATGAAAAGTCCGCTCCATACCAAATTTCAACTTACTATGACTTTTGGTTCGAGAGTTATCGTGGGTACATCGTTACACACAGACACCCAAAATTTTTTTGGCAAAAATACATTTTTCTGATTTAGGAGAGCTTGAAACGTAAAGTTATGCAATAAAAATTTTTTGGAAAAAAATTGCGATCGCTATACTTTTTTTTATAGGAAAGTAGAAAGTGCGTGATAAGCAACTGGTTAATATCCTTTTTTCTCTTTTTTTTAAATTATTTCGCTTCTTTGTTACTTATCAGATTTCTATTTAGACTGATAACTTTAAAAATATACTTGTTGTCATTCATTGATTATCAAAATGCATTTAAAAGTCAGATTTAGGCTCTGTTTAGGACGTTTTCCACATAAAAATTTGGTCAAATAGGCAATTGCAAAACAAAATAAAACAATTACACGCTTTTTCTTCACAAACTTATTATTTAAAAAGAAACATAATTACGACAAAAATACATTAACTTACAATGCAAAGTCTATTACACTACTACTTTTTATGGCAAAATGATAGATGACTTCCTCGACGGAACAATTAATGTCGAAATGGGTGTTTAGGGGTTCCAGTCCATTTAGACGAACTTTATTTATAGTCGACCTGAACCACGTCTACGTACGATGCAAGTTGCTTTTATGTACCGTGGCTATCAATACAGGGAGATAAACTAGCACTGTGTACAGTTTTTGAAGGGTCGAATACTCATTACTGGAACACACATCTAGAGATTCCATTACAAGGAACCTCCATGGTAGGGTTCTCTAGAATTTTGCTTAGAAGATGTGTAACTCTCATTGTATTACTCAGCGAGAAAAGCATGATGATAAAATCTGAGTGTGACATGGCCGTAAGAAGAATACTAGCTAGATGCTGTTGTTCAGTTTATCCAATGAGAAATCTCTCTTAGAACTTTACAGATTGTCGAAAGATCGGCTGCAAAGTGCACGATTGCATTGTGACGCTCGACCTATCTTGTATGCATGTTCTCGTTCTCATTAGTAGCTCTTGGTTCACCAGAATCGACATTTAATGTATCTAATGTAGAGACAGCAACTCTGTTGATCAGTATAATACTATAATACAAATTTAAACGCTGTGGTTTTTTCCTTTATTGATACACTTTAATCCTAATAAATAAAATAAATGTTACTCAATAACCTCTGGGGGTATACATCCATTTGACCCACCCCGTAAATACGCTATTGGTGTTGATAGACCTAAACACTGCTAAGTCGAGGGATTGAAGTCTGGTGACGTATGGGGTGGAAATGTAAATGTTATGATTCTTATTTCGGAAGCGTATTTGACTGCTTTAACTGACAAATGCGTTTCATGGTTGTTAAAAAAAGGATAACGCATTCATTTTAACGTACGCAACAAAACGTTCTAAAAATATGAGGAAAAGTGATTTGTTACTTCAGCTTGAGGAGTTGTTTCTTGTAATAGTGCTAGGTGGTGCTTTTTTAATAATAAATTCTTTGTAGTTGACCCTCAGCAAAAATCAGCGTTTGTGGAATATGCTTACCTATTGCATTAATTACCCTAATTAACGTTACTAATTGTGCAAGTTCTGCTAAGGTCACACTTTCAATCTGTTTAATTTTTTAGTGCTATTTTTCTCATGGGTTTTTGCATGGTTTAAGTTCTGTTTCATGTTTGTTCTATATACGCTCAGAGGAAATCATGCCAAACCGCATATGGACGTCTTCTATGTCATATTTGAAACTGCAAACTTGAAAGCCAGTTTGTGAACTTTTTTTCTTGATTAAACCGTACTCCATTTTGGCCATAGTTGCAATATATTTCACAAGGCATTTTTCTTCTTGCTCGTTGAACATTTTATTCACGTTATGTTTCACACAATGGGTAGTAAAATGCTCTACTCTAAATTCATTCGAACACATTTAAATATCGCCATAAAGTAGCCAATGACACCTTGTACTTTGCGTCACCTCACGAATAGATATTCTAGTCTCTGCGGGTGCACTGATTGTCGCATTTACTGGTGGTTTTTTTGCAGCTTTTGCTTCTTGGCATAGCTATTCTAAAATAAAATATCACGACGTACTTAAAACGCCGTTTCAAGGTATAAGATTGATTTGTGTCTCAAGGTACAAGATGGTGCAAAAGCGTAAACAAAAGCAAGCGCATTTGTTAGGTTAGCTTTTAAACAGTTTTAAACCTTAGTACGATCGCGAGCCACTAGAAGATGAAACTAGTGCGTTGTTGTGGTCTAAGGTTTGCAAACGTTGGGAAAGTAACCTTCTGGTCAGCGCAAAATTAATTAAAGCTTGGATTAAAAGTTAACCGCGCGTTTGATAATCATTATGAACCGAATTGAAAATGGAGTATTACATGATATCAAAGTAAAACTGCATTGGTTATTTTTTATCTTCAACGGAGATTACTTATGAATAAGTTGCAACTTAAGGTCTAACGACGGGTAGAATAATTCTAAGGTCCGGTTTCACCATTAAGAATTTAACTCGAGATTAACTAATCTACGATTAAATTTAAAATCCTGTCATATCATTGGTTAGTGGTTTTGAGCTAACCAATAATATGACAGGATTTTAAAATTAACCGTAGATTAGTTACTCTAGAGTTAAATTCTTAATGGTGAAACCGGGCCTTAGACGTTTAAAAACTAAATAAATATATGTACGTAACGATTTGCTTATTGTCATTTTTAATAAACAACTTTTTTATAATCTGAATGTTGTTTGTCGGTACAAATATGATGCACATGCTTATCTCTACTAAATATGCGATGTTTTGAAAATATAGCGTAGCTTTATTATCCTTTAATTAAATTTAATAAAATATAATTAATTAATAATAATCACTCCAATTTAAGTAATGAATTACTTTACAAATATTGAATGTAAGCTTTTGACTTTGACTGTGCATTACCATGAAACAGAAACTTAGAAATTAGTTTGAATTAGAATATCGTCTCTAACGGTGTAAGCTCTAAGTGAGTCTGTATTACTTTTTAAGAGTACTTATTTTTTTTAAATAAACAGTTACGCAATAAAAGTTCTGGCGTTAAAAAACTTAAGTAAACGTGTAACTGATCGTACGCTACTGCACCCTAATGTGGGAATTTTGGATGTTTTTGGTCCTACAATTTTCACAGCGACTAACTACCCCGATGTATTTGATCTAATGTAGGTCTCCACAATAAAAAATCTCATTTTATACTAAATACATCTAATATAGTCCTACACATTCTTGTATTTCTTTGTACATCTCCGTATTTCCCTCCACATTTTTATATTTCCTTGTGCATGCCTATATTTTCCTGTACATTCCCATATTTTTCTGTACTTCTCTGTATCTATCTGTACATCCCCAACATTTACTTATAAACACTAGACTTTTCTACATGCAAACTTCTATTCAACAAACAAATTATATTAAAAATGATAAAAGTTATCAATTTTCGAATAGGTTAAAAAAATTTTATACTTAACGTGTACGGTTTAATACACTGTTAGGAACACCCGATCGTACGTCGGAACATTTATTTATAAAAGCTTTTTAGTGATTCTTATAAATAATATAATAATTTACTACATTTTATTCTTAGATGGTAAAGCAATGCTTTTTTGATGTAGAAAACGCTCTAAAATAGAGCTTAAATACTACTTTAAAAATATTTTGATTTTGATCACTGGATGACAACGACTTAAGAGTTCTTAGTCTAAATGGAAATCTGATAAGTACCAAAGAAGGGAAATAATTAAACACAAAAGAGGAAAAATGATATTAACCAGTTGCTAATCACGCACGTTTTTTCTATAGTGACTCAGTGAATGAAGTATTTCGATTAATTAAAGAAAGACCTGGACTTGCTAATACTGATCTATGAATACAACTGTGTTTCATAAAAATACAATTATCTCGGAAAATATAGAACACTACGAAAAATATAATTAGCTGTTCCGGCACTTCTATGAAACATCCATGAAAAATTCAGAGGACTCAAAATATGCCAATTTATTCGATGGTGCCTTGATACTCTAAGGAAATGTTCTAAGCAGAAGAAAAACCTTGCAAGTTGGTTTTCTATGTCTACATAAGGATTGTTTAGAGATAGGATAGGCACATTCAGAAGAAGAAGAAAACATTTCTGTATCAAATTTTTCATTCAAATTTGGATACCGCTTTGCCTTCGACCACAACTTTAAATCGATTTGTATCTAACAATAATAAACATTTTGAAGAAAAGATGTTGATAATTTAAGGTTATTTGTTGAACAACGAAACGTACTTAAGATTATCTGGAGAGCGGAGAATAGCGCGCGCATCACCAGAAAAATTAAATATAATTCTAGAAACAATAAAATTATGAAATTTGTTTTGCCATTAAAAGAAGGATTACCGGTTACAGGCACATACATTCGTAAATCATCTAGTACAATACCGAATGTCATAAAGCTCACAGTGCATATGTAATTATGGCACAGTCTCTGCTAAAAAATCATCCTGTTTACAGCCTATCTGTATACGGAACAGAGAATAAATTTACTTAGAAACGTACTGTACAGTGTAAAGGTAGAAATTAAAAAAAAAATAAGCTCATCGATTCGGTTAACAACTATTGAGATATTCTTCAGACAGCGATACTTGTTTACTAAAAGCAATGCAGATAAAAACATAACTATATCCATAAAATGGAGAACGAGTCTAGAAAAGGTAGACGAAAATTTAGAATGTTTTATACAAGAGGAGGTATAGGAACTAAGTTAAGAAATAGATTGTTGAAACCAGGCATACAGTTGCCAATTGGAAGAAATAAAGTTTTAGTTCCTCACCGGCACACAATAGTCTTTTCTAAAGACGAACATAAATAGACCATCAGATTTAAATTCGGAAATGGAATTCGGAATGGATTTTAAATCTGTAAAAAATACATGAACCATATTAACTTTGTTCAGTAGCTGCAAAAATAATTAATTTCAAAATTGTTTACTAATGGTACTGTCGTCGTGATAATGCACCTTACCTAGGAAAACATTTAACAATAGTTAATGAAGTGTCAACAACAAATGAGATGAAAAGCAGAACGAATAATATTGGTAAAACAATGACGTTTTATGCAAAAAGAGTCACACTTTTTTTTTGATGTTACTATACATCATCTGTTATGTATGTTTGCAAATTTGCAAAAAAATAATCGCTTACTATAAATTTAAATCGAGCTCAAAGTTAATCATGGCAGTTACGTACCTTGGACGACGTCACCTATTGTTAGAGATAAATACCTTTTTATACAAAAATAGTTACACTTTTAAAGTTACTTTCGTGCTGCGAGGGACGACATTACGTAATATTAGTGATATATAACCTAAAGTTACTCTTAACAAAATTGGATAGCTATCTCGTTGTGTCAGTTACTACGTATTAATGATAAGTTATTTTAATACGTAGTAACTTATACCACGAGATGACACCGCCATCAAATTTTGACATTTTGTTAATAGTTATCCCCATTCACTGTCCCCATTGTATATGGGTACAAAGCTATAAGGTTTGTCGATGTAGATGTGTAGTTGTGATTTTAGTCCGCGGTTTTATACAAAACTATTTTGCATTACGCGGGTTTAAAATTAACTTTACAACTTCATTTTTGTAGCTATTTACATTTTTAAAGTTACCTTTATTAATGTGGGTATCATTAATAAAAAAATACTTTAATTGTTACTAAAATTACTCCAATCACTATAGTGTGGCACAAAAACCGAGAATCATTCATTTTAACGAGGATGATATCTATGGAAAAGAGTGGGTTATTTAGTGGCGGCTTTTACATTTATTATTAAAAAATAAGCTTAAATTCTGAATGCAAATGCAATACCTTCAAAAACTAGCAATCTTGCTTGAGGTTCATGGAGCAGATGGAGTTCATGGAGTGTTTTTAAAGCTTTAGTATTAAAATGGTCGTTTTGCCAGCAGTTACAGGTGTAGTCAGTCAAGCTTTATTGATAAACACCAAATCAAATAACACATTTCAAAGAAGAAATCAATAATTTTTTTCTGAACATTTTTCTGAGAAATTATATTGCATTGGTGAACGAGAATGTGAGTCACGTTAATAGCACTCTTTTCTATCGCATGTGCGTTTAGATATTCCCCCGTACATCTCCATATATCTCCTAGCACATCCCCATATATCTCTTCGTACATTCCTATACATCTCCATAGATTTCCGTACTTCCTCATGTCTCACTTACAATGTACACCGTGTACAACATATATCTTTGGTGGTCTCGGTGGTTCTCTTCTGGCATAAAAGTATTTTCACCTAGTACGAAAACAACTAACAATGCAGAAATTTCTTTTTCTATCTAAAGAATTCGCTCTTCTAATACAACACTAATTTACATATATTTTTTAATGTTTTTCTGTTTAAATTCAGTACTTTCGTTTTTTGATAATGTAATTGATTGTATGTTGCTACTTTTGCCGACTGCAGTATCTAAAACAAAAAGTTTAGTAGGGGAAACCGGGGCTGGTTGGCACACTTTTCATATAAATGTGCCAACGTACCCCGACGTCGGGGTTTGCCCATATGACGGGGTAAGTTGGCTTATAGGAAATCGCGTGTACAAAAAATTCCAAATATATTTTTCGGTTTTACTTCAATAAATCAAATTTTTGACACAAGGAAATGTTTCCAACAATTATTCTTAATTAGAATCATTATCAGAATTACAGTTATGGCAGATATAATTGAAACCCTCGTCAATGCATTGCTCGTGTGCCCACATTTTGCATTTCACACATTGAATCCAGTTTTCTTCCGATGCGCTATTTGAATATTTATCCATACAAACTAGACAAAAAGTCTCGTCATCTTCTTCTGAATCGCTTTTGTCAAAGGTAGTATAAATTTGTGTCTTAGATTTTTTTAATGGTGTTTGCTTTTTATTTCCTGTATAAACTCCTTTTACACTTTTTTTTTGGGTTTTATCAGCCAGAACTTGCTTCTTGACCTTTTGAGTACGACTGGATTTTTTGGAAGCTGCTTCTGCCTTGTATGTCTCCAGGGCATTTTTAACTGGCGTATCCGTAAGTATTTCTGTTGTCACCTTCCTGCGGTTGTTCGCCTTCCTTTTTCTGGGTAGTGCCGAAATCGGTGTTGAAGGTCCTGGTTCCAAAAATGATTTAGAAGAAGATGGAAAACTGTTGTTCTCCTCAACATCTAACTTGTCCGTTGTAGTTGTGACTTCTGGAGTAGATGTATCTATATTTTCCGGATTAGGGACATCTGGAGTAGCCACGTCCGTGTTTTCAGGATTTGGTCTATCTGTAGCATATGCGGGCATATATTCATGTTCAGGAAAGATATCCCTGTTAAACGGATATATTCCCGTAACCTGAAATCCTGATTTTATGTTCTCGGGAGAAGCAGCACGATGCAGGGTTAAATTTACTAGCCCGGAATATCATATATGGTCATTGTCAATCCTGGGTGGGAAGTTATCCACGCATCGCAGGCGCTGTTTACAATTTTTTTTAGAGGTCCATACACAGTTCGATCTAATGGCTGAAGCTTATGGCTACAGTGAGAAGGAAAGGAGAGAACTGTCACACCATTTTCTTTACAATAATTTAAAGCACTTATTGATAAATGTGAGTCATGATTGTCAAGTAGGAGAGCTGCAGGTCTTTCCTTCGAACTTTTTGAATGCTTCACAATGTTGGATAAATTGAAAAAAATGCTCTTCTTTCATCCAGCCAGAAGGATTTGCACCTCCTGCACTGCCTGCAGCTGCATTATTTAAAAAGTGGTCGCGGAACTTTACCCTTGGAAAGATTAAAAATAGAGGAAGTGAGTTTCCTGTCGCAGATATGGCTACGGCTAATGTGATTAATGATCCACGCTCTGCACAAACAATCCTACCAATTTGTTTAAAACCTCTTCGTGCTACCACTCTATCAGGTCTTTGAACGGTGGTGATTCCCGTCTCACCCATTTCAGATGATTCAAAACTTTCTGCCAGTTATCAGAAAATGCCGTTACATTTGTTTTGTTAAAGCTAGAAGCTCTAGCAGCGCTAGTAGCCTCTGGTTTACGAACCGAAAGTCTTTTGTGTCTTTTTAGGAATAGCGAAAACCAGTCTTCCTCAGCCATTTTATTTGTTTCCCAGGAAACAGGCATTTTCTTTTTTAAAGCAGAACCATATTCAAACGCAAATTGGCGCACTTGTTCAGGAGCAAGTCCGTAATAAATGTCAGAAGCTTTTTGAAGATACTCTTCTAGTTGTATTTCTTCTTCAGGAGAAAATACCTAAAATATATAAATAAGTGACTCTTGTCACATTATAAAAAAAATCCTACCATATTCTTAATGTAGCCCACATTTCTGATATTTTCTTTCTGACAATACCTGGTCAGTGTTTTAAATGGAATATTAAAATCTCGGCCGTCTATGAAAATGCATATATTGCAGGTGTTCATGATAACGGTATTACAGTACGCTGTAACTTTCGGCATGTGTTCCTGCAGATAGCAGCACTACGTGATTACGACCATGCAGTGTTCTGCCTAAATTCATAGAATTTATTGGCAATGTGTCAACGTGCCCCTGTAGCCAACTAACCCCGGTCTCCCCTACAGATGTCTCTGAAAATGTTTTATATTTACACGTAACGTGGAGCACAATTTTAATAATAAAATAATTATAAACATTGTGATACAATATATGTCATAAATTATAAGTAATCCTAATTTTTAATTGCAAATATGTGGTGGCAACAAAGTTATTAACAGGATAACACGCGTTTGGCATTGCGCCATCATTTAAATATTGATTTGGTTTTTAGCAATAAACAAATTACATACTTTTTTATATGTAACTGTTTTTTAATTTAGTCGTACATGATTATTTATGAAGTCTAAATTTAAACTACGTCTGAACGAAATCGAAATATTTGATCAAGGCTATGGAAAACAAATTTACAATTTTATGAATTATTATTAATTCCAATCGGATATAATTTTTCATTTATAATTTGTAGAAATTGCGCTTTTTTAGAATAGTTTAATTGCTTCAATAGTGAACGTTTGATTAAATCTTACAAACTTATTTTAAGTGGAGCTAGCATAGTATGATGAACGAAAGCATCTAAACAGATTTAATGTTTTTTTAACCATTTAAATTAATTAATACAATGTACATACTATTATACCTACGTCAAAACAAAACAGTTAAAAAGTGTTGTTTATTATTTTTGTATTAATTATTAACAATACACAAATGTATTATACATCATGTATACATACATATTTAACTTAAGATAGTTTTAATATAAGAAATTTAATCCATTAAGAATAAATGTTAAGTTCCTAACCAGAAACGATTTTTTATATTAAATGTAAAACACACATAATTATTATACATAGAATGTCAAGAAAATATCTGTAAAAATCAACACGACTAATGTCCTTGTATCAAACATAATAATAACTATTAGCATTAGTATTTTCTCGATAAATCACTAAAGACTAGTCAATAAAAGGTTGAAATAAAATCTCTCGGAAGGCCTACTCCAAATTTGGAACTAAATCAAGCAGATAAAGTTGCCAAACGTAATTTTACACGGCATTTTTCTACTGCAGTTTATAATAAAAATAAGTGAGAATGTGGATGTGATACGATAAATGCCTTGTTTTGTTTCCCATGTTTACTGTTTTATTCCGATGGAGTCGATAAAATTTGGGCGAGGTTAGGACGTAGGTACAGACTTAGAACATTTAAATGAAGTTTCTGCACGTCATATACATTGCTGAACGGAATTTATTTGTTAAATCTAAAACATTTTGGTAGTTACCTACTTAATGCTTTAATGATATCTTAAAACTTTTACATTACCTGCAAACATTTAAAAAAATGTAGCCCACCTAAAGTCCGACCGAGCCGCCACTGGCTAATTCTGAATTAAAAGATCCAAGGCTTTCACAGACTTACTTTGTACTTTGTAAAGTTTAAACAATAATAGTACTGCATGATTTTTTTTTCGATTTATACATGTTGCTCAATAATGACAGAATTACGTTCTGATGCCAGTTCACTGTGAAAAGAATTTGTACCTATAGTCTATTCATTTTCAAGCTGAAGCGTATGTAAACAAATGCCCGCGGAGTTTACGTGAACAAAATATACAGACTAATATTAGGGATTTTGCGTAATGAAAAGTTATTTAGATTTATGTATTTTACTAAACACGCTTTGTATTTAGTGTATAATAAAACTGTAATAGTTTCGTACTTTTTATTTTACGGTTGCAATATTAAAAGAAACCACAAAAATATATAGTACAACATGATGTATTTTAAATTGCTACAATTGTTTTATCACTATTACTATTTGGCATAGGTAATTACAATAGTACATTAATACAACTGTGTGCAATGAATTAGGCACCCCTAATGAAATGATTTATTATGAAAGCTCTGCAGATCTCAGGTAAACAGACTTGAGTGCTGTCTGATTGACTCTAAAAGGAATTAGAAATAAAAATCCGGTTACCGAATGCTGTTGCAGACATTGAATTAAAGGAGATATCGCAGTCTATTGATTCGTAAGTAACAGTACATCGGAAAAAATTTTCTTCTCGAGGTTTCCTTTTTGGATTTAAATCAGACCTTCCAAATTACAATATTTCCAATAAGGTATTTGGTCAATATTAACCCTTCATTGGTGGAGAATACACCGAAACATGTGGACTAACACGTGTCGGGTCGTGCCTGTGATGAATAAACTAATAGAAATGCGTTGTCGTTTTATATCATAGCCTCAACACAAGCCGATGATGTTAGAAAACTAATTTAAACATTGCAAGCACAATTTAAGTAATGGCCGATTTAACGTCTTGACAGGAAGTGAAGTATTACGAAACTCGTTAGAGGGCGTCTAAAGTAGAAATCTAACTTTAGTGTAATGAATATACAGTGTAGTACATTTTGAAATTTATGCACGTAACACATTCTTTAGGATTTTTTGAAGTTAATTTATGTTCATCGAATAATGCCCAAAATGACGGGTATTGAGTGTAGCTGACCGATCAAATATAGTGCTTTCAATACACAAGGGTTTACGCAAGTTCAAAGTGCGGAAAAAAATTTTTCGTGCAAACAACGATACAATGAGACTCAAAGTTATTAAAATCAACCATAAAGTGAAAGAAAATGGCGTACATCTACAAGAGAAGATTTTTATTTATAAATTATGGCCTTACAAAATCGAGTAAAATTGCCAAAAGAATTGAGCAGTGCACTGTAGACCCAATAGGGGAGCATAAGAAGAAACGACTAGCGTGGGCTAAAAAGTACGCAAATTGGTCGCTTGAGAACTAGTCGCTTGTGATTTTTATGACGAATCCAACATAGGGGTTTGATTTTTCATACTTATCTGTGCATTACAATTGAATAAGAGATGTATCAACCAAACTGTAGCCCATTAAATGGCATAAGGTCCATTTTAATATTTTTGTGGTATTTTTTACAGCTTTTTCGGGGTGCTGGGGCACAGTATAAGCGCCGTAGACGGGGTACAATATACAATATGGAATGCTTGGAATCTACATTGAAACATAGAAGTAGAATTATCATACTTTGGGATTGCATGTCAGCTTCAGGAACCGCAGAACTGTTTGTGTGCGAGAGTCCCATGAACAGTCAACGTTACACGTCGATGCTACAAGAAGTTTTAGAGTCCTCGATACTCAAACTTTGCGAAGAGTCTATGGATAATTGTTATTATCAACATGAAAATGCGACGATGTCGTGGTGTGCCAGCAACAAAGTGTCTCTGCTAGAGGCAACCACAATCGCCCTACTTATCTCCTATTGAAAATTTGTGGCAACTATCAAAAAAGAGAGTTGCAGAATATCATTATTGTGCATTAAAAATTGCAAATAAATAGACGAAGAATGGCAGTCCATATCTGATGAACTATGCTACAAAGTAATGTATAAAATCCTGAAACACATCAAAACAGTTCTAAAGTCGCATGGTGGCTCTATAAAATATTAAATTTATTAATAAAATATCACTTTTAACTGAAATATGTACATAGTTTTAATTAAACTACAGTTGTCTTATTAGTTCATAAAAACTTGGTGGTGCCTAATACATTTGCACATATATAGAATAAACTAAAATAAAAATACAATGGAATCTTGATGATCAATAAGAGGCCCATGCCGATCATGCACTTCCTTAGCACGCGGCAATCATGTATCAGTTATTGTTTACAAGCGCTTTAGCTTGGAATTGAATGAGGAATAATGTTAAAGATTTAATGGCGCAAATCATCTCGAGAACAGCTTTTCTTGACAGATCAACTTATTTTCTAATAGCAATAATAATTAAATATAAAAAATGTTAATTCACTTAGAATTATCACGATAATCTGCTAGAAACCAATAATTTCTTTTTAAGTGTAAATAGACCCATTAAAACCCACACTTTTCTAATAAGTAATAACCTATTGTAACGATTTTAAAACTTAATTTATTTAACTATTTACACGATTATCGATTATTATAAATCTAACTAATTTTAATAAATCAAAACGTAGTCAACGAGGACTAATAAAATTTATAGTTTTTGTGAATTTTTTTGTCTACGACAATTTTACAATGTAGTTATTATACTTGTGTTCTTCAATTACAATAATACCGATTATTCAATATTAGCATGTATTCATCATCATTCATTACTAACTGGAATTTATCGGCCAAAACAACGGTTCGCGTCATAATACATTAGTTAAATTGACGCTTCAACGTAGTTTAATATTTAAACGAGTGTTTTGTAGTATTTGTCGACAAAGTATAGTATTCTATAAGCATATAATGGCTATTATTTACAGGCTTAAATTCTCTTTGAATAATTACTATTAGATCACTTATAAAATTTAAATACATGTACCTATATACATGTATAATTCGCACTGGTCGAATTATTTATTATGAATGTTTTATAATTCGTTAACTTAACGGATGCGAACTGGGTCTGAAGGTTTATGTTTCTACCATATTTTTCAGATACTAATGTATTCAGTAATTTTAGAATGGAATTTGTTGAAGAAATGATTCAAAGAAACTTTTATTTCCATTGACATATCTAAATATTTCTTTATCAGTACCAATATATTTAGAACAAAATTATTGATTAGCAGTTTAACGTTGTTATCATTGTATATGTTTAAACTATAAACCACAAAGTAGATAAACTGCAAATTTTGGGTAAAATTAGTTTTGATTTTTCTTATCGGAAATGTTTTCGGGGTTATTTGGCATACGTCCGTTATAAAGAAAATTAATTTTTGTTTAGTTTTATTTTGATGTTTTTTATATTAAAAAACGTCATTTAAATCTACAGACACGTCGTATATAGGTCAGATTTCAACGGCACTTGAGTAATTTTTTAACCGCGATAAAACTAAGAAATTTATCGTCAAATTGGGACATACGTTTATGTAGATACTGAGCAAACAAAGGTTTTTAAATCGACGTAAATATTAAATTTTATTTATGAACACTAAATATAGGAACATGTTTTGTTTAACTTGAAATTAAACGTAGATTTCCTAGTTATTTGCTTTCTACATAGTGCACGCGAAAATTCCAACTAGCTATTTTCAGTGCATCTATATTTGAGTTAAATTTAAACTCAGTTACTCATTTCTTGATGATATCACATAATTATCAATATTATTCATTTTATTATTTACTCGTGAAAAGAGTATATGTGAAATGCATTCATTAAACTACACATTTCATGTTGGTGGTACATTGATCTTTTAAATATTTATTTCAACAATTTGCATTATTTCTGACTCGACTAAGTTGTAAACAACTTATATGCTTGCCAAAAATTTGTGTTGTGCATTTAACTCTTTTGACGACTTGATACAATACCAGAAATTTGTTTTTGTTCAGTATGGAAAATATTCAAATAATCTTTTTTTTTGTGCCGCACGAATATTTTCAATTCAAATTTATTAAACTTTTTTTTGTTGTGAAATAAAGTTTTTAAAATTAATATTTTATTACTTGATTACTGTATAAGAGTATTTGGCAGAATTCCTATTTACAATTAGTCTAAACATTTGTTGAGTTGATAGATAATTAAGTGACTAATTTCGCACTAGGATAAATAGAAAATTGCGTTGGTATAAATAAAAAGATTAGGTTGTAGTTAAGATGAGTTGATAGTCATTGAAAACAAGGAACGTTAATCAGAAAGCACTGTAATTTTTTCAATGTTTTGTACTTATGCAAATGTTTGCTGTTTTTAGTAAAACATTAAAATTTTCTCAGTAGGAGATAATAGTCTATAATTGGTTAAATAAATTCGAACTTGTACAAGCACTAAAACGAACCCATAAAATTATTGACTTAATTTGAATGTTTTATATGAGTAAGAACGTTTTCAGAAAAGTGATTACGGCATTTACTTACCGTCGGTAATATGTATGAATATTTGTAATTGAAATTAATTTAATTCCAATAAGAAAACCTAAAAATATTACATATCGGATTATTTAATAAAGTGTAGAGGAAAGTGGTTGAATGGTGAGCACATAAGCAAGATTCAATCTGGTCGCCACTGCACCGCTACAGAAACTGGATAAATGGCAATATAAACTCACGTTATCTCACTATCAGACAGTATCATCAGAATTATTGTAGATATTACTTTAATCACAGAAATAAATATAAAGTACAAAAGTGCATTTGCGCACAATTTCCTACCTCATGGCGCAGTAGGTTAAAACAAGAAACAGTTCAAAAATATTTCTATTATCGAAGTTTATTTTTTCCATTTATTCTATAATTGCTCAAAAAGGGGTTAATTATATTATATTATTTATTTTTATTTTTATATAGATTCACTAAACCTTCCCCTTTATATATTTTTTTAATTTTTATATTTTAATTAACGCTACATGTTTGGACAGAGTCATCTTCAGGCGTATTCTATAAAATCAAAAAATATAAAATCGAATCTTAATTAAATATAAACTTACATTGGAATAGAAAAATCAAACTTCACATATTATATAAACTTTTAAAAAATAATAATAATAGAAATCTGAAAAATGAATTAAAAAATGAATTAAAAAATCAAAAAGTTATAAAAATGAATAAACTTACCAACATATATAATCAAATTAAATTAAAATTGGTTAAATATTCGAAGTTTGACAAATTTCAAAAATTTGAACAACACAAGATTATCTTAATAATAGAAAATCCTAGGATACAACAAAATAATATAATAATGGAAATAATCAAACAAAAACTAATTTAGAAAAAGTAAATTATTATTAAAGTTAACAACTTCGTTAAGGGATGATTCACGATTAGAATTGTAATTTTTAATAATTTCTTTTATTTCTAAAAAATTAAGTCTTAAACCTTTATTGCAAATCTGTAGAATTTCAAAATCTTTTTTAGAATTGAATGAATGCTGAGAATTTAGTATATGATTAGCAAATGATGATTTAAATGAAATGTTATTATTTTTAATACAAGATATATGTTCAGCAATTCTAATAGAAAACTTTCGACCTGTTTGACCTATACAAAATGCGTTGCAATCACCACATTTTAATTTATAAACACCGGATTTGTCTAAAATATTAATTTTATCTTTAGTATTAACAAATAAAGATTTAATATTATTATTTGATGAAAAAGAAATGTTAATGCCAAAATGTTTTAAAAGATTTTGAAATTGAAATGAAGATGGGCCTATATAAGGAAGAGAAAAATATATTTTAGATTTATTAGAGACAGGAGTAAGAGATGAACAATTTTTAATTTTAATAGAAGACAAAATTTTCTTTTGTAAATTTTTAATAATATGTAATGGATAACCATTAATATTAGCTAGATAATAAATAATATTTATTTCTTTATTAAAACTATCACAATCAAGAGGAAAAGTATATAATCGGTTAAAGAAAAAGAGTGGATGAAATGAAGAAAAAGGAATAACGTGATCAGTTGTTGTAGGTTTACGATAAATACCAATTTTAAGTTTGTTATTAACACGTTTAATAGATAAATCAAGAAAGTTTAAAATATTGTTTGATTCTTTTTCAATTGTAAATTTTATATTTGGATGTAATGAGTTTAGTAAATTAAAACAATTATTTAGATCATATTCACTGCCTTTAAATATAACTAAAATGTCATCTACGTATCTTTTATAATAAATAAAATGTTTTTTAATAACATCATTAGAAAAAAGTTTATAAATTTCTAAGTTAGATAAGAATATTTCTGCTAGTATCGGTGAAAGGTTATTTCCCATAGGTAAACCTGTTTTTTGAATAAATGTTTGGTTGTTAAATAAGAAAAAATTTTGGCTTAAACATTTAATGGAAAAATTCGCAAATGTATTGTTTAGACGAATCTTCACCGGTACATGCTACAGGGGTTCATAAGCCATAATTAACACACCTGTCTATAACCCAGTTTTACCTTATTCTTTACAAATTCCGCAAGTAACAGTTTCTTCGGGCGTTTCATGCGGTGGAACATAGCTTACGTCGATATCATCTAATTTATCAAAGTCGTAGATGTCACTATTATTCATATCATCAGAGTTTTCAGAAGAATTTGAAGATTCTAGTCTTCTAGTTTAGTCAATAACAAGCTTGTGGCAACTTTTTATGGGAAAACTTGCACAAAAGTTGTCGTTCCTGCCAGAGCAAGGTTTCAAACATGCAGAAAAATTACTGTACTTTGTCAATTTGTCCTGTTGATTGCTTAATTGGTTTGACCTGAAGCATAAAATACAAATTAAAGAATAACTCCAACATTTAGCCCAAATTTAATACCGATTCGTTCAACAAGAATTCCAACATCTATTAATAAAGTATTATTATTACACAATGCACAGCATACATTGATGGTCTCAAACGCGGTTACTAGTGTTTGCAAAATTATTTAAAATTTTTAATTGAATTAGTTATACAAACAAACAAATGCACTAAAATCATTATTTACCTAAAAAGTACGCGATGACTAATCACTAAAGCCCGGATGTTCAGGCAAAATGCCTAAAATGCCTATATGCATCATTTTTACGCATAAATGCCATTTCCTCTTATAAGCGCCTAGTTTGTCTAAAATTTAGAAAATTGGATTTTTTCATATAAGTTAACGCTATTTAAACACATCTAAGGTAGGTAACCTACTTACAACCGTTTTTCTTAATATTTATACTTAATACCGAAAAGTGATTGTGAAATTTCTATGAATTTGCCACCTGACAAAAAAATATTTATTTAACTTTCAAAAGTGGTTTATGCAGGTCTGTATTTCTAACGAAAACTAAATTCTGTGAGAATGTTATTGTCACCGTTACTTTTAAACCCCTAGCCCGGTTGCGGCGGCTTGCTTTTTGTGTTTAATCCGCATTACCTTTTGATTTACAAACAAAATAAAATGGTCATTTAAAAATGGAAGAACGATGTCATTTTTATGAAAATGTGTGGTTTTTAAATTTAGTTGTACTTTAAATTTGCTGTAATAATGTCATGCTGAAATTACGGTCTTCTGTAACCGACAAGTTAAATAAATTCGCGCGAGAAGTGACATTTTTGCGACTGACGGTGCTGTGCTGTTTCGCGGATTATGTGAAAAATCTGTTAATTTCGAAAAGAAATATTTTATTACCCAAGGATCTAACCATAACAAAGCAGTAACTTTAAACTTCGGGGCTCCAAAAATTCCGTTATTGAAAACGTTTACATCAACATCTAATCGTCAATCAGAATTTTTTTTTAATTTGTGTAAAGTGTTTCTAAGTGCTAGAATTCCGCTATGGAAGTTAGAAAATCCGTTTTTACGAACATTTTTTGAAAAGTATACCAAAGAAAAATTACCAAGCGAATCAACGGTGAAAGAGAATTATATCGACAGTGCTTATTAACTGGTAATAGTAGAAATTCAAACAAATATAAAAACCCAGAAGATTTGGATATCTATAGATGAAACCACAGATGCTGTAGGAAGGTAATTTATTCAATAATTTATAAAATTGAAATAAAACTTAATTTTGCAGGCACATTGCTAATGTTATAATTGGATCTCCCGAACAAAATCAAACCTCCAAGATCTACCTGTTAAACTCCGATTGTCTTGAAAAAGCAAATGGTTCTACAATTGCTCAATTATTCACAAATTGACTATATTTACTTTGGCCAGATGAAATTCAACACGAAAACGTGCTTATGTTTTTAAGCGACGCCGCTCCTTATATGAAAAAAGCAAGAAAAGCTCTCAAAGTGTTATTTCCACGTATGATTTATTTAACGTGCTTAGTTCATGGACTACCTCGTGTATCAGAAAAAAATTGTCAACAATTTTTCGATGTAGATATGTTAATATCTTCAGTGAAAAAGATTTTCCTAAAAGCACCATCAGGTAATTTATTTATAAACGATTCCAAAATTAATTCTCTATAGGACCCATGATTCTAAGTCGTGACGTTGCTAACCACGCCAATCTTCTGCGGATGAAGTGATATTTCTACAAAAATATGAAGGTTTTTTGTTGACCATATTCTACTGTTCTGAGAATTTACATATCTACTAAGATGAAGTCATGTTTTATCACTAAAGAAAGTTGCGCTTAACATGTAAATATTGTAACGCTTATTATTACTAATTTATTTATACTAAAAGTATGTACACGTTTTTAACTAACCGAACTAATTAAATCTAAGGATATTTCAGATAAACAGATAAAGTCCGCGGATAACTTCACACACTTGTTTAATACTTATTGTTTACATTAAAGTCACATACAAGGTTATACTTCGTAGATTTATTTCGAACACACACGTTAATCACTTATTTATTTAAACTTGAATAACTTCTTAACATTGCCGTCTTCGAATTGCTGAAATAACTGCCCTATGATTTGTTTGTACCGCATGTATACGTTTTGGCGAAACGTTCGCGAATGTTCTACATCTTCGGTGAACGTTTTGGAAATGTACAAAAACCTCCCGAAAGTTCTCGGATTTGAAAATAATTCCGCGTACGTTTCAATATAAATGTAATAAAATTATTATTACTGCTTTTCTTCCTTCTTTAAATTAATTTTCAATCTAATGCATTTGTTACATTTTCATCAAAGAAATCGCTTTTGAATGGTATCGATTTTACCTGAAATAGTTATCATGGGCAAACGATAATAATGTAGGTCTAAAAGCTTGGAAATGAACAAAGCTTAGTACTTGTTTGTAACGATTTGCAAAATGTTTCTTAGTTACATTAACTAATTTTTCATCATTCAGACTACGTTGTAATTCTTTTAAAATGTTTACAGCTTCCGAAATATTATATTGTTTAATAGTATCAACTGCACTTGCACCGATTTCACAAATGTTCTGCATTTGTTTTTATATTTAAATTTGCTACATTGTTGTAAACTCCAGAGTCAATTTTACAACAATTTTGTTCACACACTTACATCAGAATAGACCAATGCTTTATATATGTGGACTGATAATTCCCAATTACGTACATTCTTTATATTTAGCAGTTGCTAAATGATTATTGTAAAAATATTTAACTACGCTAATTTTTTTTGTTCTTTTTGCTTTTTAGAGGTCATGTGCTAGTAAATTTAGTAAATGGATACAACAATTATGTTATTACTTTTGAAGATTGTTGTAGTACCCAACGCATTTTCGGAACTTTTGTTTGTTCGTTACCTTTCTTACAGACAGATGCCCACAAAACAAGTACATAAGTAAATAAGAAAACTATATAACAATGCAAGTATTTTGTTTAACAGTCTAAAAGCATACTAGAATATTTTTTCTCTATTTCAAAATGAGAATTAGCGATTCTTAGACTAAAATCCGTGTAAGAATAAGTAAATTCTTACACGAATTTTAGTAATGTTAGTTTTTTTAAAGTTAGTATCTCTGCATCGTAAGTTGACGTTACATGAAAAAGAAATCAAAATTATTGGAAGTTAACTATTGAAATTCAAATTTTGATGCCAAGATAAAATAAAAACGTCCTATTAATTCAAAGTTATTGACTTATAAAGGTATAGAGATAATTTTGTATGAGATTTTAGGTTAACGAATAAACTTCAATATGTCAAAGTGTAAGTGTTGCCAATTCAATAAAATATTAAAGTTTCCCAATGTTGTTTTAAAATTGAAATTATACGAAAAATATTAAATATTGTATCTAAATAGAGAAACTAGTATAAAGCACACGTCATAGAATACGTTTCAATCACTCGACCACTTCATAAACTCGCCGCTGCGCGGCTCGTGTATGAAACACGGTGTCGTGATTGAAGCGCGTTCATTCTGTAACTTGTGTTTTAATATACTATTCTCTATTTCGACATGAGAATTAGCGATTCTTACACTAAAATCGAATTTTAGTTTTTTCAAAGTTGGTATCTCTGCAACGTAAGTTGACGATACATGAAAAAAAAATCAAAATTATTGAACTTAACAATTGAAATTCAAGTTTAATGCCAAGATAAAATAAAAACGCCCTATTAATTCAAAGTTATTTACTTATAAAGGTATAAAGAGATAATTTTATATGCGATTATAGGTTAACATATAAATTTCAATATGTCAAAGTGTAAGTGTTGCCAATTCAATAAAATATAAGTTTCTCAATGTTGTTTTAAAATTAAAATTATACGAAAAATATTAAATATTGTATCGAAATAGAGAAAATAGTATAAAGCAAACGTCATAGAATACGTTTCATGCACTCGACCGCTTCATAAACTCGCCGCTGCGCGGCTCGCGTATTAAACCCGGTCTCGTGATTGAAGCGTTCATTCTGTAACTTGTGTTTTAATATACTATTAATTTGACATAATTTAAATATAATAATATAACGAATTTTAAAACTATATTTATTTTTAGCTAACTATTTACACGTAATTTAAATATGATTATTATAAATGTAACTAATTTTTAATATAACTAACACTAATAAATTGTATAAGGTCGTAATTACGAGAGGTGTCTTATGACTCATACTTGACCGAATTGAAAATTAAATTATTATAGTATACTTATTTCACTTATTTTTTGCAGTTAAAGAAAGATAGCTAATATTTTGAAAGTCTATAATGCTAATCTCAATAACGTAGGTTAATTATAACGCCAACGTAGGCCGATGACTTAATCAACGTTCTGTCCGTTTAATTCACCTTGAATTAAATTAACTGTTCATCAAACATAAACTGTTCAAAGAATCGTAATATTATGTGTTATAATAGTTCATAAGTATAAGTACATTTTTAATATTATATTGTTTTTAATTTTATTCCGTAATACAAATAGTAGTATAATTATGTACATTTTAATCCTAGCTTTGGACTTAAACGATGCACAGGATAGGACCGCAGTACATTAATTTCAGATTATCCATTCAATAGTCATGGTTTTTCGTTGGGTCAATTCACATATTTGTAACCTACTAAATACATGAAAGATGCAATATTTTGAATAAAACATATAATGTTTTAAAATAACTTTTCAGTAATACTAAATATATCTCGTACTGTGTCATTCTTATGCTACAAATTCAAATTAATTTCTCTTTTTCGATCATTGGCGTTTATTAAGTTTTAAACTTTTTACCTAAAACTTTGTTTCTAGTTTACTGAACTATTCTTGCTACATAAGTTGACAGCTGTATCGGTAGATACTATACAGGTATCGCAAATTATGCGCGTGGTTATATTTTGGCAAAATTCAAATAATTAAAAAACCTTAAGGTTTAGCCACGTAAACGTTATTAAAACACACACTTATTTTGATTGGAGTATTCAAAAACACAATAATATACAGAGGGTTCGTTTAAGTCATAATTGTTATTTCAAAATAATCTTTTTTTTATCCTTTTCAGGAGCATTAAATGTCTAAAATGAAAAATTTTCTGGGTGCCTCACATTACTTTAGTAGTAATATTTTTTATTGTTATAACTAATGAAAAAAATAAAAAAACAGAGTTTTTCAAGAAATATATGGATATACCACAATCATGTTTATAATTACAGTAAACTAATTTGAATGAGAAAATGTAATGTATTTAATTAATAAAAAGTGTCTTAGTGGTTTATTTACATTTTTCGTTGCAATGTTGAGAAATGCTGCGACTTAATTAATTTTTATCCATTGTAACTTGTACGTTAGTATTAGTTTTTTATTAATATTCTACTTTTTTAATAAATTAAGTTTCATTATTTGAGAGTAAACAAACGTTTAATAGGAATTTTTACATTATAAATGTTTTTGTTTAGTAAGTCTTAACTAACATTTTTTTACATGCTAATTGGGCGACGATTTACTTTATTATAGTTTATTAAACTGACATGTTTATGGGTAAGATGTTTGAGTAAGTACCTATAAATAATTCGTCTTAAGAAAATTGTCTTTAGTTTGCAAACCGAGCCGATTACGTTATTTTGTGCAAACTGATTATTCAGTGGTAATCGGTTTCCGGTTACACAATGTACTGTTAACTGTTTTTATTTTAAATTGCGGTTAGACTTTTGTTACTCTAGCAGTTTTTGATTTTAAAATATTTTTGTTTCGTAAATACTATTGACACAGTGGTTGTTTTTCAAAGCTGGACATGGACGTCTGTTATTTAATGAGATGCCGGGATGATTAAATTGAGTCAAAATTCTGTATTGTTAGTTAATAAACTATGTAAAATAAAATATTTTTTAGGAAGAAATCTTTAACGGGGTTATTAAATCAGTCTAATTGTGTTTAAGATAACGTTATAAGTGGCGGATACACGAAATTTAAGTTTCTTTCTATGAACGTGATTTTAAATAGTAATCTTTTTGAATGTGACTAATTGTAACAGTATTGAATGGTGTGGTTTTTTGGAAATTAATTAATTTTTATTATGGTGTATTGAAAATTAGGATTGATCTATTGGGTATCACAGTTATTAGTTCACATATTTATGATGAAAATGTTACTTCTGATACGTTTTAAATTTATTCAATACGTTTTGGTGGTAAGTGATTACTCATTAGAAACAATCTCAACTAGTAGCGACTTCTCCATTAGTTCATTTGCTCATAATAATAAATATAATATAATATAAAATAAATAATATAATAATAATAAAAATTGTTTTATTATTAATTTACAATTGCAAAAATGTAACCTTTCCTTTTTGCTTCTTTTCTTGACTTTAAATATAAATCTATTATTAAGTATCAATATGCGTTTTTAAAGTTGTAATATTGAAATGACCCTCTTGCAGTATTGACCACCAGTCGCCGCTGATTTCATTAAATGAATTGCGTTTACCATAAAATGTTTATAATTTAATTAATACATTTCTTTTTTAATATTTCTTAAAGAAACGAAGGCAAATGAAATTTGTATCAGTACAATAAACAAGTTTGCGCAAATTTTACCTTCTATGTCTCTTGTCAAATAACTGTGATTACGTAAAACTTAACTTAAAGATGGATTGATTATCAATATTCGTACACTTCAATATATTCTTTTGTCTGAACTTTTCAGGAATTTCTCTGTTTTGATAAATCGAGATAACTTGGAAACTCGTATAAACTTGTTACATATATATCATCTGACAAACGAATATTTTTTTATTAGATTTTCTGTGCGTTTTACATTGAATTCATTTTTTATTTTATTTTTATATTACCTACTTTGCTATATCTCTCTACATTCAGAATCGGAATTTAATGTTTCCACCTTTCGAATGTTGAAATTAAGAAAAAGTTTGTTGGGAAGTTATCGGAGAAAAAAAGTAGAGCGCTTTATATTGATAAAATCGTTAATTAATAAACATATATTTGATCTAATTGCTAGAATACACTGTTTAAATATGTGTTTAATTAATTTATATGACTTTAAAAGTAAATTAAAAAAATATATTTATTTAATAGCGCATTTTGACGTTTTATTATTTGGTTTTGTTGCTAACTGAAAATTTGAATGTCAGTGCTTATTTTAGGAAAGTATATCGTAAGCATTTTGCAAAATATGACCAGAAATATTGTGAAACACTATTTGTTTTTAGCTTTTTTGAAAATAAAATTTACTCATTTGACATCATTACTACATTATAGTCCAACGAATTAATGGTTTATTTGCAATAGGAAACAATTTTTGTAATGTAATTAAAATGAAATTCGCTGTTTTATTACGTCGTTCAACATGTGGTGTTTTGGGACAAAATAATATTGTCACTGAAATTTTAAAATGAAAATAATTTTATTTTCTGATGACTTTTGCTATTAGAATTGTAATGCAATGTTGTACACTTTTTAATAGAGCTTAAAGTATGAGCAGAATATTTTGATTTTATTAAATAAAATTATGTACGAGGTTTGGCCATTTAATTTTCCTATTGGTAGAATAAAAAGAAACACAACTGATGTGATACAAAAAATGTATGGTATTTATTCAAAGTAATCTTCATTTACATTAATACCCTTAATTGAACGTCCAAAAAGTTTTTGAAACAAATTATCAAAGACATCCGAAGAAACTGTGTTCAATTCGACAGTAACATTTTTCTTAATATCCTCTACGTCTTGAAATTCTTTTGCTGTGAAAACAGTTTTCACTTAGAGACGAAAAAAAACGGCATGCGCCAAATGAGGTGAGTTAGGTGGGTGATTTTTCTCAACAACACCGTGTTTTGCGAGAATTGACTTTATTGTGATGCAACAAGAAGCAACTACCTTTTTTTGAAATTGCAGTGCTCGCACTTGAGAAATACACTTCAATAATTTCTTCACATCATTAACTGTTTGTCCTCCCGGTACAAATTCTTTATGGATCAGACCCTGCCTATCGAAAAATGTAATCAGCATGTTGTTGATTTTGGATTTTTGCAAATGAAACCTTTTGGGGCCTTTTTAATGTTTTTCCAACCCACTGGAATTTTGTTTCCGGGTCGTATTGAAATACCTACGACTCATCACCAGTGACGATAGAGTTAACAAAGTTTATCACAACAATTCTTAACGAAGCTATCGTACGATGCAACTCTTTTGTTTTTTTGCTCATCCGTAAGATTGTGTGCGACGAACTTTGCACAGACTATTTCTCATATCTTTATGCAAAATTTATCGACGTGTTTCATTATTTAAACCACATACTACTTACAGCTATTTCACCTACAGAGACTATAATAACAGTGGCGACCATGCAATGTCAAACTTTTTATGATGATGATGATGTGTTTGTTTACATTGAAGTTTGAATTGTGCATTATTTTGGAATTTAAAAAAAATATAGAGAATACAGTTCTGCCGTGCTTAATGAAAACGTGCCAATTCCATTTTTATAGTTTCTGGTAAAATCACTTCAAAGTTTTTTAAGTAAGCCAAGTATAAAAAATCTGTCTGCAATTATAATTTTTGCAATATATCGGAAATTTTTTCATTCGTTTCTGTTGATGTTACAAATATGGCCGCGTTGGTCTTGATTGGACAGATACCACGTTTTAGTTCTGTAAAAAATAATAATCATCACATTGTAAAATGTCGTATCTACTAATGATGAAACTTACTAATTATTATTAATGAAAGTGGACTGGGTATTTATTAAATTAACTGCTACTTTTTTACAATACAGGGTTATTACAAAAGAAATAGACAGTTTGGATAGCTTATAGAAAGTTTATTTATGAAAAGTTAAGATTATCACTTATATGATTATAAAGAAGAAATTATTAAGTTTTATTTAAAATTTTTACAAATGTTCAATGTGTGCACCATTGGTAACACGACAGATATCAACACGGTAGTCGAATTCTTGCCACACGCTATTAAGCATGTGAGGGTCAACTGTAGCAAGAGCATTTGTGATACGTTGTTTAAGTTCGTCGATATCAACAGGAAGCGGTGGTATGAAAACTTTTTCTTTTACATAACCCCATAAGAAATAGTCGCAGGGCGTTAAATCTGGACTACGAGGTGGTCACGGCTTAAGCACAACGTTTTCCTCACTTGCACGGCCGATTCATCGTCTAGGAAGATGTTCATCCAGATATTCTCTGACCTGTAAGTGCCAGTGAGGCGGAGCTCCATCTTGTACAAAAACGAAGTTATCATTATCTTCCTGTAGTTGAGGCATTAACCATTTGTGTAACATGTCCAGATAAATTACTCCGGTTACTGACACTTCGTGAAAGAAGAACGGCCCGTAAACCTTTTCACGAGATAAAGCGCAAAACACGTTAACTTTAGGGGAATCGCGTATATGTTGTAAAGTCGCTCTTGGGTTTTATGTCTATTAACTTTTCTACTAGTGTGAAAGGTACATTCATCACTGAAAATTAGGCGATTAAAGAATGTGTCGTCATTTTCGAGACATTGTTGTATCTCCAGACAAAAATTGTTACGTACGACTTTATCACCGGCATTTAAACTTTGTACTAACTGCAATTTATACGGTTTCATTTTCAAACGTTTCCGCAGAATTTTCCACACAGTAGGTTGAGGAATTTGCAATTCTAAACTTGCTGATGTAGTCGATTTTCTTGGACTTCGTAAATAAACATCACGAACACTATCGATTTGTTCTTCTGTAACAGGAGGTCATCCAGTACTCTTTCTTTTACACAGGCATCCACTATTTTCGAAACGTTTATACCAGTTATAGATTGATTGCCTTGTTGGTGGTGTTTTACCGTATTTTGTTCTGAAATGACGCTGCACAACAGTAACAAAGTTTGTTTTAGCTAATTCAAGAACACAATAAGCTTTCTCCACTTTAGTAGCGGCCCTTTTGCTAGACTGGTCGTTCTTAGTTGTTGTAACAGCAGTACCAACCTAACAGTTGTACCAACATAAACTTTAAGAAATTCCCTATAAACCTATATCACTTACTATTTCAAATATACCAGTCTCATTTTTTAGAGGCTACTGAAAATGTCTATTTCTTTTGTAATAACCCTGTATAATATTAGCAATAATTTGTGAAACAAATTCTCACTTTACTTAGAAGTCATTCGATCTATTCATTACATAAAAAAGGTTATAATAATAAAACAGTTCCACAAAATTAACTTTATTCTTTATGAAAAACGGATGATAACAAATTCCTCTTAGATTATTGACATCGAGAAAACAGAAATATATCGCTCTGACAATTTCTCTCAAATTATTTAAATCAAATAAAAGACAAAACATTATTGTAAACTTTAATGTAACTGAACAGTTAATTATCGTCGTGGTCTTCTATCAAGCTGGCAGAGTCATTGTTACCAGGAATGTTTTTCCAAAAGAACATTCTGTTTTTTGGTAGTAAATAACGTTCATATAATTTTATGCTTCCTCTCTTCTGTTATACCCCTTAATTCGGTTTTGCGTTTGGGCGATGGAATTTAATTTTTCATTTCTTTGGTTTTAAGAAAATTAAGTCCAAAATCTTCTGTGCAGGAAAACTTCGTTGTGTACGTCAACGTATTATGACCTCGTCTAGCTGTAATTTGTACTATATCTTTTAAGTATGGCCGAGGATTTGTCTTTTGTAATTTATGCACAAAAGAATTATCCTTCAAATCGTAGAATTTGTTTATTTCGATTACATTATTTTTCCAGAATTTGATGACTGAACGGCATTTTTGAAATCGGTAAAATCACCTGATGGTGGAAACTGTCGGCCGACTTAAAATTGTGTCCGGGCTCAAAATACTTTAAAATTATTTTATTAGCTGCAATTTCCCGACCATTTATTAAAAAACTAAATAATGTCAATACGAGGAAGCATTATAATCTTTTTCATATCTACCGAAAAACATGCTGCACTTTCATTAGCTGTATACATTTTATTTGCATCTTCTCTGTATGCAGATCGTGGTTTAGTGGTTTTTTGAGTATGACGTTGCCATAAGGCGCACATGCCGCAGTTAAGATTAAGCTCATCTTTTGTATGTCCTGCATCGTGCCAGAAAAAATATTCACGTTTCGCATTCTTCTTGTCCTAATTTTGCAAACGATATGTTCATGCCTTTACTAACAAATTTTCTGTACATTTCATATGAGCATTTTAAATCACAGTTTTTTTTCTAAAAGTCGTCATACATCATTTTTATGTTTGTCACTGGGAAGCTAACGTTTGTTAGGGGCATGTTCTCTTCTGTACTGCGACACGGATGGATAAAACGATTCAATATGCTGGCGAAGTGGTTCTCTATCAACCGACGCGGTTTTTGTATGTTTACCTCGTGGATCGTCTTTGGGTCAAATTTAGATTTACATAAGCATTCCTCATTGCTTTTGCAGTATCCTAACGTTGTTAGCAAAAAAAATTTGCATACTGGAACTCATTCTCCAGTGTTGGTTTTAAAATAGGATTTAAAGGTTTTACTTGTTCTTGAGTTATCACCATTTCGACGGCGATGAACAATTGCGCTTGCGCTATTATTTAATACAAAAACACGTCTTTGTAGCCATGTCATGTTTCAAAATTGCTTGTTTATAATAACTCTTTGATCTTTACAACGCGATTTAACTAAATGAGCTAGTCTCACCTTTTTCAGTTGATTTTCTTTTCTTTTCTTGACGGAAGCATTAAACTTTTTGCGTTTTCTTATACGACCTTCTTTGGTAAAGTTGCTGTTTCTCCATTGGTTGCTTCTGAACATTGTTCCGGTTCAGAATTTGATCTGGAACATAATCTTGATCTTGAGAGTCGCCAGAGTAGTTGAAATCACAATTTGCATTATTTGATGCTAATACATTAATAGAAGTGGTGGGATCCACTACTATATCCTCAATTTCGATATTTATACTAATCCATCAATAAGAGTGGTGGTATCCTCTGCTATGTTCTTTTCTGGGAGAAGCACTTGCAAAATTTCATCGCAAAAAAATGTTGGCTTGCTGGAAAACCTTGATTATTTTGATATATGCATTATTTCAAGATTATTGTTTAGTGCTAATTCCCGAGTCTCATAATCTAATCTCGAAATTATTGACATCATTGAAAGAAACTTTTCGTACTGCTACTATACTATACGTGTGATTTAGCACTTACCTTACTGGAATTTGCCAAATCAATCAGTAGGTATTAAATCACACTTATAATACTCTACACACACTCAGAACTTACTGTTAATTATACGCGAACTACAAATTTTAGTATTTTACTAACTAACTGACAATTAGCACTCTGAAGATACAACCTGCAATGTCTTGAGAAACGTCAGTTTATTTGGGTTCACGATCGACAATACGGTAAAGGTCAAGTTCTACTTCTTGTTTTGACTCTCAAGGAGAGACTAGGACCAAGTCTAAAAAATGTGGGTGTTTAACTACCACGCGGTCTAAGTCGAATGTCGCTTGTAATCATAAATACAACAACCGCGAAAGCTTAAGATTTTATTTTACCTGCTAGACTGAAGTAATTTGGTATAAAAGATTATATAAGGGAAAAGTTATCAAAGCAGCACTTGAAAAAATCAGGTTCGATTAGTTAGATGAATTCTTTCACGATTTTAATACACTGCAGGAGTAAAAAAGAGTACATGAACAGCAAAACACTTTGGTGCATATTTGTTATCCATTATTAACCTAAGTTATAGCAAATGTTTTAGCTTTTATAGCTTACTAAATTTAGAAACAAAGAAAAATGTAGGTGAGGATAACAAACTTTTTTTTATTCCGTAGAAATTCTTTTAGAGATGAGATTTTTTTTTACTTAATTGTTATAGTTATTAAATATACGTACATTTTGTATTTTAAACAAATTTCTAAATTTGTTTTTGTTTATGCATAAACGTGGTTAATTCTATGCTACGGATTTATCATAATCTGAAGACAGTTATATATAAGCTAAGTGTTTAATGCAGGTTATTCATGTAATTCATTCTTTTACTAATACAAAAATAATTTGTTGAATGTTTTATCCGGTATAGGATTTTGATTTTAAAATCAGCCTCTTCATGTCGAATTGGGCGGAGCTAAGTCATACGTGTCGCCACTGTTAATATAGTCACTGTAATTTTACCTTTGTTTCACCGTCCTGTATTGGTAATACTCAAGGGGTAATACTATGAACGATTAGACACTGTTTTAATTTCGATTTTATTACACGTGGTTCCAATTTTGCAGCTTCAATCCGAAAATTAAATTGCCAAATCGCGTATTACCATTGTAACTAATAACATCTAATAATTACTTAAAAAGATTTTTTTGAGGGTTGTTTCAGCTTTTTTACTTAATTAATAAACGTTTGCATTCAGAAAAGTTTTTGTTTTTAAAAAAAGATTTGTTTTTATTACCATCTTGGCAAGTCAGAGAAAGGAGTGCAAGTACCTATGTACAAGCTCGTAGTTTTTGTTTAGTTTTGATTTAACCGTTTTGCTTTGATGGATATTTCTGTTTTGATCAGAAAATAGTTTGCCTACTGGAGTTCAAAAGACATGTTTGTTTACGCGAAATGCAAACACTAAATGTACTAAAAGGTGCATTAGTTTATTCTTATCTTTTAATTCTTTGTTCTAAGATAATTAAATTTTTATTTAAATAACTTTTTACTTATTCACCTTCTTATTATTGAAAAATTATACTCCTATATAGTATGTATAGAAAATTTCTTAAAAATGAAATGCAAATACAGATTTGGTGTCACTTTGAATATCTGGAGGACTAAACAAACATTTATTATTTCAAATATCACTCTATTCTAAAGTTTAAAGAAATATACTATTTGAACTAGCAATAGGAACATTTTTTCTTTGAAACAAATCAGTCATTGCGAGTTAATGGTGATTAAAATAGTTTTTAAACTTGATAACGTTACACATTACCATTGCGAGATTCGTAAGGCAATTAGATTTAAAAAGAATAAAATTATAACTGGAATTCTCATTGAATTTCTCCTGAATAAACTATAAAACTTAGATATAAATGGACTTGGAACTGTAAAATATTATGCTTTACCAACTGTATTTGCTTGTTTTGGTATTGCCGGATTTTCAAATCTCAAATGAAATGTGTACGTAACCATATTAAAATGCGTAGAAAATAATTAGTCCAGATAGGAAAAGGCGACTCAGATGAAAAGATGCCGAAAATGAAGTTTCATTGTTTGTATGAAGATATGTATATTAGCAGTTGCTTCTGGACTTAATTTTAAGGTTTAACTTAAATTAATTTTAAGGTTTTTTTAATTGAATAATTGAAAATGAAAGGGTTAACGTAAACTTTATAAATATTTGTTGTTCGTGCAAAACTTTAGTTTTTTTCTTTGCTAATACTAGACACAATTGCCATCCTGGTCGTTGTATCTTAATTATTTTGAACTACTTAAATTTTTTTTTTATTCTGAATTATGCGCTCTATCTTCGACTCATTCTCAATAGAATCGTCTATGTACTGTTCTATCTCTGAATAATTTTCTTGTCTCAGGTGACGTTTTAAGACAGTTGCTCTAGCACTTTGCTTTGCTAGAAGAATAGTTGTTATTTGGACGTTTCTAATAGGTAGTGCTTTATTAGAGAAACTTTTAGGACGCTAATTTCTGACGTGGGGAAAGTCAGTGGCGTAACTGGCGGACGCAAGACCCCCCACAGGGGAGAGGGGCTCAGACTAAGGCGCCTTACAGAGATAAAGGTAGTAAAATAAGTACTTGGGATATGGCATATCGTTTGTACTTAGTAAAGTGTGAATATTGACAAACTTAATTATTATGGATCTATGGAAAACTATTAATTGACGGAGTTAACTTAATAAATATATCAATTTTGTTTACTATTGGAGTAAAAAGTTTTGACCCCTGAGTTTGAAGTCAAATAAAATCAAGTTAGAAGTAAAAAAAATTATAAAAGTAAATATCAATTGATTAGTGAAAATATATTCAAATTTTAGAATTTAGTATTTTCTTTTGAAATTACATAAAATTTATGTAATACCAAAGGCAGTACGAGTACATCGACAAAAGTATAATCTTTTTAGCAATATAAAAATCGAGATAAAAATGTTATTTGAATTTTGTCAAATTTCTGGATTTCTATCAATTGATATTATCTTTGTATATACTTGTTCAATTTAAACGATTTCTTTGTTATTATATATAATACAAACTTCAAGCAGCCAATGAACGAAAATGGCGTGCAATTCCAATCCCTGAGTCCAATTTGGATCACCCAGTGGGTGACCTATTATTCGCTTAAAAATTATTGTACTAAACAATTACAAACATCGAAATGTATAATGAAAATATGTAATTGTAGAATTTAGTGCTCGTCTACTTAACTGAAATTTTTGATATGGAGAACACTTCACGCGCCATATTAACAAGAGTGAAGGTACTGTACATGATTAGGTGCTAAAAAGTAATGTTCATCAAAACATTCATCTGTTAATTAAAACAGGTAATCGCAGAAATTCGTGCTCCTCTCCTTAACTGAAATTTTACACAAAAGTTACATCAAAACATTCGTATTTTAACCTGTAATTAAAGTTGTTCTTTAAGTCAAAAATTTCAGTCAACACCAAATTCTGCGGTCACATATTATAATTATACGTTAAAAGACAAATGTTCTCTTCGTCGCCTAATGTTTAACGTAGTTGTACTCTTGTTAATATAGCGCATAAAGGTGTCTTTCAAGTTAAACATTTTGATTAAAGAAACTAAAGTTGTCCTCCAAGTCAAAAATTGCAGTTAAGCAAACGAGCACCAAATTCTGCGAATACAAAGTATTTGATAATATCAAACAAACCTAATTTTTTTTAAATGGAACACTGTATATTAATACGAATTTGGAATCCTCTTGAGGTTTACTTTACAATGATAAAATGTTATAGGCAGTTTAAGTTAGTCTTTACAAAATTATAAGCAGTTTTAAATTTTTTTTTCAAGTTTATAAATTCAAGTAATGACATGCTTTTGAGAAACTAAATCTTGTTCTGAAATGATATTTTGGTATGAGGTTTAGCTGTATTTGAGGTATCCATAAAAGTTTAGAACACGTAATTGTCTAATACAGGATGTTCTGTATTAAACGTCAGAGATGCAGAACTTGAATGGACCAAAACTCAATTTTCTGAGATGGAACGACCTAATTTGGAATTCGATATCTTACAAAGAATTAAACTCCACAGGGTGTATCTGATTAACGGGTTGTTATTTTTGCAGTTGAAATTAGAGCATAAATACAAGCAAAATAAATTGTAAATTACCGATCTGTAGTCTGATAAGGTTGTTGACACCACGAATAAAAATAAACTGTTCTAAGAAGTGCAAATTTCTTCTCGGTGATTTGCTGACACCAAAAATAAAAATAAATACAAAATAATATTATCGGATAACGCGTAGTTAAATAACTGTGGTTAAATGAATTTATTATTCTGCAGATTCTCTTCAAGTACAATAAATAATACCTCCTCTATTGGATAAAACACAAACGTCTAATTGCACATTCTGGCTAATTGCATTTATTGTTGTAAAAAATTGATTTTGCAGCTCTTGTCTATTATTTACGAGGTTGTTGTATACTCCAGAGTCCAGAAAAAAATCTAAACGGGTAAAATCTGCTGTACGGGCTGACCAGCGTTTAGTGCCGTTTCTTTCAATCCAACGACTCGTAAAAATTATATTTAAGAAATCACAAACTTACATGCGGAGGGGCTCTATCGGGCATAAATCACATTGTTCTGCGAACTTCAAGTGGTAAGTCATCAAATTCTTGCGCAAAGGTTTCTTGGAAAGATACAAGACGCATGTAAGTCTTTTTGGTAAAATAAACGACCCAATTAAACTTTTTCTTAAAAACATTAATAGGAAGTCACCACTGAAAGTTACTTTGTCGAATTTCATGAGAGTTTTCTTCATTCCAAACAAGCGTGTTGGGAAAATTCAGCACTTCATTTTGTGTAAAACAACACTCATCTGAAAATAATATTTTGCCACTAAAGCCATCACCAAAAGCTTTTCGTTGCTGCAACCACTCACAAAACTCAAGTTGCGGTTTAAAATCAACGTCGGTTAACTGTTGGACTCGTTGAACATGGTAAAGGCACAAAGATTAATTCCTTAAAATACGCTGTAGCGTACTACGGGACACGTTAGAGGCGGAGCCTATTTCTCTAGTGCTACTTCGTGTCCGATCGTTTACAATTTACAATATCTGCACATACACTGAAAAAGAAACTAATATTAAGGTTTATATTTTATTGAAAAGATTTATTCTTTTTCTGTTGCTAATACATGGGGTGGTCTTTCTCGACCATGGCCTTTGTAGGTAGCAAAAACACCTCCAGTTTCTCTAAGTACTTGCACACATGCCAAATTGAAGGCAATTGTTTATTAGGATATTGCACAACTCACAATCTATGTGTGGTGTGGAGGTTATAATTACATGCACCGTACATTAAAACAGTATCACTGTTGTACAATTAATTTAAATGAAATATTATGAAGTACGAGTAGGTTTACATAAATCACTTAGCATCAATTAGAAGAATTCGTTAAAAAATCGAAATATAAATAAATCAGATTGTCGAACTCAGTTCTAAGAAAGCTGTTTGGGTTACAAGCAAAGATAAACGTGATCGTGTACGCAAAATACGTTTTGTTAAGTTAGGTCAGTAACAATGCTAAGAAATAAACATTACTATCTACTTTAATTATACGGTATGAAAAAAGGATTCAAGATCATTTAGCTGTAACCATGAACCAGAAAATAAATTTTTGTTTGTACTCTAGTGTTACTACGTTCACTTTTTCCTTTCGTTTTTAAAGAACTAGGCAATTGGTCTCATGTATTTATCACGGACAATTCCGTCCACAATTCTCTCCAACCGCTTTGCAAAGGCCTCTTTGAAATAATACTCTAATGCATACAATGCAGGTAATAAAGATCTATGTAAAAAAACTTCGAACAACTCGGGTACATCTATGATTTAACCTGGCAAAATATACCCCAAGAAGCAGAACTATCTGCAGATAGCATAAGATTGAACAGAAAATTAAGATTTCTTTTAAAATATCAAGATTTGAAATCGGTAACGCAGTTACTTTAACACACGACCTTAAGAACAATATTTGTTAGAGCGCACTACAATCAGAAAATCCTATCAGAACACTCTTGTTTTAAAACATAAAAAAAGGAAAAATATACCTTACTACGGGTAGAGGTAGGACAATAAAAGCGGGTACACGCAACGAGTGCAATGCAAATAAATATCAATTGCACTTATTGTTGAGTTGACTTTATTAAAACGGCCACAACTAAACACTTATAGCTTAAGCTAACAAGGAAGGAATTTCTATTTTAGCTCTGTTCAACAGATAAGTTTGATAATAAGTTGTTTGTTGTTGGAAATACAAAACACTGGAAAATTTTTGATAATAACCTACTAATCCTGCATAAATTTTTGCAGTTTTTCGATTTTGTTTACTACTTTCATCAGTTATTCATACAAATATTTCAGCGCATGTACAACAACGATGTATATTTAAATATTAAAGTTTAATTTTTGATTCTTTAAAACAACGGTGATCTTTATTTGTGGAAAATTTTATTATAAAGAAGATTATAGTTTTTTTATCAAATTAAAATAAACCTATTTGTGAACATTGAATTGCTGACTGTAGATTATAAATTGCGCGAATCTTTAATTCGACTTCCATTTAACGGGGTTTAAAAGATCAATTGTTGTACAACCGTGTAGTTGTTATTTTTGGAAGCAAACAAAATTTGTGAAAGATGAAGAATTTGAAATGTTTGCTCGAAAGTTTTAAAACTTGGAACGAACCAAAAAAATCATCTTGATAGTGCATTCTCCGAAAATCAAGCGATGAAATGAAAACTTCGAAGATTGTGTTTAAGTATCCTCAAATTGTTATGAGATTAAGTAGATAGACGCATTTTTATATCCTTCCTTATGGTAGTATCCTAAGGGTATTTTTTATATGATTTGTTTGTTAATGAGGTTCGTTTGTGGACATCGTAATTTTCTTTGCACGCGAGTCGTCTTATCAACTTTGATTGTATTATCTCCATTTCTTAAAAATGTTTGTCATAGTACTATTAATTTTCCCAACTTTTTACAATTTTAATTTTAAAACTACAAATATTATTTACAAAAGCCACTACTCTAAAGTTTCTTACATAATAAAAAAGAATTATATTTATTTTCTAGTGATGTTAAGCTTCTAACGTTGAAATAATTATGTATATATTTTAAAACAACTTTATTGATATTGCTATACTGTCAAAATTAGTTAGATAATGAGTCTATTAAGCAACGGTTCTTAAATTAATATACGTGGGATTTTTCACCGTGTTGTAATTTATCAAGCAAAGCGTCAACAAATATTACACCTAATTTAGTTTAAATATTGTTAAACTTTAAAGGCCTTGTTTAAAGCTACATTAAGTAATGTATGATGAATTGAGAAGAAGATTAAATCAAACCAGAAATTAAACATTTCTTATACCTATAGACACTATAGATCAATTTATAGAACGACAAGGGAGGTATATCAAGGAATACATGGCAAGATACAGGAACACTTCAAACGCGACCATATTAATAATGAATATTTGGAGCCCTCCCACGTTGTAAATGTAACATGAGTGAAGCAGGCGGTAAAATCAAAGAGTGCGGCGTTTGTAATGTAAATGCAAGTATAGAGTCAAGCACGGGTTAGATCGGGTTAAAATTGCGAAGGCGGACGTACAGCATGTTACTTTTATTTAGGGGCGAGTTATATCTAATGCAATTATTTCCTAATGTGTGAATTACAATTAATATATTTCTTTGTAACGTATGCTATTTAACGCTTGTCTGTCTTGTTTCAATGTAGGAAAATATTTTTTATAGCCCAAGGATTCGATGTACTACGGTATTATATTAATAAGAGCAAAGTAAATAATTGCAACGTTTAAGTTTGTAATTTATAATTTTGACGTGTTGCAATATGAGTTACAAAATTGACTGTGTTACTTTATTGCATTATTATTTTTGATTCACTTAAGTTTTTCTGGTTCGCAAAGCACACTTAACTCATGTGAAATTTTTTTGTTGCGGATTAAACTAGTTGCAGAAATAGCTCACGTTTTTTAAATGTATCTGTTAATCAACTAGTCTCATACTTACAGCATTTACGTACTTAACCATAGTCATAAAACAAAGTGTCCCTCGGAGTAATGTGCCCGAAACGCTTTTAAATTAGTTCTTGTCAATGCCTTTTTAAACAGCTATTAATTTATTAGAACTTGTACATTGCTTTTAAATTCTTCTCTATGAATTTTTTTTAATTAAACAATTTCTAATGTTGTACGTTTTTTCTATTTACCTGTACGACAATTTTATGCTTCATTAAGTCAATTAAAACTATGTCTCTTGTCTACTTGATTAGTTTCATACATTATTCTTAAAAAGATCTAATCAACACTAATCAAAGCACTTTTTTTAGAAACTACGGATGATTACCCTTGTTCATCGGCGCCAACCGTCCCACATGCATTAACATCGGTTGTTCAGGGTTTTCAATCATTAGTAACTGCACTTCCGGGGACTGTTGTGGAAATACGGTGTATATCAAATTATCGAAATTCTCGTAACCCGTGCCAACCGGCGCGATTAAGATGCACAAATGGTAGATGGGTTGGAATATTGCCTAATTGTGGTAAGTAAATAATTTATACAGTTTTAAATTACATAATTATAATTACATTATTTTTTAGTTCTTGTCAAAGAATGTTCATCTCCGCCTGTAGTGGCACACGGATCACCTTTCGTTTTAAATCCAGAAACTGGACGTGTTCGTTATCCAATTGATGCGCACATTTCTTATCAGTGTCTTCCAGGATTTGAGCTTCAGGGAAATTATATTCTCACTTGTTCGCCTGGAGGCTGTTGGACGCCTGCCACACCTCCCGTCTGTAAATTGGATAGTCATTATTTTTGTACGTATTTTTTAAAAAGTAAACAAGTTAAAAGCAAAGCTACGGTTAATTACGATTCTAATTTGTTTTCAAATTAGAAAAAAATTGTTACTGCTTTCGAATAATTGAAACGAAAGATAGTTTTTTCAAGAACTTGGTTGCATGCCAGTTTAAAAAATCTCTATTTATTTAATTTTATTAATAATTATGAATTTTTTTCTATAATTTTAATTGTTTTTTTAAATGCATTTAAACGCATTGTTCTTCCTTCGTTCTTCTTAGGTTTTTACCTGGACGTTGGTTATTTAGAACAATGTACGTTTCTTATTATTTTAATAGTTTTGATGAATGCAGTTTTTGTTTAAAACCAATTATTTGAAGTTGAATAACTAATGTTGAAACTTACCTTGTCTCTTAAGTAGCAGCGTTATTTTATAGTTACACTTGCAGGTTTGTGCTGATTGCATTGATATTTTTTAACATTATTATTAGCTCAAACGGTAGCAAGTCATCGGAAAAATTTAACTAATGTGTAACTTGTCCTGCAGGGTGTTCGCTAATATTACTTTGTCATCTCAAAGCAGTTGCAGTCGCAAGCTTGTACTTGAATGTTATTGAATTTTACGTTGCTTTTAAATTTAGATGCGATAATAACAATTGTACTACTGCCGCACAATGGCTTACGACTGTCATTTAACACTGTGTTTTTACCACTCAAACTTTGGCTTTTATTGACCGATGCAGTTGTCATTTGCATTACCTATACAAGGTGTTCCAAAGGGCCTCGGGCAATTAAAAATCTAATAAATTTTAATTATTAAAAACGCTTAGTACAGAGATGTAAATTTTATGGAATGTTAAAACATTTTTATCTAAAAGCGTGTTTCTAGCTTGAATGTTCATCTTAAGTTGATGACTGGTTCTCGGTTTATTGATGTAAATTCTCTTGTTGAGATAACTACACAGGAAAGTCTGGGGCTGTAAAATCATTCGTTAATCAAACATTTCTCTTAGAGTCCGTGTCATATAAAGACACACACGACTGCCAATAATAATGGTTGTGCTCAACATTTATAAAAGCGCATTTTACATTCTGTGCACTTTTAACGTAACGAACAGAAATAGAAAGTTGAAAATGTCGCCAGGGACGACAGCTACTTCTAGTAGTCGCCCTAAAGATTTTTATGCTTGTTCTTTGCGTGGAATGAAAAAGAAACATAATAGGAAAAGATAATTAATTAAAATGCCAGTGCTATACCTACATTTATATATTTGCTTTCATGTCTATATACATACATATAAGACACAGTACGTAACTGACGATCTGTCCGAATGGGCAGAGCTACATCAAATGCATCGCGTTTTTACATGAGACGAATAAGAGTACTGCTATTGATATGCAAATATCTTAGAATACGATGTGGACTTGACCGGTAGAGCCTTAGTTGGGGAAGAACGTTTCTGCATCTTTTTTTACGCTGTCGCGAATTTGCTGGATATTCTGTTCTATTCGGACAGGTCAGCAGCAGATCCCTGCTGTTGAAAACGTGTAATCAGATTACACATATGTAGTTCGCGGGAGCACTTTTTACATCGAAACGTCTGCGATACATTCTCGGGGTTTCAATAATTGATTTTTAGTTTTCAAAATAGCGACTCTTTGTTCATTGATGATTTTTTTCTTAACAAAAACTCCCATTTTCTAGTTCTTAAATCTGAAACCAAAAATATAAAGATTTAATTTTTCAAAAGTTATCAATCTTTAAAATCACTCAACTCACTCAATTGTTTGAAACATGTTTCGTTTTTAGTTTTAACCCATTGAGACCTGATTTGACACGAAAAATTTTTTGACGCTATAATGCTACTGGAAAGTAGGTATTTGAAATAGAAATAAAAAGTTTATTGATAGAAAAAAAATGTTGGTCATAATTATCCACAAAGTGTCTCAATGGATAAGATTCAAACTATTTAGTAAATGAGGAACACATTTGTAAATAAGCTAATAAGTTGAAATAAAAACTTAATCCATTAATAAAAACAGATAATTATTCGTCTATTTTCTATGGAACGCTACAAAACAGTTTCTTTCTTTTTTGATACATAAATGTACGCTACATTTATCACAATAAAAGTGTGTCTTTTTGTTACATGTAGGGTATTTACATCGTTTTTTTTTTCTTTATCATGCTGGACTTCTGGAATTGGTCTATTTTCTTCATTCCTTTTCAAAAGTTTTGTTCTTACTGTTGACTGCGGTGTGGTGCTTGGTCTTCCTCTTTTTGAGGATACAGATACTCACACTTTTACAAAATTCTCGGCTAATCTCTAGCGAAAATCTATCAGTTGCAATTGATCTTTTTTTGGAATCTTCAGAAGATCACAGTCTTTTCGGTATTCGAACCAGCTGTTGACAATTGCTAAATCCACAACGTGAAATAACATACGAAGTCTCCATTTACGAGAACAAAGATAAATTCGGTAGAGACTAATCATCTGATCTAAATGATCCACTCCTCCCATCGAGTGATTATAAATTTTAAAGATTTTAGGTCTTGACACATTCACGAATCTTTTCGTTTTTTTTATCCCACCGAGAAGCTTCATCTAATGTACCAACGCCAATAAAATTTGATGCTAGTCGATTATCCAGCCATTTTACTAGAACAACATCACCATCTTCACTTGTGATCTCATCATGAGATTCTCTACCTTTCTCCTTCAGTTCTTTGTCTCCTAAAAAGGGGGGATTTCCAAATCATCATTCAACCTGGTTGTGCCAGCTGCATATATTTTTCTGTTTTTGAGAACCTGCAAAAGTAGATATGACGAGAAATAACTGACGTAGAACAACATGTGACCATTCTTGTCAACTCTTTCAAAAAGGTGTAAAACAACAGAAGCGCCAAGCCCAAATGTTTTCAGATTTTCTGGACATATCGGTGTGTTAATCCCTTGATATACAAGAAAGTCATAGGCCATTCCGGATTTTCCACACAGAACAAATATTTTGACACCCCAAGGTGTTGGTTTACCTTTCACGTACTGTTTAATTGAAAGTCGGTTCCTGAAACGAACAATTTGTTCATCAATACATATACATTGTTCAAGTTCTAGCTCAAGACACCTTTTTCTAATGACTTCATATATTGGACGGACTTTGTAAAATTTATTTGTATTATTTGCAGGCACGTTTAGGTTGTTAACACAATGCTGATTACTCCTGAGTTGAAAAAAACGATCTCTGGACATATTTTCACAAAAGAGGTTGATTTTCAGAGCATCACTCCAAAACATTCGAACTTTTGGGAATTTGAGGCAACCAATTGCGATATGGAGCCCGAAAAGAGTTTTCAGTTCAGAAGAATTTGTCGGTTTGAATGGTACACCTTGTTGATGGGCATAAATATTAGTAAATGTTGCCATTTTTTCAAACTCAAGTTCAGTTATATATTTATGAAAATAGCCTAATGGGTTGAGCTGTTCTGTTTCCGTCTGTTCAGGTTCTTGCCAATCATTAACTGGGGTTTCAAATTCACGTTTACACCACCTAATATTTTGTTTCGATGTCACCTGTGTATCTTTTTGTTGTGATTTTATCAATCTCGCGAGTTCCGACAAAGGTAACTCATCTTCCTCGTCATCATATAGCTTTTCTTCCACAACAAATCTTAGTCCAACTTTATCTGCACCTGCACGAACAGCATCTACTGAAGGTTCTGTATAAAAATTATGAGCATCTCCCTGGTCATCTTCACTCAGCTCTACATCTGACAATTTGTCCAAAAGCCTTAGAAGGGCTTCAGCATCTGCCGCATTAGTTGGATCATATCGCTTTTCTAAAAGAAGTGTAAATTCGTAAAATTCACGTTTCGGACATATTATGCACAATTATTCCTCAACGAAAGCTGAGCATATGTGCGAATATAGAATACAGTAGGTACTTATTTTGATTTATAAATCGACAGAAATTAATTACATTAACTAAAACGTCTGCATTATTATGCCTATCTAGTCCACATCGCAACAAATACATTATTTAGCTCATAAGAAGTATTTGAAAAAACTGCACATAATTATGCACCCAGGTCTCAATGGGTTAATGAACCGTTTAGACCATTGCTTTAGTAGCACGCAAAACGATGAAGTCGATTATTCGCGCGTTAGCACATCAAAAACATTTATAAAATGTTTGTTTAAATGGAACGATATATCTAATTGTTCCTACCAATTGAATGATAGACAAAGAGGATCCATATTTTTCATGTCATATCAAATACCTACCCTTTTCTTCTGTTTCTTGAGAATCAACAGCTCAAGTTGAGAATCACAGGTTGTTCAAAATATTCAATAACAAATGTTGAATGGATTGGTATCTTATTGTCTATTGATAGTTAAAAATTTAATTTAAGACAAACTATTTCATAGTATGTTGTTTCGTTAACGAGACAATATTTTACACCAAAGGTATTCGATAATTCTACTTGTCTGATTGACAGATGCTATAAAGAAATATACTCTGTGACATTGAAATTGAAACGCCAAGAATGGCTGGGAATTTTGTTTAGCTACTTAGAGGTACGACATGATTAAAACTTGAAAGAAAATGAGTTGGTTCACTCCCTGTTGGTTTTACACTCCCTCATTCTTCGTGGCATCGATACTAGTAGGTGTATTGTATCCCAAGCAACTTGCAATTTACGCCGTGGAACTTCTTGTGTTTGTGGAGGATGCGTCTTCTACCCATAATGTCTCACACGTGTTCAATAGGCGAAAGGTCGCTAGATCTAGGCGACCATTGTAAGAGATTAACATTTGCGTTTTTGAATTGGTTCATAGAGCGTCTTGCTATGTGGGGACGAGCATTATTCTACTGGAAAAGTGGGTCTTCCAACTGTTGAAGAATTTGAAGAATATGGGGTTCCACCATCTCGTTAACATATGCCTCGGATGCATACCACAGGAAACTCCTATAGGCTATAGCACCCCCTACCATAATCCCCTCAGGAGCCGCTGAACATAAAATTGAACATTGCGCTGTTCTCCAGGTCTTCGTTTGACTCCCATACGGTTATCATGTATCCCCAAACAGAATAGGGATTCATCGCTACTCTATGTTATTCCAGATTCCATTGGAGTCGCAACCTACACCATTCCAAACGTTGATGTCGGTGTTGAGTCGTCAGTGGTAGCACAAGATATGGCCGATTGGATTGTAATCCGAAACTTCTGATTCGATGGTAAATTGTTCGAAGGGTTACAGGACGACTTTCATTACCTAACCATTGATCAGCGATTGATCTAGTGTTGGAAAATCGGTCTCCGTCCCCAAGTTCCTTGTCTACGACGATTATAACCTTCCCTAGTCCATGCTTGATAACAGCGCATGATAGTGGATTGGTTCCTTGTTAAGACGATTTTTAATTTCTTTGTCAAAAAAAAACATCTTCACGTAAGCCAACAATTCGATCTCTGGCATATTCGCTTAATTGGCGCACTCTAGGCATAATCACACTCTCAAAGCAAGTTAAACAGAAGAACCACAAGAGGTAACAATATTAAAATTAACCAAGATTCGCACGAAATACACTCGGCAATAAAGTAGTAGAAACAAAAAAAAACGTCAGATAGGTCATTACCACTTGATCCATTTGAATAAAATTTTAATCATTTACTACCGCTGAGTAGCTAAAACTTCCTGCCAAGTTTGATCACAAAATTTCCACCCCTTGGTGTTGCAATTTCGAATTCAGAGTATATATTATATAGTTTATTGAAGAAAATTGAAAACTCGCTTTGTATTTTGTAAACATTGATTTTGACATTTTCAACCGTCTGGCACCTGAAGTAAAACGTGACATAGTTTTCAAAATCCACTTTTTTTGATAGATACAAATGATGTTTAATAATTGAATTACTTTTAGATTGTTCTTTATGTATACCAGCGTTGCTGTAAGTGCTGTTATCAGACGGTTTCAATTGTAGGAATCAGATGGACAAATGTTCTAAATATCAGTTTGCAAGCAACAACTGACGTTGGTAATAGCATCTTGATAGCAATATACTTGAATAAAATATAGTCCACAAAATGTGTCTATGTATCTTATTAAATGCAGACCACTTTTGGAAAACCAACCTTGCTTTATTTTGTATTGTACTAAATATGACATCACATTGTTCGGTTCCAAAGCAGTAATATTTGTAGCTATGTGATGAATACATTGGGCAGCTTCTACCTCATCTTTTACTAGGATGGTAACTGCTTTGTGCACTGCACGATCTTGGGGATTTCAAGATATCACTTGCTGGGGTTGATTCAACTCGCCAATATGGTGCTAGTAATACTTTCCTCGAATGCATAATTTAGCTGAATCAATAATTTGCAAATAAATAACAGTTGAGGAATATCATTCTACCTTTGCGGTCCGATGATGAATGCAAAATTTCCTAATTTTTTTCTCACAGTTAGTCAACCAATTATTTTTACACATTCGATCAATTGTAATGGTTGCTTTGTTAGCCAAAAGATTTTCTAACGAAGTTCTAACAAGAAGAATAAGAGTGATCTTTAAGTGAAAGGTTTGGTTTTATTTTTTACTATTCTTTGTCTTCAAGAGTTACTATTTCTATTTATAGCTTTCATTCAATAGTTTATAGAAGTTAAAGTTAATCATTTAAAATGTTTTTAATTTACTGTTTGTAGAAGAATATTTTACCGCAGTAATGATTCAAAAAATGTGTGACGTACAAGTTTCGGGTGAACCTGTATTAAATTTTAATGTTAAAGAGAATGTAACAGTATGTGCATGTAGTTTTGCTTTTTTACTTGCAGATTTTTTTTTGTCTTATAATGGATTTTTTTATATATCAAATTTATTTTAGTGGAAGTTAATGGAGGGGGACCAATGTTGATATCATTAGCAACAGGAGCAGGGGTTTTATTACTGCTTCTTGTTATATGGTTAGCGGTTGTCTGTAGAAGACGGAAACCATTGTCACGAGCAGTACCTATACCACCCCCCGTTCCTAGACCTGATCTTGCCGACCATGCAGCTCTTTTACACCATCCCGACAGACTAGCTCTTATTGCTTTTGCTGATGGTATACAAGTAGGCCAGGTAAGATTCTAAATTCTACATTTAAAAAAAAAAGTCATAATTTAAAGCTACATTTGATAACCTTAGGTTTAAATACAGGTTTACAGTTGAATACTGTCTTTTGATTACATTTATGGTAATGAAAAATCGTTCGAAGTGAACGAGTTAGAACTAATTTCTCTTTTTACTATATTTTTTTAAAATGAGCTTAGTGTGATAGTTAACTGTAAGGTTTTTGAGCTATTTTTCTTAAGCCCTGTTTGAAGGCAATCCTTACTGTATGTTGTTCTAAGTTATTTGCTTATATTGCATATTGTTTTAGTACTTTTATGTCCATGCTTGTAAGTGTACACTAACGTAATATTTACATTGGTGTGTTTAAACAGTCAAAACCGTATTTGCAAAACGGCCGAAAAATTACTTAATTCGCATCGCATTTATAGTCCTGTCATCTGTCATAAATTATATGTTTTTGTTTAATTGGAATTCTGATATCTATGCTATCGTTTCTTTCGTAATTCTATATTTTTATGGAAAGTGAATAAAATAAAAGACAGGAGGATGGTCTATGTATATTAAAACTGAGTAGGTAAGTACTAAATAATTTACGCCAAAGATATATGATCTAACGGTATCATCAGTATCAATGAAATGTTAAACAAAGATAGGAAATCTTTCTGCACCTAATAGTTGTTAGCATTTGTCTATCAGTTTGTGCCCTTCGGATGACTTCTTCGTTGGTTACATGATGAATCCATGAAACACGCAACATTCTCCTGTGCAATCACATTTTAAACGCCTCGAGCCTATTTATTGTTGCAATCTTCAACGTCGTTGGTACAATCTTAAATTTAAGTTGAACTTCGTGACACGTTCAATCTGTTGTTCGTCGAGATATAGTGCAGCGTTATTATAATTTTGGCGGCTAATTATCATGAACTTAGTTTTCTCGATGTTTATCTTTAGTCCTAGTCTTTCTCTAGTTCCTCTCATGTTAACAAGTAGTTGGAGTTTATATAACGTATGCGCAAGGATAACAGTGTCGTCTGCATACCTGATTGTCGTAATAAGCCTTCCATTTCTTCATGCCTAGTTGTGGTATATTTTTCAATGCTTCTTTAAATATTTGAGGGCAAAAGTATACACTCTTGTCGTACTCCTCTTTGTATACTGACCTCCTTGGTTGTAATTAATTATTGTCTTCATTAGTATGTCAGGCTCCACTCTATCAAGCGCACTTGCCTAGTCTATAAAACAGGCAAACACATCCCTTCGTTGATCCCCCGGCATTTTTGTAGGATGACGTTTAATCCAAATAAAGCCTCTCGCGTTTCGAATGCGTTTCTAAAGCCAAATTGCGTGTCGTCTAAATCCTCTTCGCGTTTAATTCTTATTCTTGCATGTATTATTCGGAGGAAGGTTTTAAGCATTTGGGACATAATACTAATTAAGTGATGACCTCTGCAATGCATGGTGTGTTGTTTTTTGTTTATTACAACGAATGTCGGCTCCAGCCAGTACCGGGGTATATCTCCTGAGTTGTATATATTGTTAAATAGTTTTACTATTGGTGTAAATAATTATAGTTATCTTTTTTAAGTTATTATTTTTATTTTGATTTAGTTTATATTTTATATTAGGTTAGTGCTTTTGTTTTTGTTTAAGAGAGCAGGGGCAAGACGTCCAGTTAGACGTTGATTAAAAAAAGTGTTCTGGTGTGTTCGTTTTGTGGTCGAATAAAAACATATTTGTTGTTTCTTGGCATCACCAGTCTCATATTAATTGAATTTTGAGTTTACATTAGTGTTATGTCCATATTTGTTATTATTTAATAGTGCAAAAGCTTCTATTGGTATTAGATCCAGGCCTACTGCTTTTCTGTTTTTTTTGATATTTGCAATGCGTGTTGCACTTTAGATTTTGAAATATCAGGCTCTTCATTTGCTCCTTGATCTTCTAGTGTGCTCCTTTGATCCTGAAATAAGCCTGTTACGTATTTTTTCTAGGTCGTTTTTAACTCAGATTCCTTAAGTATCAGCTCGTTATTTTCTTGATCAAACAAAGTCACCTTTGCCTTTGTTTTCTATAGTCACTTGATATTTCCTTGAATCTTGCGGTGCATGCCATAATCATCATGTGTCAGACTCATATCTTCTAGTTCTTCACATTGTCTTTTGATCCAACATTCTTTTACAACTTTTTTTTTTGTTTTTATAAACTTCTGCAGTTCATTAGAGCCAATACTTCATCTGTCATCCATTTAATCGTTTTAACGTTTTTTTGACTTTTAAGGTGTTGTGTCACACACTCTGTTTTTTTTCTTTAATGTCACTTCAACTAGTGTGTACGCTTTGTGCATCTCCACATGTAAATTGCGATAGACTATTATTAAGATTATGCTGCCTTTTCTCGTATGTCCTCATTTTTCAATTTCTATAGGTCTACTTGTCTGTTTTTCTGTTTGTTCATCGCAACCTTTAATCTAAGTCTTACGTCGCGTCCGATACAATGTGGTTATGATTAGATCTATTATTGGTGCCGGGGTATGTTTTTGCATGTTTTACACAATTTCTATATTGTTTGTTGACAAAAATGTAGTCGATTTGGTTTTTGTTTGGTTCAGATCTATCATGGGCACTTTGTGGTGCTGTTTATGTATATAATCTGCGCTTTGGTAGTTAAAACCATATGTTAGTTATTGCCATTTCAGTTTCCTGGTAGAATTTATAAAGCCTATCGCCTCTCTCGTTACTTTGATCAAGCCCAAGGCTTCAAAATAAATCTCTCCGGCGACCGCGATCAATTTTTGCGTTGAAATCCCCTGTAATGAATGTTACTTCATCTCCTAATACTTTAATGATTTTATTGATTGATTCGTAGAAGTGTTCTACTTTGTTGTCATATTTCTTGTCGTCAGTAGGAGCGTAGACCTGTAATATATTTATTTTGAATGGATAACCTTGCGATTGGAGAAGCATAACTCTTTCGGAAATTGGTACGAAGTTAGTTATATATTTTACCAGATTGCTTTTTACAAGCACTGCAACCCTATTTCTATGTTTTTGGTTTTCGTTGTTGTTTCTAGAGTAATATGAATTCTCATACTCCTGTTCCTATCCAACGATGCATAGTGGGATATTTGACGAATCTGGGCGGCCAAAAATATTATTATGTTCTAACCTAATTTAAACGTATCAGTTAGTAAATTAAATAATTAATTAGTTGTATACAGGGCGTTCATAAAAATGTTGACCTATTTAGAGGTCTTTGGGGAACACTGTTAGCAGTTGTTAACGATTTAGGAAGAAGGTTCGATTTCTTCGTTCGATGATGCATCAGTGATCTGTTTCTTTATGATCGGACTCCTCTTCAAGACCATATAAAGATTCCATTGGCAGTAACATTACTAAAGTCTCATTTAAAAATGATTTTTATTTTTATTATTATCGTGGTTCTCATACCCGTCAAGACTGGGTTCGAACTCAAAAGAAATACGTTGAGAATCCTCATAACAAGAAAAAGAAAAATGTTCGAGCTAAATTTTGACGGAATTATCGGAATTCATCTCTTTGGCTGCTTTTTCGGACAATTGGCCGCTTAGTAATATAGCATTTTCTATTACAATTGGACCACGAATTTTGCATTTTAGGCGACATTGGTATCTAAGATATAATTGCACATAAAGTTCAGCTGTTTCTTCTGTATTTTTTTGAAGTTTTGAAAATTAATTTTGTGACCACTAGATAAGGTTTCTAGAATTACTTGAAAACGATATTTTAAATTCTGGTCAATCTGTTAGAGAAGGATCAGTAAAAATCTTGTGCTTGCGTTTTTATCGTCAGTGTTACCATATCTATATAATATATTGTAACGAATTTTATTATTAAAACTAATTTATTTAAACGACTAAAAATATGTTTTACTTATACTAGAAATATGTACACTTGTAAATTAACCGAACTAATGAAATCTAATAATATTTAATAAAAACACTTACACTAATTAAGATAAGATAAAGTCCGCGGATAGATTCACACACTTGTTTACACTAAAATCACGTACAAGATTATTCTCTGTATATTTATGTACACACACGTGCTAACGACTTATTTATTTGAACTTGAATAATCTTCTTAACACTGCTGTATTCGCATTACGACAATAACTGACCTACGATTTGTTTCGTCGGTATTTATACACATTTGGAAATCCTTCTCGAGTGTTCCCTATCTTTTGGTAAATCTTCTAGAAGATGGATAACAACTTCCAGAAGGCTCTTGCTCTTGCAGATAACTTCTCGAACGTTTAAATATCAATAATTAAGCCTGCCTTTGTTTTTTTGTTTTGTCGAATGCTTAATTTCGTTTGCCAATTTAAACAAAAACACAAACATAATGGTCTAAATTTTAATACAAAAAAATTTTGCGTGGAATATACAGAATTTTTGTTAATGCCTCATATTAAATTACTTTTTTTTAACAATTAAAATTATCAATAAAAAAACGACCACATCTAGAAGTGAATGTATTTATATTCGAAAGCAGTTATTTGACTCTGATACACAGCACTATAGTTTGAGGTAATAATACAGAGTCCAAGGGTAGTTATGAAAATTAAAAACAGTGTCACGTGATTCCTTAGTGATTTAGCTTTGTGCTGTATATGTCTATTTGATCATTCTGTGTAGTTTATAAAATCAAGTTTTGGCCGCTCAAACTCGTCAAATATTCGATATTCGCTGACACCCGTTAAGTCTAAATTAATATGTTTCATTTCCTGGATCAGATTTTTCAGTTTGCCATCTTGGTACAACAAGGAAATATTGGACACATTTAATCATGACTTGTGTCAAACTTTGTGGTTTCTTAGCACTTTCTGTTCCGGCAAAAATGAAAAGTAAAAGTTTTCAATTCAAAAAATTATTCAGTTTGAAAACTAACGATCTAATAATGTTTACTCTTGTAACAAGAATAAATAATAATAGCTTGTCGAACTCTGACAATATTTCTTTTAGTATCGTTTTTGATAAAACTCGTCGTTTCATCAAAATCGGAAAGAACTTTCTTCGAAGTTATAAGATATCTAAAAACATTGTTTTGCAAAGCAATAATTTTTCTTTATCAATGCCTGCGTAAAAGTTTAGCTAGTTGGGGACGATAAGATTTTTCTAACATTAATCGATCTGCGATTTTCAAAAAAATTCTTTTTGTCCAAGACTAGGAAAATTTGTTGTATGCACTTCACATCACGCATAACATAAAACTAAATTGTTGATTAGATGCACGGCTCTTATAGTTTATATTATAAACTAGTTGGTGCAAGTATCGACTTGATTGCGTTCTTGATAAACCTGTATAGATAGACCTGACTCACCGCGATGCTTGTATCTTATGCATTTGTCTATATTTATATTTTACTTAGAACGTAAAAATCTCTAATCATTTATTCATTGTTGTTTATTTTAACTTCCATATTAATAAAAATTTGTCACGATTTCTTTATTTTAGGGAACCACTGCTATGGATCATGTATTATATATCAAAACAAATTTTTAATATTATAATTGTAATTACCAATATCAGGTGATAAACACATAACATTTGATATATTATGTAGGGGTATTAAGTATTCACATAACATAACTAAAAAAATCGAACGAAATAAAAATTTATGTGGAATCGCAGTAGATGTAGGAGATTCATTGACCAATCTAATAATAACAGGTTCAATTATAACTTCTAATGTAAGGTCTATCTGCCATATTTCTTGTTCTACTTTAATCACAAGCTGTATAGTTTTTGTTTAATTATCTGCAGAAATATTGGCTACTGCTTTAACAAATAGATTTTTACATCTTGTGTTTTAAATGTTGTATTTTTTCTTGAAACTTCTCTTTTCATTTGTGCTTTTATTAATTCAACTCACAGTAATATAGTACAACTCGTTTATTGGCTTTTGCCATTTTATCCGCCACATTCTTTGTTACTGGAATGTTTTTCTTGACAAGTGCTAAACGTTCTGGCTAATCATATCTTTCTCAAATTGAATCGATTTACTTGTCAACCAACTTGTATATCAGCTTTCTTAGCTGTGAAAGTTGGATATTTTTTTACTATGGTATGAAGCATCTAACACTATTACAGCACCGACTCAAACCAGTTTTTGAATATCCCAGAATTTATTTTTTTATGGTAGTCGAGTTTTTTTTTAAATTTTAAAATAAGCAAACTATTTTCAACAAATCTTGTATCTGATCCTATACAATGTATCATAATTAATCGTTTGCGTTTATCAGAAAGAATCGTATCTGTCTAAATATTTGTACATGATCGGCGTTAACCCTAGTTTAATTCAAATCTATTTTCTTGATCTTTTCTCTATACTTACTGATTTCACAAAGGAATTGTCTTCTTCGCGCTATGATGTAACTGTACAATAACGTATATTACAAACACATTACAATTTCTTTCAATAGTGTTTGTAACGCAGTTACTTTCAAGTTTGGTAAATTATCTTCTTTTTGATTACAAGCCATAACTTTCTGTACTGTTGGTGGTTCGTTCCCTAAAAAGAACGAAGGCACAATCTCAAGGCACTTTTTGTAACATTGTTTAATATTGGTCTTGACCTACGGTATACTTTGGAAGAATGCAGCACGTGATCTGTGTTGTATTCAGTTAGCACATTGTATACAGTAGATAAACACCTATATAAACAAGTTAATATAAATCATTACATGTAGGTATATAAAAAACGAAAATAAAATAAATTGTTACGTTATCTGCTGTTGTAGCTGTAAATTTACAATGATCTGTTTTCGAACCACTTGTTTGACTTTGTTCGCAAGTTTTATAGATATTTTGAATAGTTTTTTTATCAGATACTGATAAATGTTTCGATTTAGGTTTTTTTATTGGCGAAAGATCTATAATAATGTATTAGATAATCTATAAAAAAATTTGTTTTGTTAGTTGGTAGGTATTTAAAAATAGATTTTTAAATGCCTACCAACGAATCAAGCTATTTAGATACCAACAATACAAGATTGTCTTTAAAAAGATTATTTTAAAATAATAAATTGCGTACTCATAAAAAATACTGAATAAAGTTAACGAAACGCTAAAATACGAAGGTTATGATTATAAGCTATAATCAGCTAAAAAGAGGATCGACACTAGAATACATTTATGTAAATTATCGCTCTTTTGGCTGCGATTAGACTACAGTAGCATACGATAATGCATTTCAGTTTCTTAACGCCACTTTTTTAATGAGAGAAAAAATTAGGTACTTTTTAAGAGTAATAGGTTCGCGGTGAAAGTACATGCTTAGATAATTTGTTCAAAACATCTTTTCACCTAAACCGCCATTTGTAAATTTTTCAAACATCGCATATTTAGTAGATAAGATAAGCACTTGCATCATTATAAATTTGTTCCGACAAACATGAAGTAATCTCCCTTGCAGATAAAAGTTAACCAATGCAATTTTAGTTTCATATCATTTAACACACCTTTTACAATGTGGGTGGTTCACTATGATTATCAAATTTATGGTTTTAAAAACATATTATTTCGATAAGTATGTTACATCGCTAACAAAAATGTTGGTACTACATTAGTGCACGAAAAATAATTGACGTTCTCAATTTTACGTGAGACGCAATAAGTGAATAAGTGCATCAGACTTAATGTAAATTTCTCGCGTTTTGTTTTGCAAACGTTCGAGAAATTATTCTTCGAGAGCGTTCACGAGGTTTTTATCAATTTCCAAAATGTTCACCGAAAGATATAGAAAATTCTCGAAAGACAACGTTAATGTATAAAAGCGGTACAAACAAATCATAGGTTATTTTTAACCATCTGTTATTTTAGTAATTCGAAGTCGGCAGTGTTAAGAAGATTATTCAAGTTTAAATAAATTATTAACGCGTGTCGAGATAAATACGCCGAATTAAAATCGTGCGTGACTTTAATGTAAACAAGCGTCAGTGTTTAATATAATAATAAATAGAACTTATCCGCGGACATTATATCGAGTGATAGTGCTATATAAATTAGTGTAAGTGTTTTTATTAAATATCCTTAGATTTAATTAGTTCGGTTAGTTATAAACGTGTACATATTTTTAGTATAAATAAATTAGTTTTAATAATCGTTTCATTATTTAAATGATCAAAAACTTTACAAGAATTTTGAAAAGTAATATAATAAGGAAACTTTTCAAATAATAATCAAAGTTTGCATGTTTTATGTTAAGATTTTTATATGACGAATAGTATGAGTAATATTGTAAAAAAACGAATTTATATAAATATAAATGTTTATCCAAATAATTTATAGTATGCTGTCTTTTTCGCACATAGGCCAAACCATCTAAAGTCGACCATAGCTTTTTTTAGATTTTGTTTTATTCATTATTGTTGTCCATAATATCCGAGTTATTAAATTTTTATTATGATGTGGGCTGTGTTAATGTTTCTATATAATCAGATACAAACTCAGCTTGAAATTAATTTAAAATAAGGAAGTTAATCACTATATTCCACCATAAGCGCAAGTGCGCAATATTTTAGAAGATTGATCACAACTGGTTATGTAGACTATTCAAGTTTTAAAGACTATTTTGTTTCTGCTTTCCATACTGCTAATAGTCTAATAAAAATTGGAATTTTTGGCAAATAAATTCAGTAAGTGTCTTAAATATTAAGTCAAGTCGATTTATTATGTAAATAAAAGAAGAAATTGTCATTCCGCGCTCATAAAATTACTTGTCGTGTTCTGAAAGAAACTGACCTACATTTGATTTGATGTTTTCATTATAATCGTTTACTTAGTTTTGTAAAAAAAAGTCAATATAGATTATAATTACTAGTTATGTATGCGACCTGATTTTCGTAAAATTATTTCGTTGAGTTCTTTAATGTACGTCTAATAAACCACTTGGCATGTAATTTTTGTAATGACATATTTCATGTAGAATCTTGTTAAGAAAAAATATTAATTACGTTAATTAGGTGACTACAGAAGTAATACAGATTTTACTAGTTGGCAAAAATTTTGTTTCATCGAGGTGCTATTAACTGTAAGTTGTAACGAGCTTAATCCATGGGTGGTTAGCGAATAACCTGTACACGTTGTTTGGCGATTCATGTATACAGCAGACCAAAAGTTTCGTCTGTAATTATTGGAACGTTTTCTTTTTAATAGCAAAATAATAAAATCTGATGTAAAACTTTTAAGGCGTATTCAACTATGTAATAAAATAAAAATTTAATTATCCTACTGAAGTTTTGGTGGTAATTGTAACTTATTATATGGCAACGAAATGGCATTCTTTTGCTCAAATATAAATACGAAGTTGTAACATAATATGCATCGCAAAATAATTATGACGAGTTCAGTAAACTGTAGGTTGCACGTATATAATGGCAAAATTATTATTTTAGGCGTTTAAATCATATTAGTCGTGTAACTAATAAGTAATATTGACTGAACTAGGCAAACGTCTTCCCTATATGGTAACCGTTTTCTGTACCATGGTCGTACAATTCTAAACGCTTATCAAAAGGAGAATTGTTCTCACCAACCAAGCTTACTTAACACAGTGACAGGTGAAAATTCCACGACAATTAAATCAAGCAATTAGTGGATTTTTAATTAATCGTTAATTAACATAAAATAATTAAGGGGATTCTTTTCACATTTATGTACTTTTAGTTGTTTATTTGAACAATTCATTAATTAAGTTGACAGAGTTTATTTTAATTTCAAGTCTTAACACGTATTGGTTTTTATCTTAATAGTATTATTTGTTGTTGTTTATCCATTTTTAACGCACGTTACGTTTCCAATTTAGATAAATAATAATTATAAACAACTTTTTACATTTACGGAAAGAGATAAATATAAAAAATGCACTTAAGTATGTTATTTTTATTAAATACAGACTAAGATTTGGTTTTGCCTTATAATGGCGTAACCAAATTTTAATTGAAAACCGAAAAATAATACAATATTTAAATAAATGGTAAATGGTCAATTTAGTTTTGCTTGGATTTTAATAATACCATTTTTCTGCTTTCAATATACTGTAATGTTTATTTCTCATTTATAAACAATACAGTTCTGTGCAAATGTGTTAGACACCCCCCAAGTTTTTGTAAAATGTAGTGACCATTGTAGTTTAAATTAAAACTACATAAGTATATACATACATATTTCAAACTAAAAGTAGTATTTTAGTAATAAATTTCATCTTATTCAGTCACCATGCTCTTTTAGAACTGCTTTAATGTGGTTCAGTATTTTACATATTAGTTTGTAGCGTAGTTCTACAGATATAGACTGCCATCCTTCGTCTATTTTTTGTAGTTAATTTTTTGATGCAAGGATTTCACCGAACTCTGAAACTGACAGGCAATCTCAAAGCATGATACTTCCACCTCTATGCTTCACTGTAGATACCAAGCATTCTGGATTGTATGCTTTACCATCTCCAGCGCACATACCGAGTTCCAGCACGCTCAAAAAATTGTAAAAGACACCATAAAAATAATAAATTGGATCTTCTGTCATTGAATGGGCTGATTGCTGATACATCTCTTACGCAATAGTAATGCACAGATAAGCATGAACAATGAATACCTTTGTTTGATCCTTTCGTTGTCTCTTAACGGTAATAGAAGAAACTATCAGTCCTTGTTTGATCCACAGGGCAGTGCTTAATTCTTTTGATTTTTTCGATTCTGTAATGTCATTTTTTCTAAAGAACAATGTTTGTATCGTTTTAAAGTTGTTTGCACGGCGCATCGCGAACATTTAATTTTTTCAACAATTTGAACTTGCGTATATCTTTGTGTATTCAAAACCGCGAGTTGTTTGGGCATTATTAGATAGAGAACATAATAATCACAAATAATGTTTTGTGTATTAATGTGTGTAAATGCGGTTCAAATAAATAAATAAGTAATTAACCCGTGTGAGATAAATCTACTTTGTACGTGACTCTAACGTAAACAATAAGTGTTAAGCAAGTGTGAGAAGTTATTCGCGGACGTTATCTTTGCGTAAGTGATAGTGCTATACATAAATTATACTGTAAGTGTTATTATTAAATAATCTTAGATTTAAATTAGTTCGGTTAGTTATAAACGTGTATATGTTTGTAGTATAAATAAATTAGTTAGTTTTAATAATAAACTTTACAGTATGTTCTATTTGGTTTTTTGTCCTTATTTCTGATTTGGTTTCTTAGGGTACAACCTTTAGTTCTTAAAAATGTTATTTCTGCTATTTGTATTCTTCGTCCATCGTTTTTTGTCAATGTCCAAGTTTACTTCCGTAAGATAGGACAGGTGTTGCCATTAGTGTATACAATTTCATTTTAGTTTCTTTTCTTGTCTTGTATTCTAGTGTTCTGTGTATGGTACCACAAATCCTTTGAAATCTATTTAATTTTTTGTTTATGTCGTGTTTATAATCGTAGGTTACATTGCACCTTAGAAAATTGAAATGGGATACGTGTTCTACGGATTAGTTATTTATAATTAACTTGGAACGTATTGGATTATTTCCTTCGAATGCCATAACTTTTGATTTTTTTGGTTGAGACTCTCAGGTTGTACTCTTCACAAATTTGGCTCAATCAGAACATTGCTAACTGTGGACTTTATTCTGTTTTTTTGTAATGATTTCGTCTCTTGATAAAAATACTAATTCACGTTTCTTTCGCTAAGGGTCAACTAAGGCCAACTAGTTCTGCTTGTGATTTGGATAGATTCAAATCCCACACCAAGTTATTTAATTAAATTTAAGTAATTAATAGTGTGTTTATTACCTCACTAAACTTGTCTTTTGAATCTTAACTTGTATTTTCTCTCTAATCTGATCTAAGCTTATTTCGTCGCTTTTTTGATTATTTGTTGTTTTATATGCTCTTTAATTTTTTTCAGTTGTTGATTTACGGTAACAATTTGTTGTTGACTAGTGCTATTTTTGCTTCATGCACGCAGAATGTCAAAGATAATATATACTTCTTTAATCTCAATGTTGCCTACTTGTAGAAGAAAATGTTGCTCACAACTTGATTTTTAAATTAAATTTATGTAAAAACTACCACTGCGTTATGTTTACATCGTCTTCTCGTTTAATTACTGTTTTAATTCTTCTACGCGTAGAATTTATGTTTCTGACAAAAACGTAAAGTTGACTTTTAATTCTCTCATGCCCGGTTGCATAAAGCATAGTTAACTATGTGGTTAGCTGATGCCGTTGTTAACTATGTCATCGATCGTCAAGTACATTTAATTTTGTACTTGACGACCAATAGGGACACTTAACGATGTGATCACGTAGTCAAAGTTAACAACGTTTTCTGCAACCGGGCCTCAATGTTTAAACATTATTTATATTATTTAACCAAAATTTTAATAATATGACGCACTATCTGGTTGGAAGATGTGTACATAATTTGTTTTTTTAGTAAAAATGGTAAAGGATGTTTCGATACTTTGACGATTGGCGGTGCCGTTTATGATATGTAAATTGTAAATATCCGATTCAACTCAAATTTTCTAAAATTGCTGAAAAGTAAATTAGTACATACATACTGCGTTACCACAAATAAATGCCTCAGTTTCATACGATATGTTAAAAAAAAACCATGTGCGCTAAGTTTCCCGATGGTAGTTTGATAGTTTGGTAGGTGTGCTTTCTAATTTTTTCGTAATAGTAGCACTTGAAACGATGGTTTTGATATCCTTACTTAACTTGGTCGCAGAATACGCACCCGGAAAAATTCCTCATTGAGCACTCTTAAATTAATAGTGTAAAAAAAGAAATTACTTACGATTGAACGGACAAGGTGTCTACGAAACCCAATCTACCCACAGCGAACGTCAACCGGGAAATGAGAATCCGGCGAGTGTCCGACACGATAGTTGAATCGTTTTATAAAAAATGCTAAAACAAAGTCACGACCTTTTAAATAAAAATTATTAAAAACTAGCGAAATAGGAAAAAATAATTTCATTTTGGGTCATACAGACTTCAGGTTAAATGAAATTTTTTTTAATATCTGTGATGAGTATGTTTTAAGAATTGTGAATTAAAGGTATTCAAAAATCATAGGTAAAAACATTTTGTTATTGAAATTGAAAACCGCATAAAACAACCTTTTTTGCACTACTTCTGTACTGCTACAGTAAATTGTTTTAATGTTATTGTTTGTCTTACAATTTTTTGTCTAATGTGTCTGTTATTTTCTACAATTTTTTTTCTTAGTGTTTTTTTTTTGCTTGTTACGGTTTAAATCGTTTTTTTTCGACTGTAACATCGCTTTCGGATAAATCTCACATTTCTTATTCTAGAATTGAATTTTAATTTGAAGTTTACATAAAATTTTGTAATAAAAAAAAGAAAACAAAAAGCGAAATCTTCGTAAAGGCTACGTATAAAATGATGATTGCATCATTGGGATAAAAATTTGTTTTTATGGTCTTTTTCATAGTCCTGATTTAATATTTGCTTCTTGTAAAATTAAAGCATTTTTTAGTAAAAAATGCGTATAAACCGATGATGATGTTTATAAATAGTTTTTTTTTATATAGACATGCTTCTTAAGTCTTTCTCGTAGTTCATTAAATGTCACAGAACTTGACTTATTTTTACGTTTGATCTCGTGTGTTTGTTGCTTCATCGAATAGAAATTTTATGACTCAAGTATTTGTAATTGCGTGTTTGTTGACAGGGCCGGGTGGACCGGACGACCGCCCGGTGCGGTTTTCAAAGGAGACGCCGTTCAAATGCAAGACGACACACAATTTTTATACTCAAAATTTTCAACTATAAATTAAATATTTTATTTTAATAAATAATATATTACTAATATAATAAAGCATGTTTTTAAGAACGGCGGGAGTCTTCCAAATACGTATAACATGATAATAAAAAAATGATCCGCCGTTTTAATACAAATTTTATATTAAATTACAATATTTATCTTTTAATTTTAATTTAATTTAAATACTATTAAATAAAGTATATGGGAAAATATATCTTAAGTGAAATATTAATTTTTATGGTTTGTCTATTTTAGACTGAGCGTTCTTCCGTATTCTTCTTTACTTAAGTGACACTTTTGGCTTCGTTTTTGCTTTTTTATACTAATTTGAAGAACTATAGTTTTTTATCACTTTACGTGTTTTTTTTTTAAGCTTTAATACTTTGATTCCCATGTGTATCAAATTAAAACTAAATATCGTTTAATAGCTTTAGTAATTTTTTCAACAATGGGTGTTACATTTTTGAAACTTCATTATTAGATATATTTTTAATTTTATATTGACCTTAAAAAATGAGGATTACATTTTGTGGGAACTTCAATATTTGTGTTGATCTTTATCCAATAAAAATCATTTATGTGATATTTTGAATTCTAAATAATTTCAATGGTTTCTTTTAAAAAAAAATTCGTATAAACATTTTAAAACAGGATAGATATAATTTTTTTTTTTAATATTTTTTCGCAATTATAGTTCGTAATGAATTCTTCTTCTATAGTACTTTTAGATTTCGATTAACTGAAAACTCATCAAACACACTAGAAATACTTTATACAGAAATAATTATTTATGCTACGCCATTGTGCTGCGCTATTAATTAAACTAAATAAAAATTCATTGTCAGTAACTAGCGTTCAAATATGTGATGAATTATTTTTGCTTTGAGTAAAAAACGAACGCTGACCAACAGTAATGTGTGATAATCCGATAAGATAATACGTAGACTAAACTACATAAATGAATAAATTTATAAATCACAGTATTTATTTTTGTTTCTAATGAGTTATATAAAATTAAGTAACGATAGTATCGTCTACTAGGCCATTTATTTATGTTAGCACACGTTTGGTAGAGCGCTTACGGATTGTTGAAAAAATTATTAAAAGCATTAAAAAATATTTACTTGTAATCAATATTTAAAAAAAAATTGTTTCGTGTTGAATTCGATATACACGGGGGTCAAAGTATTAAAGGTTAAAAAATACATAAAAAACGTAAAGTGATTTAAACTATAGATCTTAAAATCAGTAAAAAAAGGCAAAAACAGAGCAAAAAGTGCACTAAAGTAAATTAGGAATACTGAAGAACGCTCAGTCTAAAATAGGTAAACTGCCATAAAAACTAATATTTCATTTAATGATAGGTTGTACAGCGTCCTTCCTGCAGGACACATCGTACTACCTGTCCTACCAACTTTAACGTGCATTTTAAGTACTTTCTAACCTGCTGGCAGAACACGACTGTTAACGACTGGATTCTGCGTTTCTCGAGCTATTAGCGCAAAAAAAAATCACGTTGCTATTACAATGTGTAAGAAAATGGCAGCGAAAATAGTGCCGGGTGTGGAAGTTTGTGTAAATGCAAGTTATTTTGACGCGCCTAATAGTAATAATGCATGGAGTAAATCAAAATTTGGTTCAGAATGGAATACCGCAATTTGCAAGGGCGTTGTAAAAAGTGCCACATCTTGTATTGCCAGTGTAAAGTGGTATATAGACAATTCCATAACAAAAGTTAGAAAAGATGATGTAAAATTGTGCAATACCAATAACACTACGAGCGATCATAATGATTCAACTTCCAACTGTAATAATAAAAACAACTCACATTATCAAATATCAGGTAAGGGAATATGATGTATATAATTTCTCACAAAAATGATCTAATTTTATATGTCGATGACCTCACAACATCAACAACTTCGATTAAATAATTTCTCGTAAAAATTATCTACTTTTTATTTGTGTCGGTGCATTTAATTCACTTTCGGAAAATCTATTTTTACAGATGAAAGCGAAAATGAAGCAAATGAGATAGAAAATGCTTACAATTCAAATAGAGAAAACGAAGATGCTTGTACAATCAAAAAAGTAAACTCAACAGAAATGCGTACTTTAGTAAGCTCTGATTCAAGTTCTTCCGATTCTGACACAAATTCTGAACTTTCTTATGCAGAATTAGAAAATCCTGTTAATGATCTGTAGGCATCTAATGAGAACTGCGACGTCATTACCGTTCACGACACAGTTTGGGATTTTGGAAAAACTTGTAACGTAAATGAATTTAAAGATTCATCCTTCAAGCCTCGTCTACATGTTCAAGATCCAACTCGACTTTCTGAATTAGAGACCTGGTTACTGTTTTTTTCCCATTGAAAAAATCAAACATATCTTGAATTGTACAAATGCTAATTTGAGATCAAAACGTAAACCAATAAGTAAACATGAATATTTCAAAGAACTTGGTCTACTGTATGCCATGACTTTGCAAATACTGCCTCAAAGAAGAGACTATTGGACTCGAGATGATGACGAAATTTTTCCAGGTCCTTCATTTGGATCAAAATTTGGTATGGGTTTGCATCGTTTCGAAGAAATTTTGATAGCACTAACATTTTCAATGCCTGAAATAAATGTACTTCCCGAAGACCTTCCAGCAGGACATTGTCTTGTACAACCTATCATTAAGATATATTTTCACATATACTATTTTATTTACTAGTATTTAAATTAAATTAATTATCAGCGCATATGTGATCTTCCACTTTCTCATTTATGGTCATATGGTCTCCAATGTCCGACGTAACTTCATTTTAGTTTTACTATTTTGATGCCACATCTGTTATCTTCGTTATCGACCTTTTTTATTTCTTACTTTGTTTCTTTTGTGATGTTCAACGTGGTTTTTTCTATTGCTCTTTGAAGTATTCTAATCTTTTTTATATTGTGTTTAGTCGTTAATAAATTTTCTGTTTCATATATCATTACCGGCAAAACATATTAATCAAGTGTTGCGTAATTTTGTTTTTCTATTCTCTGTTCAGGCCTTCCATCACGTTTTTTAAGTCTTCTATGTTGTCTGTTGTTAAGATAGTGTTGTCAGCGTATTATAACTTGGTTATTATGTCTTCATTCATTTTGTTGCGAACTTAAAACAATTTAATTTTACGCTATTATAAATGTAACTAATTTTACTGAAACTAAAACACAATACACTAAGAAACTCATAAATAACGAATTTAATAAAATAATTATTTAGCTTAATTACTGTAACTGTAACTATAAATAAACGTTGTTTGCGATAACATTACAACACGCGCGTTAAACCACTTATATACATATTTATTTAACACCGGCGTGTGGTTCTTTACTCAAGTAGATATCTTGAATTTACCTCTTACGCTTTTGCCTTATCTTCGACTTGAATATTCTGTTTTGTTCTATTTCTTAAATTTTTTCGATGGTCTAGAATATTAATTCTTTTCTCGATTCAGATTATCTTTTTTAATACGTTATCCATTGGTAATGTGAAAAGTTTTGTTTTTTCATGTACATTTTTGATAATTTTTTTTAGTAGACTAAGTTCTCTATGAACCGACAAAAAAAGTCAAAGTATTTAAATGTCTAAAATAATTTTTTTTAAGTGTAGTTAAGTTTTAACAACCCAGTGAAGAATATTTTACTAATAAGTGATCTCCAATTGCGCAAATCATTTTTAGCTTTTTAAACACAGAGAAAGTACGTCTAGTAATGGCATCGATATATAACGAGTATCTACATAAAATTTTAATTAATTTGATTGATTCTTAATCTTGTTTTTTTATAATGTAAACAAATACTTTGTTTAGCAAAGTTTTAGTTCAGTAATTAGCGATTGGTTTGGTACTTGTAACAAGAAGGTTTTCACAATTTATTTAACATATCAATGCTCTTCATTTGGGTAGGAAGTCTACTCCTTCATCCCCCTGTGGGTACGTCACTGAGTTGGTTCACAGTTAAATTAATTAGGATTAATTTAAAATAAGTGAAGTTGAATTTATCATTTGCTAAAATTTTGTATTATTTAGATATTATGAACTAGGTGTATACAAAATACACAAATGAATACAACATACAATAAAAAAAAACATTTTTTGAAGTTTGAAATTACAAACACACGAATAACACTAGCCGACATAATTTTTATAACTGACTTAACAATCAGAAATTTTAGTATTTTGAATTGTTTTAATCATAACACATTTTCACAATAATATTTTTATCTGTTTTCAGTAAGATTAATGTAAAATTAAAAACTAAAAAAGTATAGTAGCAAGCTCGAGCAGGTTTGCGACTATTCTATAAAAGCTGTAAAAATTGAGAGGAAAACAAATAAACACAATGTAACGTATTCAGACATTCCATCTGTAAGAAAACCATTGAAAGGAAGTGATTGTGAGCTTCCCTTCCAACTCCAATGCCTTCAAATGCCTTTGCAAATTCCTCAGACGAGGAACATATAAACGATGTTTTGAATTTGTCATTTCCAAGCAATCTGGCGTATGTTTCTTCTAATGAACCACCTCTTATTACACAATCAGATCTCAATCACTTGATATGGGATTTGGGTTTACCTAAATTTTGGGATCAGGATTAAAATGATGGAATCTTTTACATTTACAAGAATTTCTGTATTATAGAAGCGCCACGAAAAATTTTGTTAGTTTTACACAGTTGAAAGACATTTCTGTTACTGCACTGATGTAGACTTTTGTATGAAACAAGTATTGAATATAATCCTGCAGAACGCTCGTCGAAAACAAGTTTCAATGCCGTTTTACTTTATAATGGTAACTCGAAACAATCAATCATATTGGCTGATTTTACAAAAACAAAAGTCAACTATATTAAAACTATATTAAATCTCATTCAACATTGAAATGATATATGGCAAATCTGTGGCGACCTTAAGATTATTTTTTTATTACTTGAACTGCAAGAAGACGTTACCAAATATTGTTGTCTGTGGAATAACCGAGCAGTTCAGCCACATTACCAAATAACAGAATGACAGCGACGGATTAACATTGTTTGTGGAAAATTTAATATAAAATTTTGTTTGTAAACCTTTTCTGGGAAATCAAAAGAGTGCAAACTACCAAGACATGATAGCAAATTTGCTAGAAAACTATAAAAATTTAGGGTGCCGAATGTTGCTTAAAGTTGATTTTTTGCAGTAACATTTGGACTTCGTTCTTACTAATTTAGGAAAGATGTGTGGCGAAGAAGGAAAAAGATATTTCAGAAATGGAAAGACGACATTAGGGTAGGTGGGATCCTGTCATGATATACTGATTAAATTATTCTATATCATGTCAATATTTTTGTGCTTATGTATTTTTTTATAACTTCAGTTTAACAAAATTTGTAAATAGAATTATTATTTTTCTATTAGCGGAGTATTATTACAACTTTAAAACTAAAAGTGAAAGAAAAATTTGGTTTTTGGTATATAGTCGAGTCAAGTTCAAAAACGTGTTAATTCTTAAAATAGCTCCTAAAAATATGAACGATAGCTCATTGGATTCGGAATGACGTCTAGAAAAATGTATTAAAATGGTTTCTTAGCAGATAAAAAATTGCAAAAGTTATAAACCAATTAAGATGATAAAAAAACCATTTAGTTTTTTGCGAATAACTCAAAAACTATAAGAGATTATCAAAATCTGAAAAAAACTTTTTAGAGGAGGAAATCTTCAATAACAACTTCCGGAATTTTATCTCCACTGCTGATGGTTTTAATGAACGCCGAAAGTAGGGCTCCATGTGATTTTAACAGGATGCGCGCGCGGCCTCTGAAGCGAGTACGTCACATAAAATATTTTTTTAAAGCATTAAATTAAAAAATTAAAACAATTATGATGTATTTTCAACACTTGAAGGAATAAGGTCTCGTTAGAAAAATTGATCTAACTTGATTTTTGAACAAGTTAGGCGATTGTTAATTAAGAAAATTTTTTATGACTTCCGTCATCATTGCAAGCAATGAAAATTGTTTAAATATTTAAAACAAAAATTGTTCGCTTTTCACAGCTTTTTCTATATGTATACTTCACGTCACCAAATATTTATAAAGCTGATTATTTTGTTTACAATAATTTTTTATGTTGCAAAAAATGAAAAATCTAAAAACTGTTAAAAATGAGACATTTATTAACGTAAAAAAATTTTTTTACGCTATTTCTTTATAAATTGCTTATAAACGAATTGACTACTTTAATATTTAAATAATATATATTTTTTTAGTTTTGTCATTAAATTATGATTAAAAAATTTTTTTTTATTGTAACAAATATTAAAAAAAATTTTAAACATTTTTAGGATTTTTCATTTTTTTGCAAACTTAAAAAAATTATTGTAAACCAAATAATCACCTTAAATAGTTATTTAACAAACAAGGTTGTTAATTATAGCGATTCATAATCGAAACATTTTAACGCCGTGAGCGAGTGTAGCGAGCGAACGCGTTAATATTGTCGAGATTATTTGTCGCCGATTAACAAACCAGTTAGTTTTAAAGTTTTTCCGTTGATCGTACCTTAGTAAAACGTGTGAAGTTATAAGGAAACTAAAGTATACGTAACCTTTTGTTATATTTAGTAGTCGCGCAATATCGTTAAATCAGTGGTTGCCAACAATTTCATTGGTTGCTATACAAAATAGTACATTAATAGAAATTCCTTCATTGGTTCAAAATCGTTCATTAATAAGGGTCATTAACGATCTATTTCTGATACATTATTATACGTTAATATTACTATTAACAGATGATGACTAACTTGTTCAAAAGTTAAGTAAGATCAATTTTTCCAACAAGACCTTATTCCTTCAAGTGTTGAGAATACACCATATTTTTAAAAAAATTTTAATTAACATTTAAGACTGAAACTATTATATGTAACGTACTTGTTCAGCGGCCGCGCGCGCATCCCAAAATGGTCAGGCGGAGGCCTACTTTCAGCGTTCATTTAAAATCATTTGCAGTGAAGATAGAGTTTTGGGAGTTTGAACTTTTTTATTGGAAATTTCCTCTTCTTTAAGATTCCGTTTATGTCTTATAGTTTCTGAGTTATTCGCGAAAAACAAAATGCTTTTTTTCATCTTAATTTGTTTATCTGCTAAAAGCGTTTTAATACATTTTTCTAGACGTCATTCTGAATCCAATGAGCTATTGTTCATATTTTGAGGAGCTATTTCAAGAATTAACACGTTTTTGAACTTGTGAAATAGACTAATATTCTGTAAGAAGTATACACCTATTTTCACAACAAGTATTCAAAAAAAGTTTAATATGGTAGGCTAGTGTAATTCGTATCTTTGGTAGAGGTTGATCTAACCTCAACATGAACTGACTAACTCATATTTAATACCTAAGTACAGGTAATATCCTGATACCGTTAATACTTAAACTACATGTGTTTCATAAAACGTAAAGAAATCAGGTAGGCAGAGAAATTTATTTTGTATTTTTGTATTTTGTTGCAGTTTAACATAATTTGGCTCCACTGTGGAATGATCCAAATAAAGGATATTCTATACCGATCGTTAAAGAGCATGCACGTTTTTTTTGTAATTTAACAAACTTTTTGTCTCTTACTGTTAAGGTGATTTTAAAACAATTATTTAAAAATTTCAATGTGTTTGAGGTATCTACGAAGCAAAGAAACAAGTAATTTACTATTATGTTATTTATGGATATAATATATAACGTATTGTGATATAATTGTAGGAGTGTTTAACTTTTGGAGGTCAATATAGGTTAACCTTCTTATGAATATGTGGTTACTAATTTCTTTAAATAATATGTTTGTTTTGGCTCGAACCAGAATAAGTTCAATAAAAAATACAAATTGCAACATTAGAAACAATGACTAAGGAGTGGTTGTTCGACGATGATTGTTTTTTAGGAAACGGATCCATAAAAAGTTATTGCAATATAGGTTTTTATGAAAATTATTTGCATTTTCCTTAAATTAGTACAATGATTAATTGGTATCGAACGTATGGGTGTTTTTTAATTTATTCAGTTTTAGGTTTATGCGCAAGATTTTGTTTTCAAGGTAGATGTAGAAGTACAACTAATATACTATTTCCAATAACTAAATTTGAAATTATTGTAACCAAAATATAATAACATTTATAGTTATACACGTACGCGTATCTATACAGTTATTTTGATTAAATATTTTTTTTTGTAATAAGACACTTTCATTTATTGATAATCTATAATTTTTATAACTACACGATATAGTGATTATCAAATATTTAATTTTTGTGTAATAGAACATTTTCGATATAATCAACTGATTCTATTATTTTCATTGATTTTAATTTAATCTTTTGATTTTTTTATTGCTTGATCATATCGAAATATAGTTTATTTCTTGGCATAGCAAAATTTGGAAGCATATCTGTATAGAGGGTCTCAATTAATACTGTTTTAAAATTCGAAAAAATTCACATTTACATGTAAATTCTTGTAACTGGCATCGACATATTACAATCTTATATATTGTTATTACGTTGAAATGTATGTATAAGTTCTAAACCACCTGTACAAGTTGTATTTCTCGTAAGTTTCGGTTTGGAATGTTTTGGGAAAACTGAGTTTACTAAATTATTTATTTATATTAAATAGGAGTTCTTAATAGTTATATAATTCTAAATATAAAAATCTTTATTCTTCGGTTATTATATTTTCAAGCTAAAAATACTCAAGTATACATCCGGTGTCACACCATTCGCATTTCGGACAATTGCGTCCGGACTAAAATAGATATTAGTATTATTTTTGTTATAGATAGCCATCAATAAATAGCGTTTACAACTTAAAATATTTTTGTATATACAGAGTTATCAAATTCAGAGTACTGATGCTAACTTATGATTTTTTAAATAGAACACCCACATTATTACATTTTTAAACGTAAATAATATTTTGTATAAAGTATTAAGTATTTATTATAAATAGTTTAAAAGTTATAAAGCTTTAGAGTAAAAAAAATTGCTCACTTTACGATGCTCTAAGAAGTAATAGCAATAATGATGTAAAATTTTATACACATATTTAACAATATCTATAGTTTTTATACCAGTCTTTAAATTTTCCCTTTTTAATTAAAATATAAATAATAGGTGATTGATCTATACCGAATATAAATTACAGCTTTTGTTAAATGATAACCTAAATATAAACTTATCATCGGATAGGTAATTGTACAAGCTCTCTAGAAAGTATAATGTAACACATACTTTACTCTAATATCTCGGCTCTACAAATTTTTTTATCTTTGACAAGCAGGTACGTTTATTCTGGTTACCTTTGTTTTTTAACAATCTTAATAATACATTACTTATTAGAAAAAGCGTGTTTGGTACAAATTTGTTTTATTATTATAAGAATCTGTGAACAAACTACGATTATAGCTTTTTTTAAATACATTTTCAAATTTTAAAAATTTGTTACGTGCATAAATTTAAATAATGCATTACCCTGTATATTAGTTTAATTAAAAATTACTTTTATATTTCTCGACGCCATCTATCGGGTTGGTTGGTCACTTTGTATTGAGTAGGCGATATCCGGCGAGATACCGGAATTTTGACTTTAACATCGTGCATGTTAGTACCTATGTCTGCGTGAATTGAATATCGTTTTTCAAAAATCATCCACGTGTTGGGACACGATGGAAAATAGAAGTCTTCTGAATTAAATTGATTTCATCCACGCAGACGCCATGTGCTACCTCCTAACTATGGGTGTTCTTATCGTCAGCTAAAATCTTCAAGGGAAAATTATAATCGGAAGCTGTAGAGCTAAGAACGCTGCGATACCAGTGCAGAATTTCGATTCGGAGGCAATTGTTACCTTAGTGAATGTCACCTGTTCGGAAGATCCTAATACGATAAGATTGAATTCTCTTCGGAAGCAATAACTGAATACCACCGTCGACGAAATTTAATGTAACAGCATACGATAAGTGTCGGTTCGATTACTTTCCTTTAAATGTGTCTTTTACTTATAGTTTGTGAGACGCCAGGTAGACACGATTATTTTCAGGAAATTTGATTGCAGGAAGCCATTAGGAAAAACGTTTTTCTGAAGGTAACCCTGGAATTTGGTAAGTCATTTTTTTTTCTTATTTATTCGTTGTCGCTACGGTGAATACTCACGACTTACTATATTTACTAATTGTACGTGCGAATTGACTTGTTGCTTGTGATTGTTACTCAATTAATTTAAGTAAATGATTTATCGCTTGCTGCTTATATCCACAGTCAATTATTATTATTCATGTTACTTACTGATAAAGTTTTATATATGTTATGGTGGCTACACTTTTGTTTGACGTGTATTGTAAGTTGCCGATCCTGCTGATATTCTCTTTTGTATATTCTCGCTAGTACCTGCTCAGATTTGGCTATTTAACTTTTAATATATTTATCTTGATAGAGTAATTAAAGTACAATTGTTATTATCGATTTAGTTTTTTTTCTTTCTTTCGCTTCTTTCACCATTACGAACCTAACATCTTGTTACAAGTGAGACCCGCCTGTCTGGAGCGGGACAGAAGTTACTGTGGGATAAGCTCTGGCGCCCTGAAACACCTTTTTTTTTATCTCTTATGAACCTACCCCTCTCACCGACTATTGCGAGTTGGCCGTGCAGGTTCGTAAAATACCAAAAGCTTGTAACAAATTCATAACACTATTTTTATTTTTATGGATTTGCCATAAGCTATTATCTATGTGTTTTTTAAACAAACGGAAACTTGTTTAAAGCGAAAAATTTACTTGGTCTCGACAGGTTTTGTTTTAGCAGGTTTTACTGTATTATGTTCTAAAATATTACAGAAAGTGGAGGATGGTTGCATTTCGTACACAGATTTTCTTTTCAAATAAGTAAGTAAGTCTATCGTTAAGGTTATTAAAAGTAGGAGTTAGTGAAATGGCTATCACGCCTTCTATGTCATCTACAAAGGTTTTATCTCTAAGAGATTGGTCTAAAGATGGCGCAATAGCTGACGAAATGTAGCCAGAATAATCGATTTGTTTTATTTCTGACTGATGCCTACCTTCCACATCGAATGATCTATTGAATAAAGAAATACACCATCAACTATCAAGTGATAAGTTTTTTTAAATGAGTCTTTACCTCTTACTAAGTCAAACCATTTTCTTACTAGATCCTCTTAGGACTTTACATTTATATTTTCCAACTTCAATATCTCCAATTCGTGGTCCAAAATATTCAGTTTCCTGTCGCACAACCTTTTCAATGTCTTCAAAAAGTTCATCATCTGAATTGTTGTTAGTTAGTCGTTCATAGATGTCTAAAGTGCTGAAACTATCATTGTTTGCCAGGCTATATCGTTTTACATTTTTTTTGTTGGTGCCGATAAGAATCGTTGTGGTTGTAAACAATTTAAAAGAACATAGGAATTTTGTACAAAACTCGCTCCGGATTTATTAGTACGATTTCCTTTGCTTGAAAGGAACCGATGATGGCATTACAGTAGAAACTCTCATATCATAAAAACGTCTTTGCCAGGTAGAAAAACAGCTATACAGTACTGTAATAGAGCTTTATTGTACTTGTAAAAATGTTATTGTATACATTTCTAACATTTACTGTTTTTAAATTAAATGAGAGGATGAATAAAATCTAAGCATACATACATGTATGTACTATTTAAAGAATTCAGTAATGTATTTTTGTTTCAACTTTGTCAATCTTGACTTTGAGAAAGTGTCCCTCCACTTTTTCGCACACAATACATCCATTGGGATTGCAATTTGGATGTTGCTCGATGTATTTCACCGCAACGTCGAAGGCGTTCATAGCAGTAGAATGACTTACTACGTTCTCACTGGTGGTTACGTTTTCATTCGAGTCAATTTCTTTTTCCACGGCTTTGTTCTGCACAACAGCAATGATTTGGTCGTCGTTGAGATCTTCATTGGTAACTGCCGAAACACTTATAGATTTTGTAATGTTTCTGCTTCTGTTGAAGTCGGCTCATGATCAGTCTCAGGTTCTTCTTGTTTCAATGAGGGCTAAAGCTGCAGCAAAGGTGCAGATAGTGTCTTTTATGTTTAAACTTTTCATTGTCTCCAAAAGGTCACATCTTTCTTCTGTTTTGTCTAGCAGAGAGCCGACATATTTTTTTTGGTATCTTCTATTTAACCACTCAATGAAACCCTGATCGATATGTACTATTGAACGTGTAACATGGGGCGATAAAGTAAAGCATTGATGTTTCCTTTCTTTACATTTACATTTAGAGGGACGACTGGGAGCGTTATCTAAGAGCAAAACAGGGCGAGCAGGTAAATTTGTAGACTTTAACTGTTTTTTACTGCGGAGACCAATTTGTCAGAAAAGCATTTTTTAAATAAATCCCCATCCATCCAAGCAAACGATTGATTCCGATAGAAAACTGGAAGTGTTGCCATGGTTAGATTTGAAATGCTTTTGGCTTCTTAGATTTTCCTGTTAAAGAACAACGGCATTTTGTGACTTCTCCCAGCATTGCTACAAATTGCAATTGTGAGTCTGTCTTTAGCAAGCTTTGTTCCAAACACAGGTTCATTTTTAGCAGCAAGAGTGGTTTTTGGAAGCATTTTGTAGCTTAGTCCTGTTTCGTCTAAGACTTATTCGGGTACAAGTTTCTGTTCTATGACCTACTTCTTAAATTTTCTACAAACTCTTTAGCAGCATTATCATTAGCTGAGAGTTTTCTCCTGCAATTATAACAAGTCGTATGCTATGACGCAACTGGGGCCTGACCTGACAATGGTGTTCCCTTACACCAAACGCTTTCAATATTTTTCTACTTTTTAACGCACCATCTGTCTCAACTATCGTTGAGTACGCTTCCAGTTCTTTACAGGTTTTTTCCCAGTTTTTTTACCGTAGTCACCCCTACACCCAACTCAGAAGCGACCTTAATAACATACTCACCGTGGTGGACCATGTTGTAACACGGCAAGTTTTTGTTGCAGAAAAACATGAACACGCTTACGTTGCTTGAGTTGCCATTGTCACACACGTAACCTCACATTAAAGTACCTCACATTCCGTAGTCGTGAATAAATAATGGGAAAAAACACAAACAGTATGTATTGACGTTAACAAACGTAGAACAGTACAAGATTACATATACATACATAGTCAGAGCACATTCCACATCAACAATTACGGCTAAACTGACAGTTTGTGACACAAAAGCAAAGCATAGTGCAGTTGAGTCACTCTTTCAAGTCTGAACAGGCTCGCTAACGGAGCGTGTGTCGGATATCGGGTGGATTGGGTTGTGGGAAGGTCGGATATGAGAGATTCTACTTTATTACATTTTTTCAATCTCGACGAGAGTAGAGGCAAGAATCTATCTTATCTGTTGACGTTTGCTGTTTGTATTGCTCTGCAATTTGTCAATACGTTTCTCCATGTACTCTTAAACGTGCGGAAACTCCCACGTGTCAGGTGGGTTGAATTCTTGGGTAGCCAAACGAAAACAATGTGTTTTTTTTTGACATTACGTTATAATAGTCAGTAAAATGAGATGATTCAAACTATTCTGTAAAAGTTTGTGAATTCATCCATTCATAACACAACCCGGAACTGCAGCTTCTCTCTTTGCAACATCGTTCTCTTTTTGGTCCTATTTCTACTCATTACTTCCACTGTTTTTCGACCTTGTAAACGACGTATGGGGTCATTAGCACTACAAATGGGGAACCGTACATTATAACAGTTACAGCAGCCTTCGTAAAATTACATACCCGTTCTAGAAAAGGGTATTTTTTGCAGTGGTTTTGTAAATTTGTCTTATTGTTTAAGGCGTTACAAGTAGGAACACGCATCAGTGTGTTACCAAAATTTACAAAATATTTAACTACAGTTTCGTGAAACATTTGTACATTTTCTTATATTTGCAGCAATTTTTAAACTTATTGACGCTATTGACGCTTTTAGAAAAATCATCAGCGCCACTCATTACTGAGACAGAAACTAAAATGTAGCGCTAACCATACTTTTTTGTGACAGTTTAATTGTCATAAATATTAATATTTTGTAAGATATTTTCTAAATAGATTAGTGTATTTAAAAATATTTTGAACATAGTTTGGATTCATCAGTAGTAGCTTGTGCTTTGGATTCTTATTTCATATGTATATTATGTTCTTTAATTTTCTTGATTTCTTTGCAATTTTGTTATGCGTTCGATGGATAAATCTACGGGTGGGTTAAGCATGAGTGATTAATTCTAAGCGAGTTGAAGTGACTGTTTAACTGTGTTGTTTTTTCTATAATCGTATTCAAACTAATTCAAATTTGATTAAAGGCATTAAATTTCACACAATTTTATAGTTTTATGCAATTCCGTAAATTTTTATGCAATTTCATAAACTTTTTAAATTATTTTCTTTCAACAAAATTAATTATCATAATTTTTTTTGTTTTGAAAAATAGCGGTACTGTGGTAATGTAATAAAGTAAAATTTGTTCAATTTAGTTCTAATCTCAGTATTGTGTGGCGCTGTCTTCTACGCAGTCTAACCCCATATTTTAAATTTTTTCTCCTAAGCGTTTTTAGTTACGTTAGTTTTATAATTGTCAATTTAATTTATACTTCTTGACGAAAAACTTAGCTCAAGTTCGAAAGCTTGTAAATTATAATTAATAAATATTTACACCATTAATCCTAATAAAATTATTAATATGTTTTTTTCATGTTTAAAGAAAACGGGATAGTTTTATGTTTTTGAATACACAAACCCCAAAATGTGTTTCTGAGCGTCAATTCAAATAGTTGTAGAAAAACAAAGTTGTGTGTTGTAACTCCACTATCAAGTATGCTATGAAAAATGATTCATAATCTTTGTCAAAATATATATATTTATAAAAACTTTTTATATTTTTAGTTTTTGAATAAAAACATAAAACGAAATTCAAACTTTTCGATTTTTTTCCTATAATTCAAAAACTAAAAATGAAAAAAATAAAATTACAAATTATTGTTGGATATGTTATCTAACGTAAGTTGATAAGTATTTTTCATAATATTTGAATGACGTATTTGTTTTAATCGGTCAAATAACTGACAAGATTTTTGCAATGGGTGTAAAAGGAATATTATCCACGAAGAATAGTTTTAAGGGTATTTTGGGTAAAATAATCGTTAACCACAAATAAAAGATTTCTTGTAAAGCAACAAAAAATGGCTTAAATTCTTCTTAGTCTGATAGATAAAATATGATTTATCGTTTACCATATAAATACATAGGGAAATATTTGTTTACTATCCAAAATATTGAAAGGCAAAAACTAAGTCCTTAAAAATCATCAAAACGCTTCTACCTTGACATTTTGTTTATAATTAGTGTACCGGAAAACATAAATTTTTGACAATTTGCTGAATATACATAGACAGTTTAATTTTATGATTTCCCTTTTAATTATAGGTCTTATACTTACAAATAGAAATAGTGCCAGTATATATGTATTTATGCTATTGTTTTGGCTGCCAGGATTTAGAATAATAATATTTACAAGTATAAAATTATTTATGCATGTAGTTAAGTTCTTGCTAATTTTTTACAATTAATCAAGTTAATTCATGTTGACAATAACAAATTATCATCAATTTTTTAAGGTGTAACTTCCTATGTATTCAAGGTTTTATTATATAATAACACTAAAAAATTTATGAAATAATTAGCACATCCATTACAATTTTTACACATTAAATGCTGTTCCATTAATAAATCAAAGCAGCAAAGGAACTTTATGGCAAATGCGAAACGTATAACAATAAGGAACAAATTTGAATATTTAAATAGATTTTTTGTAGCTACTCGTGACTTGCAATTAACCTTTTGCGCATTACAAAAAAACACTTTGTCGGTTTACCACGAGTAATTACTAAAAGCGTGCTTCTTTTTTCGTAGAACCAGAATTCGAAGTGTCTAATTGAGTAATTTGATACTTTGTAATAACAATGATCGCTAATACGCATAATATCAGATATTTTAAAGCGAGTATTAGATAATACCTGTACTTAAGCTCAAAATCCATCGCGTGATTCGAGTTAACCTGTAGGCAATGCATGTTCTTAAAATATATGAATTTGTCATGCTTAATGTTAGGTAAAAGCTTGTAAACGTATACTTAACGTCATGTTTTGACGCCCAGAAAAATCGAGGCAGTTAGTTATATGAATATAAAAATTTTGGAAATTACTCTTTATTCATAAGCGAAATAAAAGACAATTTTCTTATCTCCATTATGTGTGTAATATGACTCGTGTAAGCTCAACGTTGGTGTTCTGAAAGTTTAATATTTTAATCCAAACATTCAACTTTTTATGTACGTTAGGGTGCAGTTTACCACCTTCGTATTAAATGAATTTGTAATTACAAAGACAACATTATTTAAATGTTTCATATAATGGCCATTAGACAATGCAGTTGTAGGTGTATGCTATTTTTAACTATTATTGGAAATATATCTGTCGAAGACTAACTATTTTAATTATAATTTTATATTATCTTGTGATAATGTGCTTTTGTTATTTGATACTACTTGGACATTAGAAGCATTATAAAACAGAGTTAATTACTTTGATTGTATGTTGGTGAAAAAAAAAATTAATATCACCGTATAAAAGACTTGAAACAGTGCTCTTCCTATTTATGTAAACTATGTAGTTAAGAAACCGTTTTATAATTCTTTTAAAATCTGTTCTAGTGATAAGTTTCTTTGTATTTTGGAATATGTGATTAGAGTTAAGTTTAAAAATTTTCATCACAAATACTGTGGCGATCGTTTTGGAGAATTTTGAGTTATTTCTAACACGATTTGGTGTAGAATATTCGTATTGATTCGAATCAAATCGCCAATAGTTTGAGTTTAAATTTCAAAATGTAAAGTTTTTTTTTAAGTGTGTTAAGGTGAGGAAAGATGCTATTTAAATCGCTAATGTCAGCCATGTGACTTCTTGTAATTTTCTATTATCAAAATTGTCAAATATCGCAATGAATACAAATCCAACACGTTGAACAAGTACATAAACAAAATGTGATTTATGCTCGACAATATCCACAGTTTGGATCCGAAATGCTTTATAATTGTAGTCAACCAAACCAACTGCCATCAAGTCAAAATCAATCGGAAAGAACGTTTGAACTATACAAATCAGCGATTGATTTGTTCTCGCAAAATACCAATAATTACTTAAAAATGAAGAGTATTCTGATTATGAACAAAAAACTAAATGAGTTTAAAATAATTGAAACAAAAGGTAAACGGAAAGGAAATTAGAATAGTTCCCAAACCAGTTGCAAATGGCTAAAAAACAAATCTAGTCAAATCAAAATCAGCTTTCAATAAGATCTCCCATTTGTACAAAAACAAGTTTGCCTTAGTAGATGTGGTTGGAAAAGCAAAGGATAGGAACACAACAAAATTCACTAACCACATAAAACAAACGCGCAAGCTGCAGCTCGACGAGCCCAACAAAATTATAACATAAACTTTCTACAAAATTAATATATGTAATTTTTTCCATTATAACTTATGTGCAACAGCAGAGCTTCTTTCTACAGCAACAAAATATACAACTGTAACAACAAAACTTGCAAAATCAAGAAGTCAAACAACTTAGAGAGGACATGACCGATAAATTAAAAAAAAGTATTGGCGTAATACAACGTAAAGCATACTTGATGGGGATTAAGAATCACAGCGTTCGAAAAAGAGAATGGACTTTATAAGGCAATACAAAAACTCCACTTGGGCTACTTATCTACGTACAAATTACCATGTTGGCTACCACATCTAATTAAATTTCCAGATTATTTCAACTATTTTGTAATTAACCAAGTGGGGAGCCAGATTGAAAAAAATATTATTAGAAAATTAAAAAAATTACTCTTGTAAAGGTTTAGCACGAACTACTGCTTCTGATTATTCGCTTAAGAACGCTACTAAAAGCCTCAGACAACCACGTGAACATATCTCATTGATAAGGAGGCCATATGGAGAATGGACTAAAACCTTTGAGCCACTGTCTTCATATGAAAAAAAAACTCAGTTGAGTATGACATTGTAACGATTATTATTACTAATTTATATATACTAAAAATATGTACACGTTTATAACTAACCGAACTAATTAAATCTAAGAATATTTAACTACAACACTTACACTAATTTATATTGCACTATCACTTAATCGAAAGTCCGCGGATGACTTCAGTCTAACACTTGTTGTTTACATTAAAGTCACGTACGAGTTTAATTCGTCGTATTTATCTTGACACGCGTTAATCACTTATTTATTTAAACTTGAATAGTCTTCTTAACACTGCCGACTTCGAATTACTCAAATATTTCCTAAGATTTGTTTGTACCGCATTTATACATTTTGGCAATCCTTCGCGAATGTTCTTTATCTTTAGGTGAACCTTCTGGAAAATGGATAACAACTTCGTGTTCTCAAACGTTTCGATATCATATCGCACATTATATTATTTATGGGTACTACTTGTTTAATTCTGTATCAGAAGATATTTACATATATAATGTATAACTAATATATAGGAGATTGTGGTCATTGTATCATATATCTCTTACGTGGCTGTATCGATCACCCATTAGTGCACATAGTTTATTTAGTCAGTATTTTGTAAAAATACAGAAAAAACACACACAAACATGTTATTGTAAGCGTTATAAATTTTTTTTAGGTAACGTCATGTAGACAAAATTAAATTGTATGGAAAACTATAATATATTTTTATGGTGTAGACCCACATTTTTTATATGATTAAACTTTTTTGGCGTTTTTGCAGATCACACAAACGTGTACATATTACTTCAAAGTGATTTTATGACAACATAACCTTAATAAAAATATGAGGAAATTCCTTATAGGAACGTCGTGTGGTGACCACACCAGTTTTTTTTACTTATGTCACTGGCATTATTGTAGCGTTATTCAAGACCCTGTCTATAAATTTGCTAAAACGTTCAACAGGTTATGAAATTAAAACATACTGATTACGTCCTAGATTTAAAGAATTTGGGTTTTTTGTTTTGTAATCAATTTAATCCATTACCTCTATTTCTTTACATTTTATAATTTTTTTAAAATAAAAAGCATCCATATTATATTCAGCTATTGCAAGACTTGAGTGAAAATGATAAACAAGGAAGATTGGCATTTTGTAATTGGGCTCAACAAATGATAAATTTACATGATGGTTTTTTTGATTTTGTCCTGTTTGTGGATGAAGCCATATTTCTCAAAAATGATTTTGATTCTGATCAAAACCACATTTTGTACAAACCGAAAGTCAAGTTAGGTGGTCTTTAAATGACTCGATTACTTGAAATGGTTCTACGGAATATTCTAGAGAGTACTAGGTATTTATATGATGATGCTTCTGTTCACCACATTGGTTCTATCCATCATCATCTTAAAGCTACATATCCACAAAGGTGAATTAGAAGATGCGGCCCAATTGAATGTTCTATGGGGTTACGTTAAAGCTGTAGTTTATCGAATACCACCTACTACAAGCAATGATACGGAAAATAGAATTACACAAATTTTTAAAAATATTTAACCCAACACATTGAGAAATGTTACTAATTCTCTTGAAAATCGATTACAAAGATGTATCAATTCTGGTGGGGTCATTTAGAAAATGGTTATTAATTCAAGATATATTTTTAAATAACCCCACAGTCAGTAATTCGCTGGGTTAAGATTAGGTCTTGATGATGATTGAAACATTTCCTTCGTGTGTTGGGAAAAGTAAGCCCGTGCGGTGAAAGATAGTTGTGGAACAAGTTGCTTTTAAGCTGCAAGCATTGACTGCGTATCAAGATTATTTGAATTAATACTGCTAGATGCAGGATTTTAGTGTTTCATACCTTCTTTTGTGGCCAGCAGTTTTGCGTTTACGGGTACGAGTTATTACTGCGATCACTGGCAATTGGCAACCGAGGATCACAAAGCTCGCCAAATTTATTCCACCGCCACCATCCAACAACGGCAATCTACAAATAAAAGTTAAACCTTCACCAGGCATAACTACTCACCACCTCACCTCAAGGGCAAGGCACGCTTCCCACCTGCTACAAACAACCCCACTCGCATGCAGATGTGTCCGGGGAATCTACACCACTATCACCAAGTAGCAGCGTGCGACCTCCGACACTGGTAGGGATCGTAAGCCAACCCAACGTCTACATTAATTGTAAGCAATTTTTAAACATTCTATCAGTACCTTACGTGAACCAATTCGAGGTTAGGGCTACGGAATCTTTATTTTTTTACTTTCCTATAAGGAAAGTAGAGCGATCGCATTTTTTTTTTCAAAAATTTTTTATTGCGTAATTTTACGTTTCAAGGTCTCCATAATCAGAAAAATGTATTTTTGACAAAAAAAATTTGGGTGTCTGTGTGTAACGATGTATCCACGACAGCTCTCGAAACAAAAGTCGTCTTAGTAACTTGAAATTTGGTATGGAGCTGGCTTTTCATATTCTCTCGGTTTTATTAAAAAATGGCTCTGATAAAGAAACCGAAAGTGGGTGTATCCGCCATTTTTAACAGTTTTTCTTATATAATTTTGTACGTATGTAAATCATTCGAATTATTTTTACAGTTTCTTATAGCTTTAATTCTTCCTAACAATTTATTCAAGTAAAATTCTTTTCTAACATTAACAGTTTATTAGATATTCGATTTATAATTTAAACTGAATTCCATATATAATTCTAGCTTCGAATCCTGCCTGTGACGATTTTCTTAGAAAAAAAATTTATGTCTTGAAGGGAAAGAAATATACGTTAAAAAATAACAATTTTTCTTTATATTCTTTTGACTTTATATCCGGAGTGCTGCATCTTATTTAAATTATCTTTAGATGTACCCACGATTAATCTCTAACCAAAAGTTCTAGTAACTTGAAATTTGGTATGGAGCTGGCTTTTTATATTCTCTCTGCTTTGTCAAAAGATGGGTTTGATAAAGAAACCGGAAGTGGGTGTATCCGCCATTTTTAACAGTTTTTCTTATATAATTTCGTACATATGTAAATTATTCGAATTATTTTTACAGTTTCTTATACTTATAAATATAAGCGTCAGTCGATATGATCTTAATAAAATTGAGGAGAAAATTTAAAAAAATATATAACATGCTAGGAAATCAATACAAACCTGTACATATCACTTCATCATTCATTATAGAAAAGTCGTGTGGTGACCACACCAATTTTTTTTATTGGGAATAATATAATTAATAATTCAATTATAATTTTTACTTACTTTTGTATCTTGCGATTTAAGTTTTTGTTTGATACTATTAAGTTTAGCCGAATCACATGTAAGTGGCGGAAAAGGTTTAATTAAAATTTTTACATTTTTTCCACTGAATTTATGACTTCATAGAATAACATGCTTTTGAGAAACAAAATCTTGTATCAAAATTATGTTTTGGTATGAGGTTAAGCATTTTTTTAGGTATCCATAAAAGTTTCGAACACGTAATTGTGTATTGAAGGTTTTTTTAATAATTTGATTTGTTAAATATATACAGGGTGATTCAAAAATGACGCAGAAGCTCTTCAGCACGTTGTAGAGGATGGTTATTTGAACTATAGAATAAACAGACAAAAATTTTAGCTGCTACATTTTTGTAGTTACCAACGAAGAAGTAAACCTAATATTTCAGGATAATGAGGTGATATGAGCATTTCTTTTGATTACCCACTATGAAAAAATACTTAAATTATTATGTGAAATGATGAGAAGTTACAAAATCTGCATGAATTCAAAGTTGAGGTCTCAACTTAACTTCTTCATTTCTCGGCAAATTAGCGGCTAAGATTTTTTTTACTATTTTTCCTACACTTTAATTATTATTCCCTATAACGTATTGAAGAGCTTATGCTCATTTTTGAATCACCCTGTATATATCCTTTTTTTCACTTTTGCCTGGGGTTTTTTGACAACGAGTTTTCTTTCAAATTATAATTTGGTTCTGCTGCAGTGCATGTGCTCTGTTTCTTTTTTGAACTAGAACTTTGAGTTGATGCTTTGTCTTATTGATATGGTAAAATGGTAAATGGCGAAATGAAAAACCGCGGAATAATTAGTTCATTTTTGTATTGAAACGTTCTTGACGTTATTGTCAACTTTGAGACAATTACCGAAGTATTCCAAGGGATCCGAGGTCAGTTTTTCGAAATCGGAACGTAGACTTTGTAGGTTTAAATAAATTAAGTGTTTAACGCGTGCTTTAAGAAAAATAAGTGTACGTGCTTTCAATATAAGTAAATACCAGTTTAGATAAACAGAAGTTATCCGCGGACATTATTATTCAAGTTATAGTAATAAGTGATAAGTAACTTAATGTGTTTTTCTTAAATATTGTAGATTTAATTAGTTACGTGTAGTCCTAATCCTGTTAACATTTTGTTTATGAACAAATTAGTTGTGCAAATTGCTACAGCATTTAAATTAGAAACTTAATTTTTTAAATTGTTTCTTTGCCAAAATTGCAAGACCAAAACTAATTTTTCCATCAATGTTAAATAAGATTTTATGATGTATTAAAAGTCGTATAATACAAATCACAAAAAGGTATAGTTATTTTAATGGCAAGTAACTTACATTACAACGTAAAGTATAATTAATTAATTACTAAAACACTTGCGATAAGTGGTAATGTTTTCTTATTTTATAATATTATATAATAATTTATATGGACGATACCAGACGAGATATAACATATGTATAGATTTTGTTATTTTTTTAGTTATTTGATTGACTGATAAATGTACGTTTTATTACACTGGTCTGCATGAAAATCGGCCCTGATACCATTCTTGACGATTCTTATGTAAAATGACCTCCTGAATCCATAAATGAGCTCCGCTTTTACCCATCACCCACTTATTTTGGGGGGACCCCGTTTTTATTTTATTTTTTGCATTTTTGTTTTAGAATTTTAACTTATAGCCGTTAAACATCCCAAAGCAGGTAATAAAACTTATACCAAAGTATATGGCAAATTTTTGCTATAAAATGTATATAGAAACAACAATAAAATACAAATATATAAGAACAGTAAAAAAATATCAATAAACAGTTAGGAAGATTCACTGCACGACGCTGGCGATCTCAATACCACATGCAGGTTTGAACAGGAATTTTCGACAGGCTTAAACTTGCATTACTCTTCTCATTATAGTATATTACATTGTTTGCTTAACTGCTTCGATCAGTACATCTATAGCTGTTGCAGAGTTAACTTGTCGACGTTTTAAACGTGCTGGATTTTTTGTTCATTTTTGTTCATTTGTGTAAAACAGTAAAACTACTTTTACTCCGGTTTTTTTCAAATGACTAAGTGTGATTTGTGGTTAATGTCGGGCGTTGAATTACTGTTTAATTATGCCACGCAAGTGTAAAAATTATCCCGATAGCTTCTGCTATGTCTGCGGGGAATTAACTTTAAAAGCGCAACGAAAACCCCTTTCTCCGCTTGTTAAAACAGCTTATAAATTGTACTTTGATTGTCAAGTTGGCGACCAGGACAAGATTTGGGCTCCATCAGTTTGCTGTACGACTTGTTACAGTAGTTTGACCAAATGGCTCAAAGGTACCCGTAAATCAATGCCATTTGCTGTGCCTATGGTTTGGCGTGAACCTCGCTGTCATCTTACAGATTGTTACTTTTGTATGATTTCCACCGTCGGGTTTTCGAGCAAAAGTAAGCATACAATTCAGTATCCCAATATTCCGTCAGCTCTAAAACCTGTTCCTCATAACGATACTTTGCCAATCCCAGAGCCCCCAAACACTTATACTCTAGAGCCGGAAATTGATTTAAAAGACTCTGAGCCACAACCTGGGGCTTCGAATGATACGTTCAATGATGATAAAGAGTATTCCGCAGATTTAGTTTCTCGGCAACCTCACCTTCTCACTCAATCGGAATTAAATGATCTTGTCAGGGATTTGCAATTTACCCAAGACTAAATCTCAGCTCCTAGAAACGCGACTTCAACAGTGGAATCTCTTAGCAAAGGGAGTAAAAATATCTTCTTATAGGACCAGACAAGCAACCCTGAAATGTCTTTTCTCAGAAGATAAAGGTTTAGTGTTCTGCCCTAATGCAAATTTATTGATGACAGAGCTACAGATGCCATGTGACCCAGACAAATGTAGACTGTTTATAGACTCATCAAAAACAAGCTTAAAAGTTGTCCTATTGGCAAATGGGAATGACTTCCCATCAGTTCCAGTTGCATACTGTGTTGATATGAAGGAAACGTACGAAAACATCTTCAGAATCCTTGATAAAATTAGTTATCATGATTACAAGTGGAAACTTTGCGCTGACTTAAAAGTTGTTGCTCTACTCACGGGCCTGCAATCAGGATTCACAAAATATTGCTGCTTCCTTTATGAATGGGATAGCCGAGCCCGAGATAAATTTTGTAGTTTGTGTGCTTTATATCATTAATTATATAACCCTTTTGTTTACTTATGTAACAATGTTTATTTCCTTTAGTTTACAACATATATAACAGTTTTATAAGAACCAAAAACTGACCAGCTACGCCATTTTTATTACACACTTCCTTACTAACTAACGACATCTCTTGGGTTTTGAGGGAACACATTACAGTTATCTACAACACCCTGTCTTAATGTTTTTCCTCAAGAAACCAAGCAACTGACATTATACATATAGAACAAAACAAAACCTTATTTCTAACTTGTAACATTGAACCCTCTCTTATTCTAAACCGATTGCTAATCTATTTGAATATAATTGATCTTTACTTTGTCCTTTTGTTAAAATATCTGCTAACTGGTATTTTGAATTTATAAACTCTAATGTCATAGTTTTGTTATTAACAATCTCACAAATAAATTTATACTTTAAATCAATGTGTTTTACTCTCTTGTTATTTTCTGGGCTCTTTATCAATGCAATACAACTTTGGTTATCTTCAAATACTTTAAAACTTGGAACAAACACATGCATGTCATTTAAAAGATTCTTTATGAATAAACATTCACAAACCGCTGAACACAGTGCTATCAATTCTGCTTCTGTGCTTGAAAGCGCAATACAATTCTGTTTCTTCGTTACCCAAACTACACAATTTCCGAAAATTTGTACTATATAACCTGTGACCGATTTCCTGTCAAATGAATCTCCTGCCCAATCCGAATCTACGTAACATATAATTGGTTGCATGTTTTCTCTTCTTTTAAATTCTAGGCTCATATTTTGAGTGTCTTTAATATAGCGTAGTAATCGTTTCAATCCACTCCAAACTTCATTCGAATTTTTGTCTTGAAATCTACTATAGTAATTCACCGAAAAACTTATATCTGGTCGTGACCCTAGCATTAGGTACATCAGACAACCAATTAATTGTTTTGTTGGTTTGTTTTCCATTGTACTTGTTTCTACTGCATTTATTCTTAATTTTGGATCAATCGGAGTTTTGCATGAGTTGCAATTTTCAAAATTAAAACGTTTAAGTATCCCTGCTATATATTTTTCTTGACTAACATTTAAAATTCCCTTTTCTTTATCATATTTTGTCTCCAAACCCAAAAAGTTTCTTAACTCTCCTTTATCTTTAATTTCGAAATGTTTCATCAATTGTTTCTTACACTCATTTATGATTGTTAAATCTGGACCTGATAGTATAATATCATCCACATATAATAGTAGATATATATAATTATCATTGATTTCTTTTATATATAAACAATAATCTGTTTCCGATCTAATAAAACCCAATGTCTCGAGTGATTCATTTATTTTGTTATTCCAACATTTACTGGATTGTTTTAACCCATACAGAGACTTCTTTAATTTTAAAACATACCCATCCTTGCATTTCACTCCTTCTGGTGGGTAAACATAAATGGTTTCTTTAAGTTCTCCATTTAGAAATGCAGTTTTTACATCTAACTGCTCGAAATAATGCATATTTTGGATTCCTACTGATAATAACATTCTGATCGTTGACATCCTTGCTACTGGAGAATAGATTTGATCGTATTCAAATGATTCCTTTTGTGCAAAACCTCTCACCACAAGTCTGGCTTTATATTTGTCTTGTATTTTTTCTTCATATGGTTTCATAGCAAATACCCATCTGGTACTCAAAACTTCAGCGTTTTCTGGCATCTTCACCTTTTCCCACGTATTATTTTTCTCTATTGAATCCACCTCTTTCTGCATCGCTTCTAGCCACATTCTTTTGTCGTCTCTTTTATTTATTTCTTCTACAATTTGTGGTACATTTTCTACATACGATACCGCATCAAAGGCCATATATAATTCATAATCTGCATACCTCTCTGGTATTTTAATATTTCTTTTTGTCTTTTTACTCCATTGTTGATCTTCGTTGTTTTCTATCGTATTATGTTTTATCTCTTCTTTCTCGATATCTTGATTCTCATTTAGTATGTCATTTTTAGTTTCTTCTTCATTTAATTCCACGTTTATTAATTTCTTTTTAAAATAAAACTCGTTTTCATTAAATACTACGTCCCTTGCTACTATGATTTTCTGATTTTCTATATCCCATAGTCTATAACCAGTTGTCGTGTATCCCATCATCACACATTTTCTCGTTTTATCATCAAACTTATCACGAAACTGTCGCTGTATATGTACATATGCAATACAACCAAATATTCTCATGTTTCTTATATTAGGTTTTTCTCCATTCCATATTTCTGCCGGTGTTTTGTTTTCCATGCAGCTATGTGGAGATCTATTTATAATATATGCTGATATTCGAACTGCTTCGTTCCAAAAATGTTTTGGTACGGATGCTTCTTGTATCATTGCTCTTGCCTTTTCTAATATTGTCCTGTTGTATCTTTCTGATTTTCCATTCTGTTCTGGTGTATAGGGTGTCGCATAATCGATTACGGTCCCGTTACTCTTGCAAAAATCTTTTATTTTCTCTGATATATATTCTCCTCCGTTATCACATCTCAAAACAGCAATTTTGCAATTAAATTTAGTTTGCACCGCATTGACATACTCCTCAAAACATTTAAAAACATCACTTTTGTTTATAATAGGGTAAACATGAGTAAAACCCGAATAATCGTCTATGAATGTTACAAAGTATTTTTCACCATCATGACTTATAGGTGTTATTGGACCTACTACATCAGTATGAATTATACCCAAAATTCTCTTTGATCTAGTTCGCATACCGACATTCAACCTTGTCACTTTCTCTTCAATCCAGGACCTGCAAACCTCAATTTTATTCAATTTCAAATCTCCTATTCCGTCTACCATACCTTTACTTACTATTTTATTTAAATTTGTATTACACATATGCCCTAACCTCTTGTGCCACAACTTAAAATTTTCGTTTTCATATTCTACATTCATACATTCATTAAAATTTACTTCAAAAAATATTTCATATAACACATTTCTTTTACCTATACCTATTAAATGTTTATCTTTAAACAAAAATACTTCACCCTTATCAAAAACTACTTTTATATTCGCTATTTCTAAACATTTTACAGATAACAAATTTTTTCGTAAATTTGGTACATAAAATACATTTTTAATTGTACATTCAATTGATTTTCCATAGACATTACTTATAACTTTTATATTTCCTATACCAATTGCTTCCATAAAATTATTATTTTTAGCTACCGAAATTTTGATAGGTTCATTTAAATACATGAAATCAAAAAAATACGACATGTCATTAATTAAATGATTTGTGCATCCAGAATCAATACAAAACGAAATGCTATTTTTACTTACATGAGAATCCTGTTTCTTATTATCTAAATCAGTCATAAAGCAAACACCATCTACTTCATCTTCATTTTCATTTTGAGCAAAATTTCCTTGTCTATTTTCCATACCTCGACCATTATTCTGATATCTGCCGTTGTAATATCTTCTATAGTTACCTCGACCTCTAAACCTGCCATTAAAACCTCTTGTACTGGTATTTTGACTGAATTCCCTATTTCCATGCATTCTGCTAGTATGACCTCGGAAATTACCTCTGCTAACATATTTATTCTTACAGTCTCGTTTAAAATGTCCTTTTTCACCACATATATAACAATTTCCATCCTTATTTGTTACAGTGAATGCTGCTGGTTTAATATTTTCTTTATCTGTATTTACCCTATCATTCTTACTTGCTTTCCTTCTTTCGATTTCACTTCTTAATCTATTTTTTGCTATCTCAAACGTCAAGTTTTCCGTACTTTCTAATATCGTAATTACCGTTTCTAACGATTGTGGCATAGCCAATAATAATAAACACACAATATCTTCTTCCTTTAATTCTGCACCTGTAACTTTCAGTTGTCGAACTGTTTCTTCGAATTCCATTAAAAAATTTTCCAAATCACTAGCGTTTTGTAATTTCATCGTCATTAGTTTCTTTCTTAAAATCATTTGTGCCGGAATGCCTTTTTTCTCATATCTTTCTTCCAAACTTTTCCACATGCTGTACGCTGTACTTCTATCTCGTATTAAATCAATTTGATTATCATCCAAACATTGAACTATGTAAGATTTACATCTGTTATCATTGTTTCTTGCTTGTTTTTTCTTTGTCTCGTCATCATAATTTGTTTCCATAAATTCCGTTTTAATATTTTCCAATACATCTTTCTCTTGAAATAAAACCATCATACGAAACTTCCACGTGTGGTAATTAATTGAATTTAGTAGTTCTATGTTAAAATTATTTTTACTTGAATTCTCCGACGCCATTTTCCTTTTATTCTTTGTGTACAATTTTAACTCACAATACAGTTTCCTGGGTCCATAACCTTTTGTAGTTTGTGTGCTTTATATCATTAATTATATAACCCTTTTGTTTACTTATGTAACAATGTTTATTTCCTTTAGTTTACAACATATATAACAGTTTTATAAGAACCAAAAACTGACCAGCTACGCCATTTTTATTACACACTTCCTTACTAACTAACGACATCTCTTGGGTTTTGAGGGAACACATTACAGTTATCTACAACAATAAACATTACATCGTACGGGACTGGCCTCTGCGAGAAAATCTTATTCCTGGTCAGAAAAATGTCGCTCACAATCATTTGGTTCCGAAGGAAAATATTTACACTACCACCTTAACACATCAAACTTGGATTGATCAAGCAATTTGTGAAAGCAGTGGACAAGACAGGTGGCGCATTTCAATTTTTGAAAACTAAATTTCCTCGTCTTAGCGAAGCTAAAATCAAAGAAGGCGTTTTTGTTGGTCCCCAGATTAGACAACTCTTCCAAGATTCGACGTTTAAATCGAAAAAAAAACGAGCTTGGTTGCATTTTAAAACGTTCGTAAAAACTTCCTGGGTAACCACAAAAGTGAAGACTATGTCGCTCACGTCGAGGAACTGCTTTTAGCGTACAAGGACATAGGATGTAACATGTCTCTTAAAGTTCACTGCCTTCGCTCGTATCTGGACTTTTTCCCTAAAAATTTAGGTGCAGTTTCGAGTGAACACGGGGAACGGTTCCATCAAGACATCGCTAAGCTGGAGAAGAGATTTTCAGGGAAGTGGAATGCAAGCATGTTGGTGGAGTACTGCTGGTTTTTGAAACGAGAGAGCTGTACCTCAGGATATAAAAGGAAAGCAAGAACCAAGTAACGATGAATATCTTTTTATTTATTACTGTTTATAGCTAAAATAGTTTTTTCCCCATTTAAATTAAATTCATGTCCATATATTTATTATTATAATAATTATTATAATTATTATTATCGTTCGATAAATAAATTATAATTAATTTATCGAAATATGGTAAAATTAGAGATTTGGGGCTTCCTCGAAAATGGTGGGTGATGGAAGAAAACGGAAGACATATTTGGATTCAGGACGTCATTTTACCATTTTACATAAGAATCACCCGGAATAGTGTCAGGGCTCGATAAAAAATATTTTTTTGCAGACCAGTGTTATCTACAAGAAGATATTTTATCAACAAAAAATGTAGTTTGTAGTGTTTTTAACTGTAATTCTTTTATATTATTCTTCATCAATATCGTATTTTTCATCTTGTCTAAGTTTTCGATATTAAATTTTGTATATATTAAAATTATAATAATAATTTTTTGTTTTAGTTTACTAGGAATTTCATGAAAATTTTATTGCTATACAGTTTTGTTAAGGACATGCTGTTCATTTGATATTAATTACTGAAACAAATTTACCAGTTTGTACTTAATTATCTTTGCTAATTGAAAGATCTCGATTTATTTACCTTTCTTAAATGTAAATGCTTTTTTCAGTAGATATTTTAGTATTCAGCACAGTTTTAGTTGATATTATTATGCAATAACCTTTTTTTTCAAATTTTCGGTTTAAAACAAAAATTATGTGTAAATGTTAGATCTATTTTCTTTCGAGACATTGACGTATTTTCAAATTACATTTATTAGTAGATTCCGTAGCTTTGCGTTTATTGGTCACGCTTCTGCTTATGCAATCGAAACAAGTCGACTGTCGTTAAATCCGATTAAACTAATTGCAATTTATTGTTCGCAGACTTTAATTTAATTGAATTTTACTCATTTACTGTTATTGTACATTTAATTAACAAACAACTTACGAATAATTATCGTCACAACTGATATTTATCATTTTTGTTTAAGAGACTTTATAACATTCGAATTTATTAGAATTGAATTTTTGGTATTCTATTTACGCGTTCTAAAGAATACTTTATTAGCAGACAGTACATTCTAGTTCACCGATAAGTGAAATGCGGATTCTTGAAATGTAATAATGACTCCAGTCATAAAATTACTAGTTCTAGTAATTGCAATTTTAATTAATACCAGACGAATAAAAAAAAAATTTTTGTAGTGCAGATACTAATTGGAATGACTTAAAAACTTCCTATTCACTTTTCACTATGAAAAATTCTATGAAAAATGTTAATTGGCGAAGTTAATTTATGAATACGAGGTAAAAGTTTTTCATGATTTATATGACTATTTATCAATTTTCTTGCAAAGTGTTGTCTAATTCAATCGTCAAACAATTTCTAAAAAACAAATTTTTAGATTTCACTCAACAGATTTTCTTTTAGCTGCCGATGGTATTTAAAAGTAGTACTATTGTTAGTTTTGAAAATTGTAAAAAGTTACAATTATATAGATCTGTTTTTTTTAATGATGTAAAACTTTATGGCAATGGATATTTTACTGATCGAACGACGTAGTTGTAGGAATTTATAGTATATTGTGTCTTTATAATCAAAGCAAATAGTGGGGGTCGTGTTTTGCCAACTTCTATACATAACGTACTGCAGTTATTCCAGGTTGTCGCATATTTTTACTATTTTATTTTTGTTGAAAGTTTAACAAATTTTGCTATTATTTGGTTCACTTTTGAAATTTGAGTAATTTAGCTGCATGGCATCAGCAATCAATCTTTCAAAGGTATGGCAATTATAGAGGGCACTTGGTTGTTACAAATGTATTTTTACCGATAGTTTACGTGCTATACCGTTAAAATCTTTTAAGATTTTTATGATTTTATGATCATTGACATTTCTAGCACGTTACTTATTGATTTTAATGATTTTTTTCTGTGATATTTCTACCGTAGGTATTAAAATTGTGTGTTGGTAAAGAAAATATGTTTAGTTTATTCGCGGACTATTCTTTTTTTTTAATTCTGAAAATAAAATTTAACGCACATTTTTTTGATTTGTTTGTGTCTGTCTGTACTTTTAAAGGAAATTTTGGTTATAGATTATATAGATATATACGTAGGTTATAATTTTTGTAGATTTTTTACATGAACAAATGGTACATTTTTTAACTATTTTAGATTACTTACATCTGTTTGTAAAAAAATAGTCGATTCGTACTTATTTTTGTTTCAACGAACTTTGAAAATTTCTGATAGATTATCGAATATTTATTAAGTTGCATTTAAATTAAAACAACATATTTTTATTCTTTCAGTCTTTATTACCAACATATGAAGAAGCTGTGAGGGATAGAGGTCCCGGTTTGGTGTCCAATAGACTTTCCAGACCACACTGGCCATCTTTAGCACATAGAAGAAATAGAAATTCGCCAGATATAGTTCATGTCACTCGGCAGGGTTCATTGTAAGTATTATTGTTATATTTTTGTGTGAATGTTACAGCTAAACTATGTAACTTTTTACGAACGTTTTCATCCGTTTTGGAAAAGAATCATATCTTTTGATCGCGAGATTAAATTTATCAATACGATTGATTAAATTATCGGTAATCATGAAATATTAATCTTTACATATAAGTTAGATGTGGAACGTATACACCGATTGGTGTTCCGCAGGGATCTGTTTACGGCTACGCTTGCCGTAATTGTCGTATTAATTAACATAGAACATGGCCTGCGTGCTAATTCGCGATATCATAATTTCATATATTCTGTTCGTAAACTATCATTGACTATCTTATTCGATAAATATAACACAGATTAGTTTTTATCATTTCCTTATGTAGAAATCGATTACAGCGCAATTACATAAATTCTATTTTCATATCTTAGTAATGTGATTAAATGTTTTAATTATCATTAATTAAGTACTTTCCACATCTTACAGTACAATGTTTTAATTCTTGCTAGTAAAGAATATATATCGAACTCATAAAATACAAATTATATGTTGTATTTATCATTCAGTTTTAACATTTACATATTTGTATTCAAAGAAATGTATACTATGTAATTTTTAACAGATTTAGTACTGGAATTACGATTAGATTACAATGTTTTAGATCGAAATTTTAGAAGGATTACGTTTTGCATTTTCTTTTATCTATTTGTAGTGAATTGCAAAGTTTCAAAAGAGTGAAGGTGATTTGTTACCTTTATATAGTACAGTATTGCGATACTGTTTTTCTAATTCTCTCTTAAATGTAAATGACCTAATATTTATACATTTTTCTTAATAGGGCGTTTAATTTTTAACTGTAGAAGTAATTATGTATGTATATTTCTGTTATTCAACTTTTCGAAACTACTTTGTATACTAAAGCAATGTCCATTGTTACTTCTACCTTACTAAATATTTTATAAATCCCACCAACTAGCTCAAATATTAGGTTTCAGTATTTGCCTTCCAATTAAAAAAAATTTTTTTTGACTTTGATTAGTAGACATTTTTTTAGCTTTGTTACCTACTCGATGTAACAAAAGTGATTTTATTATTAGACTGTGTTGCTGCAGTGGCAAGGTTTTTTTTTAAATTTAAGTCGCTCTTTTTCTCGCGTTTACATATTATATGGCGTTTCTATCGTGGAATCAGCGTATCTTCTGTTATTCTTTTTTGTATCTAACGATACATACAATTACACATTTCTTTATATATTTTTGTTGGAGAAGGTGGGTGTATGATAGTGAATGGGAAGGAAACATTAAACAAACAATATAGAGAGCTATTGGAGTTATGTGAGGGGAAATGATGGACTATACTTAACGGAAATATGGAGGAAAGGGATAGAGGAGAATATACAGATATAGGTGAGTGGGGAGAATCCATAATATATTATGTAATGGTTAGTGGGGAGATTTTTAGGAAATGGAAAGTTTTAAAATAGGGGAAGAGGTTAATTCAGACCATTAGCCATTAGAACTAAGGCTAAAAAGTTGGAAGAGAGAAAGAAAACATTCAAATACAGTTTGGGGGGAGAAAAAGGTATGGACACAAAGAAAATATTGAGGTTTATAAGAGAAAATTAGAGGAGGAACAATGGACGGAGGTAGGAGTGAAAGAACTGATCAATAAAATGGATAAAGCAGTGAAAAGGAAAAGACGTAGGAAAAGAAAAAAACATAAAGGAGTGTAGATAAAAGAGGTGGTGGAATAAGAATTACAGGGAAGCCAGGAAGGAGGTAAGAAGAGGTAAAAGAAGGCGGAAAAAAGGAAAAATTGATATTCAGGAATATAAAAGATTAACATTACAATATAGAAAAGTGTGTTGTAAGAGAAAAGCGGAATATAGAAAAGAGTTAGGGACGGATGGGATCCAAGGAGAACAATATAAATATACAGGAGAAAGAACGAAAGAAAGAATAGGAAAAATTTTGATGATAAGGTGAAGGGTTTCCGAATGATTGGAAAGGAGCAACAATATGTCCAGTTTACAAAGGAGATAGAAGAGGGGTAAAAAACTATAGAGGTATAAGTGGGGCAAATGTGGGATACAAGATTTATAAGACAATTTTGCAAAAAATACTGGATAGAGAAATGAAGGTAAAAAAGAGTGGAGTGGAAGTGGGGAGACGAGGTAATAGAAATTGTAAATTAAGAGGCTTATTTGGGTTATCGAATCAGATACGACAATAAAGATGAGGCTCATATAAAGTGGTTAGCGAAGAAATGTAATAGAATAGTAGGTCAGGTGTTGGGTATAGGAGAGAGGGGGTTTGGGAAGCAAATAGAAGCAAGAAGATGGTTGTTTAACAAACTAATAAAAAGTGTGATGTACGGGGGAGAAATATAGGGGTGGAAGGAATAGGAGGAATTGGAGAAAGTACAAGAAAAATACTGGAAATGGACGTTAGGATTAGAAAGGGAGACGCCAGGGTACATAGTAGAGGAGGAAATGAAGTCAGAAAAGATAAGATTACAGGCGGGGAAGAGAGTAATGTGTTACGAAGAACAAACGAAAGAAAGAGAAGAATTTAAATTGCTGCAAATGTGCTGGAGAGAGGTGAAGAATGAAAAAATTAATTATGGACAAGAAGAAGGTATTATAAAAGAGTTGGATATGTGAGAGAGGAGGTAGAGAAAATAAAGGATACAGAGACAAGAAACAAGAGCAAGAATAAGAGGGGAAATACAATGAGACATATACAAATATAGTGATACACAAGGTACATAAACAGCGAAAAAAGCTTCAAATTAAAAAGAATGGTAGCAAGGTTTAGATGCGGGAATGAAAAGCAAAAGAATAAGTATTGGAAGGAAGATAAAGATAGGAGATATAGACTATGTGGGGAGGGGTGGGAAAATATAGAGCACATGTTAAAGGAATGCATTTTGGGAGAAGGAGAAGGAATGGGATGGATGGAAGAGGTATTAAAAAGGAGAAGAAGATTACAACTAGTGATACATGGATATTGGGATGTATTTGTATATAAAGAATTGGTTAGCGATGCAGGGTTTAGGATTATATTTGTTATGTAGTAGGATAATTTTAGGTTTAGTTTAAAAATACGAATTCTTTGGTAAAAAATTTTTTATGACAAGTAAAGGTCATTAATTAAATATATATAATTGTTTGTTGTCATTTCTACAATTTTTTGAAGTGCTAATTTTATTTGTACTTATCGGTAATTTTTCTCTGTTAAGACCAGGGAATTTCCATGTCTTGACTTTAAAAAAGTCAATAGATGACGCGCTACTGCAACTTAATTTTTAACTTATATGGTTAACTTACATTAGAATTCGGGTTGTATTCCGTTTTGATCTAGGTGCAACGCCAACTTGTCTAACGATAAGATTTATTTTTATAAAATGCTTATATACCGGGTAATTCAACTTTTTGCAAATGTAAACTGACATCTATATTATTTAAAAGCGATAATAAAATACTTATATAAAAGTTGTCATATTTAATGTTTTAATAATTATTTCGGAAGGGGTCTTGACCCTCAGGACCCTTACTCTGGCTACGTCACTGTACACATTATATCTCTATTATTAACCGTGATAGAAATAATTAAATTATTAATAATATATTATTTTTGACAATTCTGTTTGTTTTCAGAATAATTTTTAAATTTATCAATATTCCATAAAAACGCGAAATTATTAGAGTAAGAAGAAAGTAATTAGGATCTCTCATTCACTGATGTTACGGTTACATCAATAGCATTAAAAAAACAATCAACTTTGAACTTTGAAGTTTCGTCGTAGATCGATTCATCGTCACATTTATAATCAAAATGTTTTTTTTTAAATTTTTTGCGGTCTTAGACCTCTTTGTTTTTTGAATTTAAGTTCTATGTCTAAGCTGGATGCTCTTTCTTTAGCATCAATCCATAGATCATTAAAACTTTTATCGGAGCGGTAAGCTTTCAAAAAATTGTTCAAATTATTTACATGATTACAACACTGAGCAACATCAAACTTCGGTTTTTGAATAATTTTACTAACAATGTTAACTTTACTTAAAATATTATACGACAATATAACAATCCAAATCAACTCAAAATTTTGCAGTTTTTTGGCCAACGATGCAGCTAAACTTTTTACGTTATTTTTAAAGTTTCTTTCGCTGATTTCAAACAGAGCATCATAAACCTCCCCAAGTTGATACCTTAAAGGAGTTATTGCATCTATTCTACTAGACCATCGAGTATCGAATAAAGAATTTAAAGTTAAATTTGTTACATTAGATAAATGAGATTTCAGAATTGACCAGCGTTAGTAGAAGCTGAAAAAAATATACGGTTTTTGAACTAAAGGCATCATTGACGACTAAATTTAGGGTATGATTGCAACAAGGAACAAAGAAAGCTCGCGAATTGAAATTAAAACTTTTTTTTTGTGGACCATTATGCTTACCACGCATAATTGCCCCATTGTCGTAACCCTGACCCCGCAAATCGTTGATATTTAAGCCTTCTTTCTCTAACGCCGACAAAAGAAATTTTCTCAAGCCTTCACCCGACATTATCTATAGGACAAAATAATAAAAAATGTTCTTCTATACTAATTCCCGTGCTCTTTAAATTAACAAATATTATACAAACTGAAATTTGTTTTTGGTAAGTAGGATCAGGAGTGCAGTCTAATAATATGGAATAATATTTTGCCTTTTTAGTTAGTTCTAAAATTTTGCATTTGATATTTTCACCTATCAAGTTGATTATTTCATTTTGTATTTTATCCCCGAGATAGTTTTTGTGATCTTTTATTTGAGAGCGTTTTATGTGTTCTGACATAATCGGGTTGAATTTGGAAATCATTTCTATGCATTTTAACAAGTTACTATTGTTCTTCTCAAACAACTTATTACTACTTCCACAAAAAGCTATAATTTGGTAACCTAAAAACTGAATCACGTAGAAAATTCTTTCTATAACAGCTTGCCAGTATTTAGTTTCTCTGTTTATTACATTTTAAATTTTAGAATCAATTATTTCATTTTTATTAAAACGGATAGAAAGATCTAGCAATTTTAGAACATTTTCGATATGTAACTTGCTCTTTTCATAAATGTTTAAATTTTCACTTAAATGCTGCCAGTCATTGTGACCAGATTCATCACTAAGGCGAACAGATTGCAAATCGCTGTCATTAAAATTTTTTCAACAGTAATGTGAATTTTTTGCTTTGGAATAGAACAACCAAAAACGCTCAATTTTTTTCTTTATTCGGTAAAATTCGAAATAAGTAACTATTAGAAAACTTACGCCCCGTCGCCTATGCTTTTTGTTTTGATAATGAGCAGGGCCACGTTCTACTAATTCTTGAATATTATTAGGACGTAATTTCTTTGGCCATAGTGCAGCATCTTTCGAAAGTTGACTCATATTTTCCGTTCTGGTAATTTTTGGTGTTGATTTCTCGTTATCAGCGGAACTTGAAGATGTTGATGGGTTGCTTTCTAGAAGATCAGTTTCTTGTCTGCTGCTGATACTTGTTTGTTGGGATTCAGCTGCATTATTGCCGTTATTAATATTTGGCAAAGTGGACTCGGATTTTGAAAAAAAATGCATAATTTTTGACATGGTTTTCCAGTTCTTCCTCTCTGTTTTTTATTCAGCACATTTTGGTATCCAGACAATTTCTTCTTTCATTCTGACATCCTGTATACTGTAAAGAAATTAATACGTAAGTAAACAAATTGACAAATTATTCATCAAAAAGGGAAATGTTTCGACGTCTCAAACTTAAACTCGAAAGTATTTTCTTAACATTAATTATTTCAAGTTCTTTCAAAATTTATAAACTTTTATAAATAGTAATATTAGTGCTGATCAATTATTTTGTTTGAATTTACTTCAATTAACAATGATGTTTATATAATCAAATATAAAAGGATTTTTGAGATGCAAGTTTTTGGCTTTTAATGTTTTAATAAATCTAAAATAAAAAATAAATTTCAGATGAACTCACCTTAATTCACAACACAAAACACATCACTATAAAGTCTGTAAAACTACAAAAACTAAAGTTTTAAAAGCAGATATCTTTTACCCCATGCACCTTTTCACTTCGCTAAGTTAATTATCGATCGGGCATCAGGCAACAAATGAAATCGCGACCGATGCAGCGCTTAAATATATAAAGTTTCGTACATTGCAAGCTCAGACAGGAAAAAAACGCTTGTTCGCTCGTTGGCTCGTTGCAAACCAAATTTCAAGCTCAAACATGAATAAAATCAGATTTGTTTGAGTTCACACAATTCATGTTATCATGTTACGTATTACGTATTCGATCGAATAAATGCTATTATTGCGTACTCTCATTTGGAAAATATATTATTTTCGAGATGTAATTCGGTCCCCTCTTCTCAAAGAGTAACAATAAAAAAATAAACAAACAAAAAACAATGTAATAGCTAGCAATTCCTTACTGGTTTTTTATCATTATAAACTTTGTTTTGACAATGTTGATTTCTTTTTTCTTACTTTTGAGTTTTCAGGCTTTTCGGCGCCGTCGTGCACCACGCGACTTTGACCTTATGTACGGCGCGGGCCTGAATTTACTTACCTTTATTTCTTATACTTCCTTTCACACTAAGAAACTAAACCTGTTTATCTGTGAAAACGAACGAGTAATACAGGCAGAACTGCCGGATTGCAGAATCCGTTACGTACGAGTTATTCTCCGGTATAATGTTTCTAATAACAACAAAGATTTATCTTGAAATGAAGGATTTTAGAACATATCTTATAACAGCCGAAATTTGCATTGTTTTCATAATAATACAGAATTATTGTTGGCATATTTTTTTATTAATAAATCTAGTATACTGTTCCTAACTAAGTAGTTTATAAAGATATGTATTTACGTTCATTATTGTTAATAGATTAATAATAATTATAATTTTTAACTTTATCAAAATTTCTTGTAGTGGCTTGTTTGTCAGTGTAAATACAAATCGAAAAGAAAAAATTAAATTAATTGACAGTGTTATTTTATATACAGTTAAAACTGTTGAAATAATTACTACTATTACTACCACTGCTTCAATCATCACTGTTATCTGTACTGTTTATATTTAAATATACATAAATTGTTTTGTTTTTGCTTACTATTTACACTTTAAAATTGTTTAAACATTTAAGTTTTAATAAAGCTAACAAATCAAATTACATGAAATATTACCTATAAAATTGATGCCAGACTGAAAACCAAATTATCTTAAATTTAAGGCGATTGCGTAGCGAATCAATGAATTTCAGTATCGGCCAAGAAACGGCTGTTGATGGTATACATGATTGAATCTCTTAAATAGTTGCTGATGTATAACTAGAATTAGGTCAATATTAATAGCCAATGCTTGGCTGAGTCAAACATCGGCCGATCTACGGGATTTTTTCCATAACGGCGGTTATTCATGTTTAGCATCGATCATCCCTATTTAAGTAAATCGGTGACTACTTTTTTGCGATTAACTATTGGCTTCTTAGAACATGGTGATTTTACAACAAAATCATCAAATCTTATTATTGAAACAATAATTTAAGGAAAATTTGAATGTTGGATTTTGATGGATTATAAAATAATATGCATGCGGAATACGCATTACTATGTATCTTAAACACATCTAAAAGAACTGTAGAATTAATTCACGATTTAAAAAAAACTTGTAGTTACGTAAATTCACAATTTGATAGTTAACATATGACGTTAGTATCAGATTACAGGAATATAGAAAACTAAATGGTATTTCCTAACTAATTTAAAACATCAAAACTCAAACTGTCTTATATCTAATATGTCTAAATAAGAGATTCAAAAAGTAAACTAATAAATAAAACTTTATATACTTAAATGTAATTTCATACGTTAAGTATGAACATTTTTATTAGACATTTAAAAAAAAATACTCGGATTTAATTTGGGTCTATCGAACATTCCTTGTTTATACTTTGCAATAAAATTAGGTATTATCATAAAATCATATTTATGTCTCGTTTTAACTATATACTTCAATTTTGAAAGTATACGATTTGAATTTTTCTAATTGATTTATTTATGTATACTATTAGGCTTGTCGATCTTATTAAAATTGGTTGTAAATGAAATTCATAAAACGCAGTTTGAGCTAATATTATCTTTGACACATACAAATTGTAGTAAAAATGTTATTAACATATTACAATTTCACGTTTTTTTGAGCATCTAGCGATATGCACGATAAAGTTTTATATCGATTTCTCATACGTATTAACAAGAGCTTTAGTGTTATTATGCATTACCACCATACTGCGAAGATAATTAGACGAGGCTCTATTTGTTTTAAAATAAATAACGCTCATATTACTTTCTGTTAAGATAAACGTTCTTGTAGTTTAGTATGAATATAAAAATTAAATCGGATACACGTTTTTAAAAGACTGTAGTGTTTTGTAATTAGATTTATAGCAGCGAAAACTTGTAAACGTAACATCTGACGTACCATTAATTTATTATTTTTCACTTTACAGTAATACAACATAAGTTCATTGCGAGAAAAGTCGTTTATTTACTGAGTCACATATTCACTATAATTAATTCTTTGTTTCCCTATAAGGACTGATGTTATTGTAACCTAAGTACCTCTATTTGTGTCTTCATATTATTTGCATTTTTGTCAATTCTGCAAAAAGTACTGCAGGTGTAAATTAAAATTTCGCAATACCTAGTCATTGTAATCTAGATTTAAAAAGTTTAATGAGTGACATTAAAGTTAAAATAATTTTATCACGTTTTATTGCATATTTCGGATTTAAGTGGTTAAGTTTAATGAATGGGCAATTTAAAATTCATAATAAAATTCGAAGGTAGTCGCGAATTTAGTTAATTTTTTTTAAATTTTCTCTTATTTATTCGCTCATCGGTGATGAAATTGCATGCGCAAAATTTCAAGTGATTATCGATTCTATGTTGGATTCTGCTTATGCATTTTTATTTTCCACATTTCAGGTTAAAGTATATTAGCGTGGTATTTTAACAAGGTTATAGCCGAAAGCGCCGCGTTGTATTGACAACTTTCCCGACGACCATTTATCGGCCATTAGTCATGTTACCTGTAATCATAGCCACGTCTTCTGAACGCAAACGATCGCTCAATTATTCTAAGTGGTTAAAGAGATCGTTTGGTCAGATGTAATCGCATTTGATTCGCAAGCGTGTGAAAACTGCTGCAAAACTACCTTGTTGAAACTCTGCAAGAATAAGTAATTTCTTGGAAGTTTGTATGATGGAATTTTATTAACACTAACCGTTTTTTGAAGTAGCTCATAACTTTACTTAAATCAAAGCTTTTGTAATCACTGTTTTAGCAGGCATTTTATTAATACACGTAATAAATTGTGATTATGGCTTGTTAGGACAATAATTACACAATTCTTGTTCCATTCCATTTTTTGTTTCTGTTCTTTGATGAATCTAATTAAATTCAGTGTTTTATTCTTTGAATAGTAAATGAAAATATTTTCTTGAATCATGCCAACTTTTGATTGATCAGATTTTTTATATTCCTGATTTATGTTAATGTTAATATTTGCTACCATTTCATTTATTTTATTTTGTCTACTGATATCTACTGTTAAAATTGTATAGTCTAAATCACAAATAAATTACGTTTTTCTATAACTAAATAGGTAGGTCGTTTGTTCTTATTTGGGAACATAAAATAGTGTATTGTGCTTATTATTTTTGCAAATGTGTTTTTTGTCGTAAGTTGATTGACAGGAAACTTATATTGTCGTTGACGATTTATGATCATAATTTATTACTGCAATCATTTTGTTTTATCTGACAACAGTTTTCTTTGACACATTGACTCAAACGATTTCTAAATTACGGATATCAGTAATCTACCATCTAAAATTAATAGTAGTGTGTAAACTTGAAGTATTTATAATAGCAATGTTCGCTATTCATTCATATACAGAATGTAAGAGTTCGCTATAATTGGTGGATGGCGAATCTGATATGAACGTTGTAAGAACATAATTTCTATGAAACTGGCGTGCAGTTAGATGGGCTATAGCGTTTTTGATTGACTTAAAATGAACGGACAAATCTAAAAATGCAATAATATACTTAATGCTTTATTTAAAATAAGAAAGAATTGTATTTTGTTGATACGTCCGTACAAACTGATATTTATTGATTAAGTTTACTATCAGTACTGTTACGTAACAAGAATTGACACCAAACAAAGGTTCCATTTTTATAAAAGTTGCAGCAAACAATTTGTATTACTAATTCATAAACGTTTATTAATACTAAGAATTAACAAAAAAATTCTTAGATAAATACTTACAATAGAAGAAATATTATGTGCATTCTTTAAGAAATTAAACAACCGGAAGCTTTTTATTTAACTTATGATTTATAGATAAACAATGCTGTATTAAAAGGATAAAAACAATTTTAGTAATATTCCCACACTTAGTTTTACTTAAAAATACTCACGTTTATACTGTTGAAGTTGTTAATGGGATAAATCTGTTTTTGATAACATGATCAAATTAATCAAGTTGTTTACTAAAATTTCAGATATGTATGTTTTAAAATAAGTTTTAGTGCAGTTTTTCAATTTTTTTTTGTTGAAAATCAGGATTTAATTGGGAAAAGTAGAACCGTTTTTAGACTTTTTGCCGCTCTTTCATAAATTAGATTTTAAAATAAAAACATTAGTTTACTAATGTTATTTAAAAAAAAAACATAGGTAAGATTTTCTGTAGGAGCAATTTCTTATCGTAGGTACTAACTTCTGTAATTACACAAACATTTCTTATCACTTTAATTAACACGAAATTCGCATAATCAAAAATCATCTCAATAAAATTAAATCAATAAGTAAAAGACGTCAAGGTATAAAATATATTTTAGTTGTAAGGCATTTATTACTTTTCGTAAAAACTATAATAAAATTACAATTTTTTTTAAAATTCAATTTGATACAATTTTGTATTTCTAAATTTTGGCAAATATTTTGCTCGATTGAAATCGTTGTAAGGATAATAGATTTTTAATATAGGGAGGAGATTCTAAAACTAATTTTGAGTAGTTTTGTAAACCGAAGTTTTTACCTATCGACCTTGTTATAGCCGTCGTAAATCTTAAATATTTAGCTTATATAATGGAAATAAATTTGCAAGAATATAATTACATAAACTTTATAATTGTAAATAATTGAATGCCTTTCCCATATATTTCTTTTTTATTTATTAATTATTTGCAGCTACACGTTTCAACCTAACAGTCATCATCAGGCCTAATTAATAAATAAATAAATTAAAAATATACAGCTTATGTCAAAATGACAATATAAATTTTTACATAAACTGTATAATTTAAATTTATTTATTTATTTAATAAGTAGGTCTGATGATGAGCGTTAGATTTGAAATTTGTAGCCGCAAATAATTAATAAATAAAAAAGAAATATATGGGAAAGGCATTGAATTATTTACAATTGAAGGGTTTGGTGCAAAAAGGGTATAAGTGTATAAGTTGACAATTTGAGTTAGTGCCTTTATTATCGTTTTTGCAAATACCATTGTGAGGTTTTACTTTAGTGTGTTATGCTACTTCTCTAAAAATGTCACTGCTAATATCAAAATGCACTTGTATCTTTTTTGTACTAACAGAGGGTAGGTTTAACTTGACATATATGCGTTTGAATCAAAAATGTAAAAAAATCACTTGTACCCTTTTTGCACCAAACCCTTCAATTATAATTGATCATTCCATTTTGCATTATAAACTTTGATAATTATAAAATATTGATTATCGTATCAAGACTTACCTCAAAACCACGTCCAGAAGCTGATCCCGAACCTCCTACAAAGGGCAACAGGAAGAAGGTTGACAGGACAGGGAGATTAGGAGCTTCGCGATATTCACTTTTAATTCCGGGTTTTGAATTACGATAATCGATATTACTAACGGTTGTAGCACACACGACGACAATTCTAATACAACTGTTTCAAATCAACGACTTGTCGAAGGTCGACAATTGCTATCAATTTCTCTGTTATTATATTAATAATGGCAGTTCCCCAACCATCAGTAAAGAAAAATTAAATGATGTAACAAAAAAAATATCAATTAAATAAAAATAACTTGCCCGACCATTCCCCCGCCCCTGAAGGTTCCACTTCAGACAATTCTGTTACCAATTTGAATTTGCGAGGAAAAACCAACAACAGATAGAACCAGGCACCATAAAAATAAAAAATTGAGATACTTAAATATACTACAAAGAATAAACAAAATAAAATCATTTTGATTGAGGAAAAAAAAACTAAAATTATCTATAACCAATCTTATTGTGTCGGCAAAGGACATAGCTTTGCCACCGATATTTTAAAACAGCCTTTACTAGTGCGAACAAGGACTACTCGAACGGCATTATCTCGCCCGGGAAAAGTCTGTTCGACTCGCGCTAGCGGCCATTGTAGCGGCGGTGTGGTATTTTCCATCATTAAAACTAAGGTGTCTACTTGTAACGGTTGTGAAGACTCAAACCATTTAGTTCTAATTTGAAGTTCGTGCAAATACTCCCGACTCCATCTCGCCCAAAAGGCTTGTACCAACTGGTCTAACAGTTGAAAACGGGTGAGACGAGAAGGATTCACACTTATGACGCTTGCCGCCGGAAGCGATTTTAGTGGCGTTAAATTTAAAAAATGTGCAGGAGTCAGCGCTAGAGGTTCCGAGGCATCAGCACTCAGCGGTGTAAGCGGTCGTGAATTTAGTAGAGCTTCGATTTGCACTAAGAAGGTATTGAATTCTTCATACGTGAGCAATTGACTACCGACAACTCGAAATAAATGGAATTTCACATTTTTAATATCAGATTCCCAGATTCCACCAAAATGCGGGGAACTAGGGGGGTTAAAATTCCATTTTATTTTAAACTCGCTCAACTCATGAGTTAGTGATCCTTGATACTCGGTAGAAGAAATTAAGCGATTTAGCTCTTCCATCTCCCGCTGAGCACCAACAAAGTTAGTGCCACAATCCGAAAATATTTCAGAACACACACCTCGTCGGGACAAAAATCTCTTAAAGGCAGATAAAAACCCTTGGGTTGTCAGATCCGACACCAGTTCCAAATGAACGGCCTTTGTCGCAAGACAAATAAACAAACAAATGTAAGCCTTTTGGATTATCGGTTTTCTACGACGACCAAGACTAATTTGCCAAGGGCCCGCATAGTCTACTCCAGTTTTCCAAAAGGCTTTCGATTCAGACACTCGACAAGAAGGAAGATCACCCATAATCGGAATTTGCGACTTAGGGTTAATGCGAAAACAAATATTGCATTCTCGTATTACTTTGCGTACAACCGATCGTGCGGATAAAATCCAATAATTTTGTCTGATTAATGACAACAACAAATTTGGACCAGTATGTAAATTCTTTAGATGATAATACCGAATCAATATATTAACAAAATGAGAGTTCTTAGGAAGTACAATCGGATGTGCGTATTCGTAACCGACACTTGCGTTTTTTAGTCTTCCCCCCACCCTTAGGACACCATCCTTTAAATAAGGGGCTTATCTTAGAAGCGCATTTGAACAAACTCTTCCATTTTTCAAAGCGTTTATGTTCGTGATAAAATGTTGCGCTTGCACAATCCGACATAAAATTTGTTCAGCAATACTTAAATCGACGTTCTCAATAGTTTCTTTACATGGTAACATACGTATAAATCGAAGAACGTACACCATGCTTCTTCGCAATTTAGAAAATGACGAGAACCGACCAATAAAGTTGTATAAAGAATTTCCAAGATCGGGACGAACCATCAAGACACAATTATTTGCTTTCTGCTCCGGAGGATTTTTTAAGGCCACTCGACTTCTTCTTTAATTAACCAGCTTGGACCCCACCACTAGAATGGATGAGAACACAACTCGGAGGGTGTCAAACCACGCGACAAACAATCTGCTGGGTTTTCTTTCCCACCAATATGAGCCCAATTTTCTAATTCAACGAGAGATTGGATTTTTGCTACTCTATGAGCAACAAATGTCGACCAACGATTCGGACTAGAATTCAACCAACGAAGCACGAGCGTTGAATCGGTAAATGCTCTTACTTTAGGGTACAGTTGACGAAGACGAAAATTCTCGACCACAGGAAGAAGGTTGACAGGGACAGGGAGATTAGGAGCTTCGCGATATTCACTTTTAATTCTGGGTTTTGAATTACGATAATCGATATTACTAACGGTTATAGCACACACGACGACAATTCTAATAAAACTGTTTCAAATCAACGAGTTGTCGAAGGTCGACAATTGCTATCAATTTTTCTGTTATTATATTAATAATGGCAGTTCCCCAACCATCAGTAAAGAAAAATTAAATGATGTAACAAAAAAAAAATTCAATTAAATAAAAATAACTTGCCCGACCAAACTTTATAATGGATAATACAATCTACATTAACTTTATTCAGTACTTTCCTTACAAAGATGAAATCCTAAGAAGTGCTCACGAGTTTCAACTTTATCTTAAGAAATATATACAACTCTAAATTGTTCTACATGATTCATATCAGGAGTACAGTCTTAACATTTTTGGATATTTCGAAGCTGCCAACTATTTTGTTTTAATTTTTATACTCAGCTAGCTGACCCAACAGACGTTGTCCTGTGTTGACTATGAGTATTGAATTCGAATTAATTAAAAAAATATTATTCACAAACATAGTGTTTATTATTGTAATGCTCTATAAAAACAACATTCTTCGTTTTATTTTCTGGTGCGTATATGTATAGGTTTGTTGGTATGCAGACATAGGCGACATACAACTGGACATGTGAAAAACATGAATTTTCAAGATTGATGCCACAAACACTTAGCGAGTGTACCCATGCGATTTATTTATCTACATTGCAAATGCTAGTCGCGCTGAAAATTGTAACCGTTTAAAGTCGAATGGCATGTCGTTCGGAGTCAAAGGAATCGGTGGAATTAAAACGTCTTTGCTTTTGTACTTCCTTCTCAAAATTGTGGCTTCGATGACGTTGGTTAGTAATAGTTGACAACATCATCTTGGTTAGTGACGGATTCAATCGAATTGTATGTCATCAATTTGCCAGTAATCTTATTTTGAATTTCAAAAGTCATTTCGTTGACATCAACGTTTTTTGCAGACAATATAACTCGTTTGCTGAACCAATGATTATTCTAATTTTGAGCAATGTTTGAGAAAACCTTATAGATGAGTTCGGTCTTTGGTTTAGTAAAGTGACAAAAATTGGTAGATAATGTAATGTATCCAGATGATAAGTCAACATGTATCTTGCCATTACCAATATCGAGCAATTGTTTGGCAAAAACTTCTCCAGATTGGTCGTTCTGCAATTTGACTCTTATGTTCATATTTAATTTTAGCGTTGACCGTGATATTACTGGTAATGTTTAGCGAAAATCACCTGCTAATAAAGTCATTGCATTCTTTCGTAAATCTTGCAACGTCCTGTCTAATGCTTCCAAAGATTCTTTGTGTGCCATCGTGCGCTCATCCCAAACCAATAATTTGCTTTACTCCAACACTTTGACCATCGCAGAATTTCTTGAAATGTTGCAAACTGGAGTTTCATTTATTTACATCTTCAACGCCAATGAATGAGCTGCTCGACCGCCTTCTAACAACGTAGCTGCAATACCTGACGAAGCAAGTACCAGTGCGATACCATTTTGCGATCTAACTGTTGCCAAAATCAATGATACCAAAACCGTTATTCCAGTTCCACCAGGAGCATCTAAGAAAAAGAATCTGCCAGTTCCATCTTTTACTACTTTCATAATTGTATCGTACGCATATTTTTGTTGTTCATTTAAAATGGGAACGTTTCTTAGAACGGTTTCTTTTAATGCTTCGGGGTCATATTGGGTTTCATGTCTCAACTCTTGATTAAATGCGTCGTGCATTGGTCGATTAGGCGTTGTCATTCCTAATTATAATAATCCTTTATTGGTAATCATTAAGCACGTCTTCAATTAAAATTTAAGCTTCATTGTGAATTTCTTCGTTAACTTGCAAATCTGAATTCGATGTTCTAAGTGGCTTCTGATGTAATATATCTTCAGTCATATGATTTTTATATTTGTTCCATAAATCTATCGGTTTTGATGGGAAGACAAAATTATGGAAAACAATGTTCGTATTTGTTTAGCATTTGATGAAATTACAGCATCTTCGAGAGTGTGGCCCCAATGAGTGTCATTCTCTAGCAATTCCAAACATTGACAGGCTTCTCTGTATGTGCTGTATACTACACCATTAACAGTTCGCAGATGTTGGAATGACGTAGGGCCACGAACATTGATTACTTGTAGGTAACCTGAAACTGGCTGTCCTTGCTTCCGTCGTTGAAATTTCTTTGGCGATTGATTCCAGGTATAATATTTTGGCATTTCGAAATAAAGCAGTGTTCTGGTAACGTCATCATTCTGGCACATTTCAAAGAAACTGGTCAATGTTGTCGATGTCGGCCTGTCAATTCGTTGTAATACGTTTTCCGTTGTGAAGTACACCTTTTGATGAACAACAGTGGGGTATCTTTCATGTATAGGAAATGAGAAAATGCGCTACATCGCCTCGGTACTACTAAAATAGCGGCCTATTTGAAAATTTTGAATTTTCAGCAGCAACTTCAAACACAACCGTGTCACTACCTGTATTCACGCACTTGCAGATATATTTTATAGATTTTACGGAATGGCAAAATTCGACATTTATGTGTGCTTTAAATGTCTTGGAGAGTACCGGCGAAAACGGAATCAACTTCAATGTTCTGCTGATTCACTTTGACTATTGTTGACCTTCCATTGTCATTAGTGGATCGCCGGTGATAAGGTAGATAACCATAATTTCCACTAATACTTTCTGTTACTAATTGTCTTAGAAAGCGTTTTGCACATTTTCCGTCAACCATACACGGAGAAATATGATTTAATATTCCACAGGGACCATGAATCATATTTTTTGTAACAACCTCATGTAACAATTGATCTTTATCATTATCTGGAACTTCCGCAGATATCATATTTCATCGATTTCATTCGGTCTTAGTTTCTCTACCAACTAAATGAGGATGTGTGCATGTGGCACTCCGCGTTTCTGCCAGTCGACTGAATACATCAAACAGCGCGTTTCGCCAAACACGTGATGTTTAACAATGAAATCCATTAGTGATGTTAAGTTTCTTTTGAACACCCTTGCGGTAATGTCGTGGCGATCAATAGGCGATTGACCAAAAAATAATTCTTGTCGAATTTCTGTCCATTGTGGATTGCATGTAAACGTTATAAACAAATCTGGTGTATCATAATAACGGACATACGACGTAGCATCATAAGCGTATTCATGCATATGTCGCGGACTTCCGAGGTAGTGAACGTGGTTTATCCTACAACTGGATTTATCATTTTCATTGAAAAGTCATACCCATCTTCACCTTGCCAAAATAAGATAGGATACTGTAACGCATCATATGATCTATGTGTTTCTGACACACGCTGCAGTTGATTGTTACAAGTATGTGTTTAGTTACGTCAAAAACAGCAGAGAAAAATTGTTTGCAAACTCTAATTTATGTTTTTATTAGACTTTAACATGTAACAAACTGTGGCGTCCCTTTGTTTCATTTCATTATTTTTCTTTGTCGTTTAGCAAGCATAACAGACCTATATCGACATAAATACATATCCTGACGAACTTTCTCTGCATTACTATAAAACTGTGCTCTTAGGTATTAAATGTCTTGTATGCTTACTCTTTAGCATTCATATGTTTTTCCACCATTACGGCAAGGACGTGTAAAATTTTCTAATCTAGGGTCAGGATCGGAATACTTAAAATACGTAAACATTCTTTAAAAACCTTACCTGAAACAGCGACTTAACCCTACTTTTGCTTTTTACGCGCCTCTCTTTTTTTCGCGTCTGTTCTTTTTCCTAGTCCCATCATCACACCGTACAGATGTTCACCATCTAAACTTAAGACACAAGTCACTATTATCTATAACAGCACACAGGACGACTACATTTAAGAGATCTTTCACATATACGGTAGCTTCATACTTTAACAAAATTCCGAACCACTTAAAATCTCTAACTGTAAATGCATTTTAAAAAGCCATGTTTACGGTGCTTTATAAAGAACAGTTTAGTTTAAGACCATAACAAGCCCAAACTGATAATTTATATTAATGAATTTGCACAACCAGTAATTTGTTTATACATTTATATATTCATACAATAAAAATATTTATTAACCTAGATAAGTAAAAGCAAATTTTACTTTCTCGATACGAGGTTAAGCGGAAGCACCTAACAAGTTTGTCTAACTTGTTCAGCTGAACTTCGCTTTATACTATTTTTGTTAACATTTGTATTTTTACTTTTAAATTATGAAAATAAAGGCATTTATTATCATTATTATTATTTCCTTCTTTTACACTAATATCTTCTGCTTCCATAACACAAATTTCAGTTTAACACATTAAAACATTCCTTTTTTCAAATTTCTGGCACGATTGAAAACACGTGTTAAATACTAACAACAACTACTACCGGACAAAAAATGCAACCGATTTGAATAGATTTGCTGATTGGGATATATGCTGTTTTGCTTACAAAACTTGGATATAACCTGTTTTGCTCCAAATTTCAAACTTTACTTAACGATTTGAATGGGATATATCACGTTTTGGTCACAAATGAATAGATGTATCAATAGATCTGACAATGTACATCATAAAACCACCAAAACATGATTTTGTGTAAAAAGTATCCGGTTTTGCACGCGAATTCCTCAACTGTACTACGCAAGTGCAAACATTTGTTTATAGAATTGCAGAAACTATCATTATAGACCAGTGTTTTGTCCTATTTAGACTCTTCACTACTGGAATACTCTAATGCAGTTTCAACTATATAATTTCAATTCAATTTCAAAAGTATTTATTAATATTTTATGTTAGGTTGTTAGTTTCTTCTGGGAAAAATGAATATCAAAAGCCAGTGCATTTATTGTGGTTTGGTTTTATTTATTTAAAATATGTATAATCAGTTTGTTTTTGTTTTGTTTGGTATTTTGTTCCTATTTTTTGGTGAAATCCAATTTAGTTGTAGTTTCTTTAAAGAACTTGGTCGTTTGTTTGTAAATTATGTTTTTGATGTTTGGTATGTCTGCTTCTTTGCGCAGTTGTGTTGTGGGCGTGAATTTGTGTTTATGGAGAATGGTTCCTAGTGCCCGATTTTGGGCTTTTTGCAGTTTTCTGTAGTTAGTTTTACAGGCGTTGCTCCATACGTGGCACGTGTACATGATTATTAGTCTTATTATAGCTTTATATGTATAAAGTTTGATTTTTTTGCTTATTGGACTATGGTGGTTTATTAGTGGATAGATTATGCTGAGGGCTTTGTTTGCTTTGATGGTTGTGTTTTGTATGTGAGTGGTGTATGTAAGCTTGGTGTCGAGTGTGACTCCTAGATATTTTGTTTGTTTTGCTGCTTGAATGGGCTGACCATTAAAAGTGACATCCGTATTTTGTCTTTTTTATGTGTAAATAGGTTTATAGTCTTTTTTTGTGGGTTTCTTTTTATTTTTCATTGTTTGTAGTATTTTTCAAGTAGGTGTATGTGCTCTTGAAAATATTTGATGGCTTGATTGTTTTTCCATGAACTGTCTATTATCGCTGTGTCGTTTGCGAATAGGGCAAGTTGTGTGCTTGAGTGTTTTGGTGTATAATTTATGTAGTGTAGGAATAGTGCTAGCGAGAGGATTGTACCTTGAGGTATTCCTGCGGGTATGTTATGGATTTTTGAGAGTTTGATTAGTGAAAAACGATTTTATGGTTTTGGTTATGTTGTTTGGGATGTTTTGCGTCATTAGTTTATGGATTAGGCCGTTATGCAAACCGTATCGAAAGTTTTTTCGAGGTCGAGTGTGAGTATGATTGTGGATTTTATATTTGTTAAAATTGTGGATTGTGTGATTCTGGCTAGTGTAGTTATGTGGTTCTTTGACATCTGAATCCAAATTGTTCTTGTATTATTAAATTGTTGTTGGTATTGTGTTTGTTGATTCGAGTTAGTATTGTTTTTTTTAATAATTTGGCCAATCGGTCTGTAATTTTGTGTAAATATGGGGTCTTTGTTTCCTTTTAGAAATGGGAGTATTATGGCGTTTTTCCATTGTTTTGCAAAGTATTGGTATATAAGACATCGGTTGAGTATGTACAACAGTTGTAAAACTGTCGTTTTTGGTAGGTTTTTTAACATTTGTTAGTGATTTGGTCTTCTCCGGGCACTTGATTGTTTTCAAGTGTTTTAATGCATTTTTTTATTTAGTTTGGTGTAGTTTGGTGTTCTACGGGGGTAGTTTTTGCGTCTAAATTGTTTAATGATTTGTGTACTTTTTTTACTTATTTGTGTAGTGGAATTGTTTAGAGTTAGTTCATGTTGTCGAAATGAGTTAGCTATTTCATTAGCTTTTCCGGTATCTGAGTATGCTAGGTCTCGGGGCGTGTGTAAATAAGGTGTGTTAGTGCATTGTTTGTTTTTTAGGTTTTTTTCTATAGCAATGTTTTATCTTGCGGTGAGAGTTTTTGAAGAGCTTTTCACATCTTTTTTGTGACTTCCGTTTGTGTTTTAATTTGTTTTATTCTAGTTCTTTAGAACTGTCTTCTCAATCTGTTTCTGTCTTTGATATTTTCTATTATTTATATTTTATTATTTGTGATTGGCTTAAGAGTGTGAGTTGTCGTAGGATTTGAGTATTTTGTTTGTTAATGTTTAAAAAAAATATGATATTTATTTTCTTGAAGTCAATCCACAATTATGTTCTAATTTTTATATTATTTATTTTTAACAAAAAAAATTAGAACATAATTGTGGATTGACTTCAAGAAAACAAATATCATATTTTATTACAATTTCTCCACTTAGAGATATGGATTACTTTAACTATATTGTTAATGTTTTGTTTTCAGTTTCTATATGTTTTGTTTGAAATTTGTTGTTTATTGTTATGTTTTTATTTAGTGATTGTCTGATGTTCTCCCAGTTGGTAAGTGTGCGAGTTTGTTCTTGCAAGGGTATAGGTTTATTTGAAGTAAATTGAAACATAACCGGGAAGTGGTCGAAACTTAAATATTCTAGTGTTTCTATATTTGTGACGTTGGTGTTTTTTGAAATTAAATTTACTACAAAAAAGTCTGCGGGAGTTTATTATATCTAATAGTTTAAGAGTTACAGAATTTTAATGTAATGTGTGACATTTTCGTGCAACTTTGCACACTTGTACCTTCTAACTATTGTATTGGTTATTTTAAGTTATTAAGCAAATAATTTCAATACAAAAATTGTGGCTCCAGACACATGGTGTAATATTACGACCCCGACAAAGCTACCTTTAGCCGCAAAAAAAAGCCGCGGTAGTCACTAAAAGCGACTCGACTGAAACACATATGTTCTACTAAACCGATAATTTATGTTCAAATTTTAAAATGCGTAAACGAAGTAATAATTTAATAAATCTAATTTATAAAGTTTTATAATAAAAACTATCAGTAATTACTAGTTTAAGTCATAAACGATTTCAATGTTAAGTTATCAACATAGGACTAAATTACGTAAAATAAAATTTGAGTAAATTTTGAATGTTGAAATTGTACCAACAGTCAAGCAATTGTAAAGGTTATTAGCGGTATAAATCTGTTAAGACTAGAAAAATGATTCATGTTAAAATAAAGTTCATCTCTTTAATGCTTTTTTATAGTTGGTAGCGCATTTGTTTAATATTAATAGGAAAAAAAATGTAGAATCGGTAAATTTTTATTGCATTTGAAACAAACAGCGCTTGAAAACTTGAAAAAGTTATTTACGCATTGTTTTTTTTTCACTTATCCGAAGAAAAGTTACTGACGGGTGATGTTTTTTTGTACTCGCGAAAGCAGAGTTACTGACGGGCTGGTTTCTTTCACGTACATTTATTATTATTTTTCTTTGAGTGTACGTTATTTATTATTCTACATGTTAGTGCTGTATTTTTTGTTCATAAAGGCTTCTTTTCGTTAATTTGTCTATGAAGTTTATTCATATTGTATATATTATTGAATACTGTTTAAGTTTTCCTTAAGAATCTTTGGCTATTAAAATATCATAGTTGACTTTTAAAAGTCTAACCTATATGTTTCTGTTGAATCAAAGAAATGCCACGTAACAATGGGGGAGGTGGAGAAAAAAAATTAAATATAAATATATAATAATATTATTATACGCAGATGTTGTGCTTACTCTTTGGCTAGCCTCACCGCAGATGGTCGTAGGTCAAGATTCAAGTACAGACAACAATCTTCCTGAGTAAGCAAAATCCCGTTTCGCTACCTTTTTTCCAATAATAATTCAATGTAGGATGTCTAGGTAGAAGAAAAGGAAAATTTCTAGACTTGTAAACCCCCAAGGTACATTTCCCAACTCAAAAATACCCAAAATCCAATAATAACTATTTATTACGAGAAAGCCTCTTAAAAGTAGACAATAAGTATCTACTGGTACGCCATTGGTTACACATAAACATATAAATAATTAACATAGTAAATTACAAGCGGTAGCAGGTCTAAAATAGACTCTGGAAGCAGAGTTAAGATAATGTACGCAACTGTCAGAATTGTAAATGGTAGCAAAAATTTTCGTTTTTCGCCAGCGTTTTATTTATCATCGCCCGAAACGCGCTTGACGTCAAGTGGAACCCGAACGAGTGTTTCAAAAAGGTCACCAATTATACGACCTCGCGAATCGCGAACCGGTACGTACATCCTAAATCCTTATTAGTTACAATTCCGCATTAACTGAATAAAATTTGTTATTTATATGTTTTGATTACAAAGAAATTTAATAGATTCGAATTCGGCGTAAATAATTACATACAAAATAGAAGCAAGCAAACAACGTATCAGAAATTGAGATAAGTAGTCTATAACTTTTACTTCCACATTAACGTGACACTATGAACGGTACACATCGCGCAAACAGGATTCCAGACCCCAAAAACGTTTGGTGAGTAACGACACGCTCCCGGTTGGTTTGTCGGCGGACTTAACAGTTAATTAGATGGTCCTAGATCATCTGGACTTCGGCGAGCACTTTGTCTGAACGAGCTCCCTCCTTAATATTGTACCTCCAGCGAGATTGCGACTTCGTTATTCTATTGCTTATAACGCCATTACAACAGGAACGAAAGTAAAGACGACAACCATAGAAGAAATAGCGAGCAAGGGAAACGAGCTAAAATAACCCAAATTAGTTAATACCTCGTTAATATTCCATTCTAGGTAGATACTAACCTACTTTATGACGCCATTCGAGAAAATATTCGGTCACTTCGTTTATACGTAAAATATCCGACAGGATTTGTTAAATATTTCTAAAATGGAAACGTATTTGCGTAAGATGACGATTGATAAAAGCAAACTAAATTCTTCCCGTACATACTCTAACTAAGAAATATACCGGAAATCACTTCCTAGAGGGCCGACTAATTGCGCCCTCTACCCGCATATAGCTACGAATATCATTCGAGGTCAGATAAAATACGCATAAAAATGGTAAGTTGCCTAACCAACAGGTGAAATTATTACCGAAGTAAGAAAATAATCGTTACAGAAATAAAGAAAATACAAAATTTTAATTTTTCGGTATCAAAGTTAATGTTAGTATACTTTAAATTATTGTAAACAATGAAGAACTTTAATACCGTACAAATTAAACAGAAAATTATAGTTCAAAAATGTTCACGAGTATGGTCAATTGCGACCAAGTTGTCTTAATGCTGTCTGAAGTATTCATATAGTTCGTATTGTCGAACAAAGTGCGGTACTTCGTCGAGAAATGTGATTTTTCAAAGTTTGTCATTAATTTGACTTTATTATCGTTTATTAAACTTGACAACGCCTTTATTGATTAAGAATAATTAAAAAATTTTTTTATTATGGCATCTACTTTAATAATATAGTTATAATTTTGAACACAACAAAATGTTGCTTCCTGATAAGGCTGTAAAGTTGCCAATTCTCAAAAATAAAAATTTTTATCTACCAAACTTTACGCATGAACGTCTTTAATAATTCCAGTAGTGGAAAAAATTGTATATAGACCTGGATTGAGAAATTGATTGTAACCTAAGCGACACATATCTCGAATCAAATGAATTTTGAAGAAAGTTTTTCATAGACTCCAGTTTTTGAATTTTTTTCCAAGTGCGAATCGCGTTTGTTTATCATAGTTATGATTGTGTTTTCGTCTTTTTGTTAGTTAAACTTTAATTATTTTTTTTTTATTTATTGGTTACATTTATTGGTCAGTGTGCAGAAGAATATAAAGGTATAAATACCAGAATTAACAACAGTTTTTTTTTATGGCGCTGGATGTAAATATTTAATTTTTGCAATTTTTGAGATTAATTAAAGTTCTTGCCATAAGAGAAGATCCCTACGTCATTACCTACTGATGTAAGAAATAACATACTGACTATTATATAAGCAACATAAACTATGTGTAAAACAAAGAGGAAAGATTGATTGCATGCGTTATGAATAAAGTTGTTCAATTGACTTCAATCAAGTTGACGTTTTGTCAAACACGGTTTGCTGTCATTTTCGCTTCATTTTGTATCTTTGGTTATTATTATTATTTTGCATTATTTTATTTCAAACTGTTCTTTTTAGAACAAAAACATGTCGGGTTTTATACAAGGTAAAACATTACGCTCTCAGTCTCGCCAAATGGTGGTTAATTTACTTGTATACTTTCAACAAGAAAAGGATAATGGGGGTCCTTTGATCCCATTAACGTCTGTTCAAGAGGTAAGCTAAAGAAAGAAATGATTAACTTGCATTACATTATATTATTTAGAGAGAGTTGCAACTGCATTAGGCATATGCTTAGCTTCTGTTAAGCGGATAAAGTCTGAACACAAATTGAATCTAGTGTTATCAAGTCCTGGAAAGAAAAGGTCACGAAAGAAGTCAAAAACTGTAGACTTGCCAGCATCTTCAAAAATGACTATAAGAAACACGTTGTATAAGATGTACACAAACAGTAAGTTCCGATGAAAGCAACCTTCATAATCTTTCTATAAACTAACTTTTTTTAGAACAACATGTGACTGTGAATTCCCTAAACAGCGAACTCAAACATAAACATGTTTTGTTAAATGATCGCACTTTAAATAAAACTCTGCATTAAATTGGCTTTAAATTCAAGAAAGATGATCACCGTAGATCCTTAATGGAGGCATCACATATAGCCCTTACGAGGATTAAATTTCTAAAACGTTACATAGAAAATCTTAACTCAGAATTTCCACGTGAAGTAGTTTTTATGGATGAAACTTGGATATTTGCTAAAGGAAGTATGGGGAGATCGTGGCAAGATGATAATTTAAAAAGTGTACGTAAACCTGAGGGCTACGATGGAAAACGATTTATTGTCATACATGCCGGTACAAAATCTGGATTTGTAAAGAATGCTTTATTATTGTTTTCATCTAAATCTCAGCATGAAGATTATCATGAAGATATGAAGGATGAAACCTTAAAAAAATGGATTGTGGAACGTTTAGTTAATAATTTGAAAGAATCATCAATTATAGTGTTGAATAATGCATCATATCATTCCATGTTACTAGAAAAAATGCTTTCGTCAAGTTGGAACAAATCTAATTCAACTTCTTGGCTAAACAAAAATAATATTTCATATGTTGCTAACATGGTCAAAAGTGAATTATTTGCCATAGCTAAACAGCACATGAAAGAAAAGAAATATGAAGTGGACGAACTGTTACAACGACACCGACATGAAGTGCTACGACTATCACCCTATCATCGTAAGTTTAAATTAATCGAATTTATATGGGCCCATGCAAACTCATATTACAATAAACACATTGGTAGGGACGGGTATGGAGATGAAAAAGTAATTTCAATGTGAAACGAAGCACTACAACAATGTACTTCCTAATTATGAGAAAAGTGTGTGATTCATACAGAAAAACTAATACAAGAGTGGTATAACCGAGAAAAGTTATTAGACATTACAGTGGAACCTTTAAAAATTAATGTTGGTTTAAACGATTCAAGTTCATCGGAATCCTCAGATAGTGATGATTAAAATAAATGAGGTTTATAGTGTTTTTGAAACTGAACATTTTTTAAAACCAATTGTTACTCAAGATGCTGCTCATTTCGTTGTTTTATGTATTAAAATTACGTTTAAATTGTATTATATGTACATGCGTCGCTGTGCTTAAATGTTTTTTCATTTTAAATTACTTCAATAATTAGATTTTATTTTAGAAAAATGTAATAACTACATATGTTTAAATCTAAATTTCACTTTGATAAATATAATTAATCGAACATAAATTGCAGTCGTTTTTAATATTTATTTTAATATTAGTAATCTCCAATTAAACGAAAATTAATTTTGAAGGTTAAACGTGTTGTGACAGCAAAATTAAAATTCTTATAGGTACCAACTAACCAGGATAGCCAACACTGAATTTTTAATTATAACTAATAAACTAACACTTAATTTGACTAGTGCGTTAATCTTGATTCATATGAATACGATGATGACGTAGGGCTCTTCTCTTATGGCAAGAACTTTATTAACCAAATTTAGAATGTAGGCATTGTAAATTATTTATGTAATACGTGTATTAAAAAAACGACGTTTTTGTTTTTTCTAACAACGTTTTGTATTTTGTTAGATTAAATTTTTTTCAGACCATTTGAAATAAAGCTTTAACCACAGAGGCGCAGGCTGTATCAGAACAGAACACCATTGGATTAAATACGAAGAATATATAGAGTATTGTGCAAATACTTTTAATTTATTTGCGTAGAATTCTTTTGCAGCAACATCATTTAAAAATACTGTAATCGGTTTTTAATATTTTTTTATAAATAACGTTCCAGAAATGTATTAATAGTTGCATATTGCGAAAATATTTACTCTTGGTACATAGCAGTATAACTGTGAGGTTATGCATCAGACATACTCGTGATGTTCGAGTTGTATAATCTACTACTATGATATTAATAGAAACTGTCAAAAAAAGTGTCAGCAATAATAGTATTTTTACATTACGATAATCTAAAAATTATTCAATAATATATCCTGTAGTTCTTGCATAATGTATGTAACTACAGGACCGTTATTAATCTATTTCTTACTGTTTAATTATGGTTAAAGTAGCTACATTCTGATTTAATTTATTATTATTGCCATTATTGATAGTAATTTAAATAAAATTTACTACTCACGACGAATATCTACATTTTGCTTATTTTATCTACGTACCATTTTATTATTCCTGTTTATTCAAATTATTATAAAGAATAATAATAGAGTATATAAAACTTTGGCTGTTTGCAAGAAGGTATTTAGAGAACAAAATGTTTTTAAATTATATTCTTAGTGTATTTTACAGTTGAATTTACAAAAAAAGACATAAATTTTCTTTGTATATGTGGATTGAAAATCATTCAGAATATTCATAACTTGCAGGGGATTAGAAAATATGACGGCTACCCACGATTCTTTTCTCGTTTCTTCAAGTCGAAATCGGAACACGTTTAATTTTAAATATAAACCTACGTTATAATTTACATATAAATAAAAATTTGAAAGTTCAAACTTTTTATATTCTTAAAGAGGTCCATATGTATATAATTTTTGTGTGTTTTATTACACTTTTACTTTTAGTTCACAACAATTCGTTTTAAAAATTTATTTAACAATACATTTCACTGAATTCGTCTTATGGGGAACACTTATTTATCAGGATATGAAACTGGATACTTTGTAATTCAATGATTTTTATAACATTATAAAAATATTATATAAATATTATTTGTATTTTTTATAGAGACCTCCTTTTTTAGTTTTGTGTATTGGTAATTAATTTTCGCATTTCTTGAGAATGAAACAAAAAAAAGACCAACTAATTTAATCAGTCTGTCAAACTATAAGACTTTTTAAATAAATATAACTACAACATAATTCATCACAAGTTGTTTGCTCTGACTTTTGGTTGTTGTTTTCTGTTTCTGTCAATTTACGAACATGTTTTTACATTTACACAATTCCATTTTACGGTATGTATTATAATCTTTACATATGTTTAATAACGTAATTTTGATGTAAAGAAATTAAGTGTGATGTTTCTTATGGCACACTTTCGTAGTGGCGTTATGAATTGCAATTTTATATAGAACAATTTAGATATGAATAAAGATAAACACGAGACACCCGTTATATAAAAAGCTTAAAATCTTTACTTATAATGTCATGCACAATTGTACAATATTGAATAGTAAAATGGTAGAAAAAAGTAAGAATGTATTTTTTTTTAATCGTAATTAAATTGTAACGTTTAAAATTGTACCGGGTGGTACGATAAATTGTGTGTAACTATAAACTCTCCATTTTTTCAATATTTTTAAATGATTAATTTTATAAAAAGAATTAAAGTAAAACTTAAAAGTCCTAATTTTTTTTAAATAAAAAAAGGTTCTATTTGTTTTGCTTTAAATGTAATGTTTTTGAGAGCTAATGCGGTAATAAAAGACAAGAATAAGCAGCCGAATAACAATTATTTTAAAATACTACGGTCTTCAATATACTATTGGCCGAAATTCTACCAAATTGGCAACACTGCACTGCACTTTAAATACATTTTTTGTGCTGCCAACATCGCAAACGTCAATATTCGTTCGTTAGTGTAGTTACGTAATAAACGAAAAAAGCTCTAGGGTGGCAAAATGAAAACTAGGAATCTACATGAAAATAAGTGTTCAAAATCAATTAATATATTAGAATGAGTATGCGACAGGTGGAAAAATCATTTTAAAAATCTTGAAATTCAGTTAAAATTGAAGAAAAACGATGTTAAAGATAATGTCAAATCTGACAGATTTAGTAATAAATGTACTACCAACATATTATTTTTCTGTTGATTTTTTTTATTTTTTCAAAAAAGAATGTAATTTTATGAAAGGCAACACAAAAAATAATGTACATTACTCTCGTCGAAAGAATCATAGCATAAGTCACTCACATGCAACGCTCGGCCGTGCGGCCTCGCGTCGCATTAACGTTCGTTATGCTATTTCTTACTTTCGACTCTTGTTACGTAAACTACTGATACGATGGCAACGAATGAAAACTTTAATTATAACCACAGTGTTTCGAGACGAAGTTAAATTAAACGGAATTAGAATATTAAACATGTAGCATTAAAAACATTAGTTCGCGGTGTTTCATCTGGGAAGCGCTTTGAAATCTTACGATTATTGGTTATTAAAGGATACTAATTGAAAAAACATTTTGTTAGCTTCCGTAGTTTATCACTGAAAAACAAAATACTTGAAGCAACAGGACCAGTTTTTGTTTTATTTTTTTTCCATTTTAATCGAAGAAAAAAATTGTCGACCCAATCTATCTTGAAGACAATGACGTCTGTCAAATATCGCGTTGTGAATTAATATCAAAATGCACAAATACGTTATGAGCATGGCAACGGTTAAAAATAGAGAGTAAGAAAAATATATTAATATACAGTAAAATTCTTCTGTCGACTATAGATGTTGAAAACGCTCTTAAGAATCGCAACACATCGAATAAGCTTAAACTTGAACTGGTTGACAACGCATTGTGGATGTGGTTCTGCTAAGAAAGAATGAGCGTTGATATCTGGACTAATTTTAAAAGATAAAGCAACTTTGCGCAAAAAACTACAAGTAGGAAGTGAGTTTGCAGCTGGTGAAAGCTGTATTGATAGCTGGAAAACCCGTCATGGCGTCTGCTTTGTTTTATTTTTTGGTGAAAAACTATCTGCTGATGCCGAGGCGACTAAGGTGTTTCCAGAAATTGTCAAAGAAAATAAACAGATACCTTGTCAACTCTATAACAAAGACGAGACAGGCTTAAATTTTAAAATGGTGCCAAACAAAAAGCTTGCTACATCAAATGAAACCACGGCAGCAATGAAACTTATAATATATAGGGTCTTGTTCCTTGCAGCAATTCAAAAACATAAACTTAGTTTTTCTTGGCGGTTTATTCCGCTTGGATGGACTAGAATCTTTTGAAATTGTTACGAGAATTTTTTTGTAACTTAATTGCTAGCGACTAACTTAGTTTGGTTCGGTGATTGGATCATAGGTTTCGACCTGCTAAATATTGGGCAATTTAAAAAGGCGCCAGACCGGTGGAAGATTAGAATGGGAAATAGCGTTTAAATTATCCAAAGCTGAAAGAGAACAAATGACAAAACAGAGGTTGTAACAACGAGTATATTTAGTTTATCACAGAAAGAGAGATTATAAAAGAAAAACTAGGTAAATTTATATAGGTGCGATCCAACGTTAGAATGTAGGTCAATATCACAGACAATAATTGTTGAAGCAAGCAAGATGAAAAGAATTGAAGTAGGAAATATAATACTTACAATTTAGTTTTTTTTCAAAAAATACAACTAGCTAGTAGCACCTTCACAGAGTTTCTTAAAATTTGCTGAAATAAACAAACACGTACATCCGGTGTTATCACAATTAAATTCTCTTCTGTTCATACGATTAGTGAGAAAACCAAATGCGCTGTGTTTACCCAAATTAGTTATGTCATTTTGGTAAGTGGGTTAAATTAGCGACGTGGCGTCATCATAGCAATTTTCCCAATGAACGAAACGGGTTTTAATAGCTCCACATTAACGGAATAACGTGTGGGTATCCAGAAACCGCTAATGAGAATACGGGAAAATAAAAGTATATCACAAAAATATGAATCAATGTTCCTCCAGGAACATTTTTACAAAGCACAATCACCGGAAAAGTAAGTTTTCTTCCATCGATAATTCAATGTCAAACATTAACGAATTGACAGTATCACTCCCAATGCAGCGAAAAATGGTTGTTCCGGGAATAAATTTTATACGGTACAAACATAATACCGAAATACTTTTAACATAATATCTTGTTTGTGCTCTACTGCTGTTGGATAATGCATCATTACATCTATCTGAGGAGGATTTAGTGAAATGGGGCATGAAAGCTATCTTTTTTACCAAATGTCACATCACTTATCCAACCAATGGATGAGGTAGTGATAGAATCATTAAATAGGCGGTATCGCAGAAACTATATCAGCTCAATTTTGGAAAAATCCGAAGAAGGTTGTAACATTTTAATCGAAAACCACTCAATATCAAAGATACTGTCCATACGATTACTAAGTTATGGTATGAACTTAAACCTGACACGCTGCGCTACGCGTAAGCTTTGACCGAAAGTGACCGAATTGAAGACGAGCATAACAAAGACACACAGGAAATCGGTAAAGATCTACAAGCTCTAGAAGCGAATGTTCCTGTCAGTGAAGCCAAGGAGTGGATTGTGTTACGTAAATGTACTCGTAACTTAAAAGCAGGCGGCTAGGTCGATATTCCGAAGAGAGAGTTGCAGATGGTCATCGGTGTGCGAATTACTATAAATAAAAGAGCGCCAAAACGAGAAAATATTTATTGCAGATTCCTTATTTTACAAAGACAGAGAAAGAGGTTAAAACAGAACGGTGTAGAACTATCAGATATGAGTAAGTGAGGGTTCGTTAATAAACATCACAGGTAGAAATGGTTTTGCGGGCCCCTAGATAAGGCAACACTCCGTACATCTAATTATCGTGTTATAATTCGTAAGTCTAACTGAATCGGTAAGTAAAGAATAAAAACTCGAATCGATGCGAAATACAGTGACTTTCGCAATCAGAAGCAGAACACACTTGCGATAAACGCAATCCACAAGGACACAAATACCTAATTAATAGAAAATGAAGGATATGTACTTACGATAGGCCAGTGATGCTAATAGTTATTGGCATACCTGAATCGTTTTCTAAAATTGCTAAAAGTGAAGGAACAAGAAAAATTAGATTTAAATTGATATCACAAATAATTCGCTTGAAATTCAACCATTGAACTCTATTACTCCGAATGCGCAAGCTTCCAAATGACTGTCACTCATAGCATCGCAGGTGTGTCTTCAAGTTAATCGTCCGTTACCCAAATATTTCGACTTGACACCAAATTACGCCTGGGAATTGGTGTAAGTAGCCAATGTCTTCCATTATGCGTGATCCCAACTTATCGACTCGATGTACTTAACAGAGTAGCAAAAAGGGGGCTTTACGGAATGAAACTTATACAGTACGAAAATTACATCGAAATATTTTTAACATAACAGTTGTCCAATATAATATTACATTTTTTCAATAATGATAAAAGCTTTTGTGTGATTTATTGCAATGTTTACTGTGAATAACGTCTTATTATAAGACGTGTATTAGATATTTAATTTTTTCGGATAATACGATTTTTTGCGTTCCGACCATATCTTCAGTCCAAAAATAAAGAATTAGAGCCGTTCTATTGTAGTATTATCACTCAAAATATCAAAAAAGTGATTTGGCAACTCTTTTTGGACAACACAACAATAATATAAGAAACAGTTAACTGTGAGTTAACGTGACTTTGATTTTGGTTGACTTGCTATGTACAGAGTGGCCCGCTAAGAACGGCCGTATCTCAGGAACGGTTTATAGTACAGCTTTGAGACCAGAAAATTATATAACAATTGGCCACGAGAAATATCTAGAAGTTGTTTGTAGATTTGTAGGTCGACCGCTATAGGGACAAAACAAAAAAAATTCGAAAACGGTTAGAAAATTTACTTAATTTCGGTCTATCACAAATGTGAAAATTGGAAACTTCATACAATTTCTTACATTTTTATTTGGAAAAATTGTGTTCTATCTTGTAAAATAGAAAATGAGAGAGAATGAATTTATTTAAAGAAACTTCTTATTAGCTTAGTTCTTTAACCAAAGTTTACAAATTAATACAAATTTAATCTTGATAGACGTGAAAGATAGAGTCGTAAGCTTCGTAGTGTTAGATTATAAACTGAATCTAAAAAGGCGCCAAAACGACGAAAGACTTAAATGGGAGACACCGTTTAAATCTACCCGCAGCTGAAAGCAGAAGTGGTAACACAGTATATATATTTATTTTATCACAGACAGTAGTTCAAAAAAGACGAAGAAGGTGCTTAAACATAGTTATATATTAACATTAGCACGTAGGCAAAATATAAACTACGGCCTCGACTGGGCAACACCTCGTACAGTCGGCCTAACTTTTACATTCAAAAAAGGAATGACTTTACATTCCTAAATTAAAGTGCAAACGTACGAAAATTAAAGATTTAGAAAATCAAAGTACACCGTATGTGACACAACAAAAATATTTTAACATTAATTGTGATTACATCCTAGCATGTACGTACGGTCGACTGACCACCAAAGTATTAAGAATTAAAGTAAAAATTTAATACTTACAATTAGTTTCCTTTAGGTATCGACTAGCTAGCACATATCCTGTCAGCATTACCTAAAACTCAATTGAAATCTAATTTAAAAAAAAACACGTACATACGGCGTTATCACAAATAACCCCGATTCTACACACGATCGGTGAAAGTAAACGACTGCGCCTAGTTTCCCTTAAATTGATTTCATAATTTGTTTTTGCAAACATTTTATCCAATACGTATTCTACTCGTATCCAACCCTCGACGATGTAGTAATATTGTTACATCGACGGACGTCGTCATGGAAATTTTCCCAATTGTAACATCTGTTCATTATCTGTAGAAAGAAAGACATGTGTGGGGTGTGGGAACCCGCTACAGGCAATTACAAAAGAATGAAATTAAACTACAAAACAAGAAATAAGTTCTCACCCCGAATACAGATTTTCACTCAGATCGCTATAATATTCGATTGCAATTCACAGGGAAGTGTGTGAAATACTTAACAATGAAAACCTTATTAGGCGTATACAACTCTAATGGATGTCCGCATTCTTCAAAATTCAACGAAAGAATAAAATTGTGTTCGACAATTTGACATACTAGCCCTACTCCAACAACGAAAAGTAGGCGTACCGAGGCCAAATTTTATACTAGAGAATTTTGAACATAACGTGTATTTTTTCAAGTTGAAATCTAATCATGCAATTAATTACGGTTTAAAAAAAGTAGACTAACTTATCAACCAAATAGCAACTACCGGATACAAATATATTTTTCCTGTCTTGAGATATCTTAAGAAATGTGTAAAGGGTGCGGTTGCGAATCTTTCTGTAAACTGTAATGGTATGATTTATATATGAAATTTGGTTTAGTTTTTTTTTCACAATTAGTAAGTACACCTATCTTTTAATTTTTATTTTTGATATGAATGCTTTTCTTGGCCATGAATTCTTTTTGTACTTCATTTCTAGTCCTATTCAGGGAGTTGTGCCTTTATAAATCTTTAATTGGATCATGATTATATCACGGTAAATTTACAAATTTCCAAATATCTTGTTACGTAAGTTTAACCGTAACTCAGTGCAGGCGGCAACTCAAAACACTTTGGAGAGAATGGTACTCGGTGTGTGTAAGGTAACTACAAGAACGCCAAAATGGTAGATATATTAACTAAGCAGTTTCCGTTAAAAGTTAAAAGCGAGGTAGAATTAGAGCAGATAAATAAATAACTTTACATTCACAATGAATCCACGTTAGTGAATACAACACGAATGTCACATATCACGAGCTTAAGCGAAACAGAGCGCACCGTTTAATTTATTACATGCAAGAAAGTTTTATATTTAATTTTGACAATTACTCCAATATGTACGTACAAGTGCGGGTAAACGACTGACAATGTAGGAAAAATTTGTATGTGAGAAACAAAACACTGACAATTTTGCGCCCTGGAATAAGCGATTAGCTAATGGCACATCTAACACAAATTTCGTAAAAATGCTGAAAAGTAAATTATTACATACATACAGCGTATTATAAATAAATGCTTCAGTTTTATACGAATATGTTAAGAAATAAAGTCAAGTGCGTTCCTCGACGTTAGTGTAGATATTTTAGTAGGTGTCCTTTCCAATTTGTTTATAATGCTGTTTGGAATCTTAGCAGTTGAAACGATGGTTTCGATGTCCTCAATTAACATATAATACGCACCCAGAACAATTCTAAATACTCCATGCGTGCCTTTGAATTGTTCATAAGAATTTTCCAAATCGAATGAACAGATGCAGGTATCTCAAAGTTAAATGACCATGTGCAGGTAACCAACGTTAAAAAACCATGTGCAGGTAGCCAACGTTGAAAGACCATGTGGAGATAACCAACGTTGCTCGATAAATTCCTCATAACCACTTCCTAACTCGCCATTTGCTATTCAAAATCAGTGTGGATAATTTCAGATACTTAAAAATGTGAAAACGCATCGGCTTGATACTAGCACATACGTGTGACTTTCTTAACGCTACCTTTTTATACATGCAGTATGTAAAATCACCTATCATAGGACAAAATTCCTACATTATAAAAACCACACCAAAATATTTTTAACATAATTTGTACAAAGTATACAATGCTTTAACAAATTTATTGGAAACTGTTTGGAAACAAATTTTCATGACAAAATAAACTTTTATATACTATACTGCTACTATAATACAATATGTTTCTTTTATATTTGATCATGGTATCGTTAGTCTGCACCGCAAAATGTCTTTGTCAGCTAGTTTAGTTGTGATATTTTTCAATATCTACTGATTTATCTACAAACCACTTTTACTTTATCACCTAAAAGATGAATCTTTGATATTTGTTTCTATAGGGTCAGACATTATTTTGACTACTTTAGCCCCCTCCTACTGATCCATTTTTCTGAAAAGAGATTATGCAAAAAACCTCGTACTCAGATATCGCATAGTTTAAAGGATTTAACAATTAATTATAACACAGCAAAATTTTTGCAGGTTTATTAAAGTACAGGATATCCTTGCTATTATTGCTCAAAAACGAAGGAGGTCGTTTTGAGAATTTGAAAACATGATGTTTTATTTAAAAATTGCATTTAAATGTTCTCATTTTACTTCATACGTAACTATCACATTAAATATTGCTAAGGCAATGTAATTTATGTAATTATTGGAAAAGACCTTTCCATGATGTCTTCTGCAGAGGAGAGTAAATTAACGCCTGTCATTTTCATATCAACAATTGTTCCATTGGAAACTAAAATCTATGGATTTTATTAAGTAATTGTTCTTATAAGAGTTATTTAGGGTGTTTAGAATGAAACACAGTATATTGTTAGTCTCAATATCTAGTTATGGATTTTAGTGTTGAAAACACTTATAGGATGGTTAATTCGAAGGTTCGTGTACGAAACGATGATACGCTCACATGAAACAACGCTGGAACTTGCGGTGGTGCCCAATTTCACTTCATTTTTTGTATTTTTTGACTGCAATGTTTATTATTATTAAACAAGATACTCTTTATGTTTTGTTTTGTTTTCAAAATATAATAGGTCTTAATTTCATTCAGCAGTGATGAAAAATAATTATAAATTATAGTAATTGCAGAATTAGATCCGCGCGAGCTTCCGTCTTGTATGCTGCAAAAACGGTACAATATAGATGAAAATCGCACATAAACAATTTATTGAGCACAAAATCTAAAAAAAAAAGTTCGCGGGAGTGTATAATCATATCTAATAGTTAGAGTTACAGAATTTTAATGTAATTTTCGTGCAACTTTGCACACGTGTATCTTCTAAACTTTTGAAGGTAATTGTACCCTTCCGCCGGACTTTTTTATAGTCAGTTTTATCCTTTATAAAAATGTTTATGTGGAACTTTCCTCTATCTTGCACCGTTTTATGGTAATAGTTTATTGGTTATTTTAAGTTATTAAGCAAATAATTTCAATACAAAAATTGTGGCGGTTTCGATGCAGGCATGATTTACAAGAAAAACAACTCTTACGACACCGGCAAAGCTGCCTTTAGCCGCAAAAAAGCCGCGGCCAAAGCCAAAAGCAACTCGACCAGAACACACATGTTCTAATTTATGTTCGAATTTTAAAATGTATAAACGAAATAATTTAATAAACCTGATTTATAAAGTTTTATAATAAAAACTATCAGCAATTACTGGTTTAAGTCATAAACGGTTTCATTGTGAAGTTATCAACATAGGACGAAAAATTTGAGTAAATTTTGAATGTTGAAATTGTATCAGCAGTCAAGCAAGAATATTATTAGCGTTGTAAATCAGTTAAGACTACAGAGAGGATTCATGTTATAGTAAAGTTCATTTTTTTTTGTTTTTTGATAGTCAGTAGCGCATTTGTTTAATAATAGGAGAAAAAATTATAGAATCTGTAAATTTTTAAATTGTTAAGGGGATTCATATTTACAACTTATCAAAAGTTAAGATTACAAAAAAATGTTTAACTTTCATTTTTTGAAAAATGTCAAATATGAAAATTTGTAACTAGATAATTAAAAAATGTAAGTTTTACAAAATGTTAAATGTAAATTATTTTAAAAAAGGAAGATGGTGCAATTTAGAAACAAATCTAAGAAACTTTAAGTTTAAAATCATAATTGAAATTGGTTTGATTTTCAACAAAAAATTGTTATTTGATATTTTAATATAAATCAACTCGAGTAATTCAAGAATTTGTTTGTTATTGATGTTATTAAAAGGATGAAATAATTTGTAAGAAAACATATCCAAAACGTGCAAATGTATATTTTACTGAATTTGGATTAAAAAATAGTTCAAATACATTATTAGTATACATTCTTATTCTTGAAAATTATAATAAACCTTGTTCATTATATTACGTAGGTAATATTGTGTTTGTTTTCAACACCTTCCGATAATTGCAAGATTTGCGATATCTGTGAATTTTTTGTTAAATATTTAGTATGCAATAAATTGTTTACTATATACTATGATTATTGATTAAATATTGTATATTTTAATAACCATTAAGTTCCCGCTTTTCTAATTGTTTTTTAATTTGTATTCAAGATTTTGACTAAAGCACTAAATACCTGCGTTTCAGCTTTATCTTTCTTTTATTATAATTGCGAAATTAAATTTTGTTTTAAAATTGTTTTTTCATTTAATTTTCAGACGTAGTAATTGGGTAGTAATTAGAAGAGTGATAATATAAATTCTACATATTTATTTTCCACATGCTAATAATACGCCCATCTTTATTCGATTTAGCCATATTATTTTAATTTGATCGCTTGAATGTACAATTTTCTATTGTATTCGGTTATATATTGCACATAAATAACTGTTAAAGTATTACGGTTGTTTTCACTAAATGAGGAGTAAAGGTTTTACACTTTCTTCCTTTTTAGTGTGCATCGTGCACATTTTCTGCATCTGTTTGTTAATGTAAATGAACCGGTAGAAAATTAATGAATATAATAACTAGTTGCACATTTCTTTCATCGCATATAAATTATCCGAAAGCTTCGAGCGTATCAATTAGTCGTGTTTAAACTAAAAGTTTTGCGTTTGTGGATTAGGGTTTGGCAATTGAAATATAACTCAACAACGTCAAATGCAGTTATGAGTATTCATATACCCGATCAAATTTACTCGCTTACAATAACCTTAAGGTTAAGTCTTTAAGGTAAATCCCTAATAACAATAATTTGTAGACATTTTTCATGTCTCCAAGTGTGAAACTGACAAGGTGTTTGCAGTTGAGATACATACCACAAGGAACTTATGCATTTTAGATCTCTATCGCACTCGCACGCTAGCTTTAAAAAAAAGTTAAGAAACTGTGTCTTTACTAAGATAACGCTGCAGATAATTTGAACGAGTTTCTCACAATTACTATGTAAATCGATTGTGGTTATTGAGAAATATCGTTAAATTGATAGATTTATGACACGAGACTTTAGTAAAACTTATTATAAGCAGAAAGACTTTTTGTAACGAAGTACTTGTCCACCTTCGACACCTATCATTAAGAAAATCACTAATGTAATTGTTTGCAATTTCAATTTTCTTATACCTACTTGCTGGTAATTTATACGAAGTAAATTTGCTCGAATAAAAAAATTAATTGAATACCTAATTACATTGTTGACAAGGTTTTAATTATGGTGGTTATCGTAAAAAGGTAAATTATATTCGAGAATTATACGAACTAACGTTTGAATTGAATTGGAACCATTTTAATTAGAAGAACTTTGTCACTTATTTTAATTGTGTTTGTGTTAACGTATTTCATTGAATTTAATTTATCGTTTATATATGATAATTCAGCGTAGTCGAAGGAAATTATTTTATAGATATACTGCAATATGTGGATTTCAATGACTTAACTAGAATGGTTTTTTCCAGAAGCAAAATACAATTATTTGTTATGCATTCATTGTACCCTAATATTTAGTATTTATGCATTAAAAGACTAATTGTTGTATTCAACGAATTTGAGCAAGTATACTCTATTTGTTATTCGGCATAGTTCTGGCAAACTTACCATTTATTTAAAATTCAAAATATTTAAACAATAAGAAATTTTTCTACTATTAGTTGTGCAGGCTTTCAGTATTACGTATAATATAGTAGGTTGGGAAGTTGCAGTTTTTTAAGTGCAGGTAAATAATATTACATTTTCTGAAAATTCTATAACTTTTAAAGAAAAAAAGTTTACAAAACTGTTTACCAGGGGAAAGAGATTTTATTTAATGTTATTTTAAGAATTTAAATCGTTCATTAAACAAATTAATTTGATTTTAAAAATATAAGTTATTTGAAGTTCTCGCTTAACTAACTGTGAATATTACTGAATTAAATATATTTTAGACATAATCAATACTTAAATTAATAATGTTTTTAAACAATTCTAGTAAGTTTAACAAAAAAACCAACGTTATCTATTAATACATATTTGTATTATAAATCACAATTACGAATTACGTCAAAATAAATTCAATTTCAAGATTTTTTAAACGACTTCTTCACTTGTCGCATACTAGTTCTAATATAATAATTAACTTTGAACACTTAGTTTTATGTGGATTTCTAGTTTTCATTTTGCCACACTAGAGTTTTTTTCGACTATTACATAACTACACTAACGAACGAATATTGACGTTTGCGATGTTGGAAGCACAAAAAAGTATTTGAACAAATTGGCATATAGAAGTAGTACAGCAAATAATTTTACTGTAGTTCTTTGTTATTTTGATGGATTTAGATTTTTTCAAAAATAAAGAAAAATTTTATTTTATTAAAAATATTACAAAAAAAAATTAAATGAAACAAGAACTCATATAAACAGTATTTGAAATTATTTTGATTTTTTTTTAAATAGCTCCCTTATGTTTTGCGCTATTAGATTCGTAGAAAAAATTGAACAAAAATAACATACGAGTGTATAAAATCAGTATTTTTTAAGTAAACATTAAATCATAGATTAGGACTCGTTTGTACAAATAAAAAGAATGATCCAATCGCTTAATGTTTATTTTGACATTTGTTAGATTAATTACACAAAATACTTCAATAAATTTGTTGGTTTTGTTAAAATGTTTGGGACTTGTTTTTTCTAATCAAGCTTATGTGAATTTAATACTAATTCACGGAGAATGTAATAAAATTGTAGTACGGACTATACGAACTTTTATGGAATGCTACCCAGAACGTCCTCAACAATTTGTGGATAGTGTAAGACGTCTGGTTCAAAATTTGGAACGTGTTGGCACATTTACCAACCCTAAATAAAAATGCATCAAGCCAAGTAGCTTGGCTTGAAACGTTAACGCTTGGCTTGGGTTTGAAATCAAGTTTTTTATGGCCTTGGAACACTCACTGCCAGAATATAAACAATCACCTGATAACTTCGAACTGAAGTGAAGGGATAACGCGTCGTTTAGTATATCGAATCAGAGGTGATCCATGCCTGTATATGAGTGTAATAAAAAAAATAATTAAAAAACCCAAATTCATCGTTACATTTGCTTATTTATATAATTATTAATTTCATAATAAGAAATACACAATCAACATTTTATGGTTACAGCAATACTAGATTTATTCACGTGTAGTAGGCAGGGTAATAAGCACAAAATGCTTTACAGAGTATTCACGATGCAAAGTTTGAATGTGTATACTTGATAACGCGTTTGCGCTAGATTTCTGATAAACGCCTACAAACTTAAGGAAAAATTTTCTTGTGGCGTTGAATAAATTTTTTTTCTTGTTTGGTCTAAAGTGATATTTTGCAATTAAAGTGTTCAGACCGGTTTTCTCTATTTAAACAAGTCAAGATTTAATCATGTGATAAATACTGGCTATAAAACATCTTTATGTATTGCGTTAATTGTATTTCTCTTTAATTATCCGTTATCTACAAAATAAATTGTTAATAAAATAATTACTTTATTTATTCGTATTTACATTGATCTAACTTAACAAGATGTACTTTGTGTACTCAATTATCGTTATCTGCAGTTGTAACCAAAACAAGACTTCGGCTAAATAAGCAAAAAACATTGCAATGCAAGTAGTATAAATTATATTTAGTTTCCTTAAAACTCAGTTCGGCAACTTGCTTAATTTCTGTTTTGATTTCTTCAGTTGATGTTGTTTGCTGAAATGATTTATATAAATTATGTTCGATTAACTTTATTTTGGGGTATAAATATTATGTCAAGGTAATATTATTTTCAAGAGCTTGGAAGCTTGGTAGAAGCTTGACCTGTAAAAGCTTGACTTGGTTAATATTGAACTTGCCTTGATTATTTAAAAGCTTGGTTTGATTTTTCAAAAGCTTGGCTTGATTTCAAGGGAGGAAGGGGCAACTATAGTTGACTTTCGTGTAAATTCTTGCAATTTAATAAACTGCTAAAACCTATATTGACTTGGCACCAACAACTATTGTGAGAATACTTATAAAACATGATTTTAGATCATATGGTTTACACCTAGTACAAAATGTGAAGCAATCCCATTTTATTTCTTTTTTTGTGAATGTGTATTCTAAAAATACAAGAAAAATAACCCTATTTGCGATTGGCATCATCAAAAACTTTGGAACTTTGACTTGTTTTGTGGAATTCGTGATAACGATTTTTTTGACATTTTCGAGGACAATTTGAGAGGTAAAAAATAGTGTACCATGCATTGTAGCAATTTATGATCTAAATTGTAGGAGAAACTTATCTTCAAATTTTGTATACCCGAATTCAACCCCGATTAAATAATATACTAGATCACAGAGAAAATTTACGGTACCAACAAGATGGCGCACCTTCTTACAATACCAACGATGTCTCGAGAAAACTTTAGGAAATTTTTGAAGATTGTTGGTTTGCCAATACTGATCCCCTTTTAAGGCCACATAGGTGACCTGATTTTACTGCAATGGATTTTTTATTTTTGGAATAGAAATAAAAATATTGTTTATACTACTTCATTAACTACTAAAGAAGATTGCATTGCAATGGTGTGCAAACCATTCAATTCACTTTCTTTTCAAGAAATTCAAAAAGCTACCAATGAAATGGTTACAAGACGTTTTAAACAATCCCTTAGATGTAACGGGAAACATTTTGAGCACTTGTATTGTTGTAATTAGTCTTACATTTCTAATTTGTTCCTGTAATTTTTTCCATTAAGAATTTTTTCATTAGAAAAACAAACACAATTTTTTTTTAGTTTACCTAAAAAGTACTGATTTTAGATACTTATGTATATTTTGTGATACAAAAAATGCAACACCAACAAGGCTTTAGAATGTTTGTACCATACTTGCCAGAAATGTTTAACTGTTAGTCAAAGGTAGTATTGATTAAAATTTCAAAGAAATTAAACAAAAGATAAAGGAATTTTATATTAATAATGTGTTGGACTTCCCCTATTAGTTACACACTCCCGCATCCTTCTTAGCATTGATTCCACCAGGTGATCGATTTCTTCACGAGGCATTGCATCCCAGGCAATCTGTAATTTATGACGGAGAGCTTTCAGTGTCTGTGGAAGATTGACTAATTGCTTGAGTCTTCTACCAATCATGTCCCACACATGTTCGATAGGCGTAAGGTCGGGAGATCTGGGTGGTCACGGCAAAGTATTTACGTTAATCACTTCAAAGCGGTCCATAGAGTGCCTTGCAATGTGGGGAAGGGCATTATCCTGTTGGAAAACCGGGTCTTCTAGCTCCTGGAGGAATAGAAGGATATGGGGTTCTACCGCTTCATCAACATATCGGTGGGCACCTACTTCCATAAACAATAGCGCGCCATATCATAACCTCCACAGTGTGGTAAATATATGCTCAACAGAAAACTGCGACATTCTCCACGTCTACGTCTGATCAATATGTGACCATCTTGTATTCCCAAGCAGAATCGGGATTCGTCACTGAAGACTACTCTATGCCATTCCACGTCTCAATCCAGTCGCAAGGTACACCACTCCAAACGATGATGTTGAAGACGAGCCGTCATCGAAAGCACAATATGTGGTCGATAAGACTGAAAACCAAAAGCTCTAATTCGACGGTAAACTGTACAAAGGGTTACAGAAAACTCTTCGTTTCGAAACCAATGGTTGGTTATGGCTATTTATCATGTACTCAAGAATAGTCCTCTTAATACCATTAATTGAAGATAGCGGTTCTGGGCCATATTTGTCTGTCTTGGCCGTCCACTTTTTCGTCTACGACGTTCTTGACCTTCTCTAGAATATGCTTGAGAATTGCAACCAAGAACAATACCGAAATCGACTTAATCTCTCAAGAAATATACCAGATAGTTTTGATTGAAACAACAATCAAGGTCAAATTCCATGGCTACTAGATTCTTTTGAATGAAATTTTAATCAAGTACTACCTTTTACTATTTAAACATTTCTGACAAGTTTGGTCCAGAATGATGTAAAAAAATGTAGGGTGTTATTTTAAAAAAAATGAGTTCTCTGAACGGTTTTGTAAATAATGGAATTTAAGTAGAGACCTGCGAATGACTAAAAAATTAAAAAAATCAAAATAACTCAAAAACAAATGAGAATCGGTAGTATGCTGTGTTATCAAACTCATATATTTATTTTTAATAAAGAATTCCAATACACCAATAAAACATCCATTTCTATTTAAAATAACAGAGCTAATGTCTACGTCTGGTATAAGCATAATATAATTGTTGGTATGTTCAGCATGCAATTTATTCTGCACACGACACATCTGTTCTTTTCTGGATTGAATAATACCAAGATTGTATCAGAAGGAAATGTAAATTTTGAAGTGAGTTTGGGTATATTTTTAATCTGCAATACTTAGGTTTTCAAGCTTTGATATCACAACCTTGAATCCTCAGGTGATATGCCAGTATAAGACTGAAGATTCTATACATACGCTGATTCATTATTACATAAAACCCGAAATTTACGTCCATACTTTGCTTGTTTATTTGGCATGCACATCCTGAATGGACATCTATCTTTAAATTCGACTAATTGTTTTTCAACGGCCACGTTTCGTTTTCGCCGAGATTGAGTAATATTGGGAATATTTCTACCTATTTTTTTGCCGTATAATTGTCAGCTTCTCTTTAACTGTGAGTATTTTATTTACCAATTCTTGATTTTTTTTGAAAAACTCCGAAGCTATTACTTCAACATTACGGAAACTTTCGGCTGATTCATTATGAGATTTAAAAACACTAGTCTTCTACATCGAGATCTTTTTATTTTTTCTTCTGAATATATATATTTTTTAATATTATATGATAGGTTGCAGGTCTCAAAAATAACAAAAATTATGATAGTAGGTTTAGTTGTTTTTTTCTGTAATGGAGGCTCCAATGATCATTCAATAGCTTTATCTTTAGATAAAATAGTTTTAGAATTTTGAACAATAATTTCAAGTTCATCTCCATCTGACTCCACTTCTTTTGTCGCAAAAACGGCAATCTTTCTTTTCTGATGCTTTCCACTCATTGAAACAATTACACAAGTTCACATTTGACTTATTCATTGCGTATGGTAATTCATTTCACGCCGAAGGCGCTAAAGATGTAGTTCTCTGGAAATTCAAAACGCAAACATTGGCTGCAATTAACATACAGCACGTTTTGTTACACTACAGAAACGTAACGTACAATCACACTCATATTCCATAATACAATGTTTAGTTTAAAACAACTTATTTTACACAGCAGAACAAAGCAAAACTATTGGATTGGGACAATAACAGCGCTGCATCAATCATTCTATTGAGAATGATCGGTGATCGCAGTAGCGCTTATTAAATACTGATTGCCTTTGGCTATTTATAAGCTTCCGATTGTTTTTTTAAGAAGCTAAAATATTTTTAATAATAAAAATAAATGCTAACAGAATCGGTTTGTCGGTTAATCCAAGACTGTAACTAAAACCCACAACTAAAAGATTTACGCAGTCATACGACACAATAAACGTAACAATTCAATTCAATAGAAGAAAACAGTTTTATATATATATATGTATATTTGAGTTTTTTAAAACTTTTAATTGCTTTAATTTTTAAGCGAATGCGAAAATAAAAAAATGCAAAAATAGGTTCCATTTTAATATTGAGGAGGACGATTTTTGACGTTTAAATGACATTTGTAAAATCAACCCCTTGACCCCCAGCAACTACCTTTAATTTTTTTTAAACGGCACGACTATACTTGTAATACGTAATTTTTTGGGAAATCTAATAAGGAATTTAACTGCTTGGTTTATAATTTTGACAAAATCGAAGTAATAAACTTAATGAAATATCAAGTTTGTTGTGTTTTAATACCACTCATCTACTAAAAGTGTGATAAAAATGAAATACAAGAAAGATTTTGTTTTTGTGGTCTGCTTATAATCACCTTGTATAAAAATTTGATACAATAATCACCACAGGCTAGTTACATCCGTTAACAAAAAGCTAGTCTACGAGAAGTTAACAGCAAAACACTACTATACTTAAGTAAAGTTAATTGACACATAAATTACATTTGAATTGATTACAAAACTAAAAATGTATGTATTTGTGGCACGGGCTATTGTTTTTACGTAAAACAAACGATTATTTTGCATGCTACTTAACGCTTCTAAAGAATAAGAAAGAATTTAATACTTGCTCAGAAGTCCTTTCCGCTAGATCCAGACGAATAAGGTTCAGCGAGCACTGTAAGCTAAAATATGAATAAAAAGTTATAAACACAAATACACTTAGAAAAGACATAATAAAACACTAATACTTAAGTAAATTAACGTATGCTACTGCCTTAATACACTTCTATAGATATTGTTTGCATAATCTACCCACAGCTCTTGATGTCGATGCGGTTCCATTAACGAAATGCAGCAAAACTTAAATCGCATATGTCCTGCTCGGAGAGGATTGTGTTATTCGCATCTCGATTCTTATAAATACACACTTGATTGTAAAAGTCGTGTATGAAACACGTGACGCACAGGTGTGTTACAAACGGAAAATAACTCTCACATTAAAGCTGCAGTGGAGGGAGATGACCACATAAAATTAGAACCCTTTTCAATGCAGTGATAAATACGATGTGGCGGAAATTTCCGAGCGAACGCGTCATTATGACCGGATTGACAACTGTCGCATTTATGCAAAATATACAAGGTGACGTATAAGAAAATTTGGTTATAACAAAATGTCTAAGATATGTACACTGCTTCAAAAAAGTAATTGGACATTTTTAAGCACGACCTGCAAGTTAGGCAACCAAACTTACGTTATAACAAAACGCCTAGTTAAATTTGACAACATTGGCATTGTAGACATGACTTGCAGCGATATTACGAGGTTACTAACCATTCTTCATAAGCACTGCCTCAAGCGTTCAAAGAATATGTTTCTTACCTGCAAATATTTATCTAAATTGTACCCTAAAGTTTTAAATTCATCTTTGTCGACTTTTCTGTTTATTTATGTTTTCTGTTTAAGTAATTAAAAAATTTTAATTGTTATTTATGATTAAATAAGTTCCATCTATAGCTCGAATAATGATAAACTGTATGCTCAAATATGACACTACTGTACTAATTAGCCTAAAAGGCTTAATATATCCGGATTAAATTAAAGTGAACATTCCGATTTTCTTTGCAAATGAAGTATTATCACCATTAGTGGTCGAACAATTGCAGTATAAATTCCCATTACTCCTTTTGAATTATTCGTATGAGATATTAAAGGATACATATCTCCCTTTATAAAATCAAGTCTAATTTACCATACAGAATGCTAAAAACATTCCAAATGAAATTTGAAAATACATACCCATGCTGTAAATCTAAAAATCACAAAATTAGAAATGCATTTTTCCGCTTTCTCTTCGTAACATTTAATTTAAGTATTAACTATTTCGAGGGAATATAAATTTAATAGTAATGAACTGAAATTTGCAATTTCGTAGTTTCCATTTCTATATTTTAATAGAAATAATACCTTAGATTTTATTATAAATTATACATAGATACTATTTATATTACAAGAACTTAAAAAGTATTGATTATTATATTTAAATATTTGTATTTTACATGCTAGTAATGGATGTAATGTCCATTATTGGTTATACATTCCCATAGACGGTTTAGCATCGAACTGATTAAATTGGCACATACATTAGCTCCTCGAAATCTTTCTCACACGGTATTAATATGGCGATGCAAGTTGTTTATATTTCGTATCTCTATGTTATTGTTCAGTTCGGCGTTCCACCCACGCACGGCCGCCACCCACAAATTCTCTATAGGGTATCTATCGCATATCATCTACCTCACATTCTGTACTAACTATTGACTTTTTTGTACCTCTATTGGAGATAGTATTGATGTTGCAGTATCCGAATCTACATCTTCTTCAGGGACGATACTTTTAATACTGTCTGCTACTTTGGTTTTGCGCAATACTTTAGCCACGATAAAATCTTCATCACTTTTATCTTCAGTGTTAAGGCCTGTTTGAACTAAACCAGGTGTTTTTCGAAGAATTATCATGCGTAATCTATATAGAGCATCCAAAGCCTTTGGGTGATCGTTTAGTCCCCCTATTCAAGCGAGCATTAAATTTAGAAAATGTAAAAAAAAAACTTACCACGTATCCTTAATTGACCGAATAAATTATCTAGTGCACCCTAGTTGATTTTGTGAGTAAGTATGTAACAGTTATTATCTGCTGTTTTTATTCGCGCCTCCTGTAGAAGATTTCAAAGTGATTGGTTATAATAGCTCCTTTTTGAAAAATTTGCATTGATTTTTTGTTACATTGGTCCACCAATTCCATAAAGCCTCCGGTAGCTTCTGCTAATTTTGTGTCGCTTCCCGGCTCATAATATTTAAAAACATTTGCTGTTTTATGGGACAGTAATTGCGCTGCTAGTATTACATTCCGCTTTTGGAATTTTTTGCAGTGTACATGTAAATCTGTTAACTTTAATTTTACAGCAATCCTATTTTAAAAGTGCTTTTAAACATAACTTATTGACAGTACTTCCATCTTTTAAGCCAAACCCTAAAATTTTAAATTAAAACTATATGTATATTATATGCAATTATAAACACTATCGTTTGCATACTCCAACTCTTACCACAATCCCACATATTGCCACCTTCACAGTCTGAAACGCACGCAATTACAGTATAAAAGACTTTATGTAATTTTACAATCAAATTGAACAAAATTTCTTTGGCCATTTTCTGGTCAAATTCAAAATAAATCGGTTGCTTCAATTTAGCAAAAAGGCTTCTAACCATGCATACTTGCATTTGACTAAATCTTCCAAGAGCTTGATCAGCTTTTTCGTCATATGCATAAACACTTTCTATTTTAACTTCATCAAATAACAAAACAAGATATTTTCTTTTCCATTTTTTGAAGACGCGACTTTCATAATATCTAAAATTTGTTTCAGTAAGCGTTTGCGCACTTCAAGTTTTGAAACCTATCTATCTTAATTCATTGTTTTCAAATCTTTTGCGTTTTTTTTTTCTAAAAATTCTATTCTTTTTTTAAATCTAATTTTTCTTGTTCAAAATTATGCAGGTGATGGCAGTTAGCCATTCCGACAGTCGCTGAAATATCAGCGATTTTTAATTAATCAAGCTGATCGTGTGACTGATTAAGTGTCCCTGTGCAAGTACTTTCTTCGCCGAGTAATTCGTTTACCAGTTGCTTGGATTTTCTACGATTAAACCCTTCCCGCCTTTTTTTTTTTGTAATGTAATTTTGTTATTGTATTCTCCATTGAAATTTAATTTATATCCGGTACTGCACTTTTTTAAATTTTTTCTTTCAAATAATTCCCCTTTTAAATCACGTTCAAAATCTTCGTCTGTAAAATGCACAGAACACACATGACAGGAATTTGGATTTCACTTTCCATCACGTTTAAATCGTTGAACTCGTAATTCTCTTAATTTCGGATCTTTTGGAAATGTAGGATAAGCGATACCTTCGCCTTCACAGTTGGAACTGTCGTTACTGTTTTTTAAATGCACGGAGCGAGTGAGATTGCAGATTAGGGTCTATCGCTGACGTCACACCGCGCGCCCCTCTTTGCAGCATTACATACTATGAATTCTATCTTCTAAGGCAAAACTTTTAGTCCAGTCCCTTAGAAATCCAATACATTTCAAAGTTTGAAACTCTACAGAATCGATCCAAGTAAAACGCATTGTTAGTTTTTTTGCAATGATTTGCGAAAGTTGAATATGAAATAGAATTATTACGAGTTTTCGTTTCCTAAAAATGGCTGATAAGACGTATTGTTTTTTTTAGCTTAAATCGGTTTTTTAAATTTTGGATTTATTCTTAGAACGTTAGCTAATTCAGTTTCGAAAAAAAGTTAAATAGATAAAATTTTGTGTAACTATTATTATAGTAGATATTTTATTAGAAGTTTTAAAACTTGTTTTGTAAAAACTGTGATAAGTTTTTTATATTGTTTTACAGCGCCTCGCATTCCAATAGCACAAGGTCAGGTGGTGATCCGATGGGTTCAACCGATACAATGGTTGCGTCAGACGGTTCAACAGCTGTGACATTAGATACAGCGTCATCGCATAGCGGCTCACAATCTGCATCGTGTAGAGCACATTGTGGTAGTTTGGCCTCTTTCGATACCAGTTCTGTTCACAATACCGAAGGTAGGTTGTTCTTTGTGCCATTCTGTTCTTACAAAAACATTTGTATAATAGGAGTTCCTCTTCTCGAAGAAAGCGAACTAGAAGAGATTCAAGGAGACACTCGTTCGTTGGCCATGGAAAATCGTTCAATGGCTGACGACGAATCTTTTAAATTTAACATTAATTCTTTAGATCTAGCCTAGTCAAATTCTTGTAGGATCTTCTTACTAACATACTGTGGAGATACGAGATCAAGCAATGCGATTTAGAGAATGTATTGAATTTGGGTAAAGTTTTTTAGAAGTCACATTTGGTAAATGTCAAGTGTGCGATTTTTCTAAATTAGTCGTAAGCGAAACGGTAACTTTTTATTACCGCATTCGCTGCGGTCTCGTACCATTTACGACATTGATAATAATTATGTATCGCTACTTTGCTATAATCTCGATGTTTTATTTTGCTATTACTACCGTTTGGATGTATTTATGAAATATTTCTTGAATGCTGTAAAAATGGACGTATTTTTTGATGTTGCCACATTTATTTTTCTCTACGAATTTACGTAGGAAACAAAGCAGAGGATAGATTATTATGTATATTTTCTTATCGCTATATTGTAGGTTTATGCGCTGACCAAAGGAAATTTATTGAAACTAGTCCATTATTTATAGGAAATGAACGTATTGTTAAATGTTTTCGACCAATATCATAAGTAATAATAAATGCCAAGAAGTTTAGTGTATATTTGTACATATTCTATAATTTACTTCTTTACTTGGCATTTTTTATTGTTTTACCAAGAACTTTTTTTTATTTGCTACGGTTTTAGGACACTAGCGCTTTTGCGTTTTGACCTTGAATCAAACGTATGTATTATTACCATTTCTGTTTTTGTTTTATATACTTGTTGAGGATTGTTTAGTATTGTTAGTTCGTTTTAGAATACAAATTTTACTTTTTGAAACTGATTTTAAATTTGAGTTTAAATAAATAAGCATTAAATTTGTTTTTGGCAAAATAGTTGTTACTTAATGTACGAAGTATAGCTATAAATGTCCAAACAGTTTATCTAGTTCTATACTTGTAGTCTATAGAGATGTAACTATAGACAATAAAATCCATATTTCAGGATGTTTTGTTTTTATTCCTTTCTCTGTATTGGTTAAATCATTGTGCTGTAAAAGGATTCGTGGAATAGTAAAGGATAATATGCTATACGTTGAATGTAAGTGATTTATACGTCACCAATCGACTATAACCAAGTAATACTCTAAACGATTTTGGTTTGAAGATCGAGGAGTATATCAGTTTGATTGGGCGAGTGGATCGTAGGTTTCGATGTGCTAATTATAAAGCATTTTTAGTTCAAATATATCAAATGCTATAAGAGAACAAATGACAAAACACATGTTGTAACAACGAGTATATTTATTTTATCACAGACAGAGAAGCTCGTAGAGAGAAGAAGATAAATTTACATAGGCGCGATAAAACGCTAGAACGTAGGTCAATAGCATAGACAGTAGTGGTTGGAGTAAGCCCCCTTCGGTTCAGCAACACGTCGTACAACAAATTAAACTTGTCGGCCTAACTTTTACATTTCGAAAAGAAATACATTTACATTTATAAATTTTAACACAAATATAAAAATGTCGACGATTTAGAAAACCAGAGCCCACCGTCTAATAATACATATGTTACACGCAGAAAAAGTTTTATAGTTAATTGTGACAACAACCTGATATGTACGTCTAGTCGTTCAAAGCATTAAAATAAGAAATATAATACTTACAATTGAAGAAAGCAACTAGCTAGCAGTACCTTCTCAGAATTTCCTAAAATTAGGTGAAATATAACAAACACGTACATACGGTGTTATCACAAGTAAATCCCATTCGATTCATACGATTACTGAAAAAAAAGAAATGCGCCGAGTTTCCCCCAAAGTAATTTCGTTATTTCGGTATGTGGGCTCCCAATACGTTTAGAGTTATCTTAGTTTAACGAAGGTTTTGACATCTTCAAACAACGTAGCGTGAAGTTATCATATGAATTTTCCTAATAAAGGCTAACCGCTAATGACAATACGAAAAAATTAAAGTAAATCACAATAACATGGAGAAATGCTTACCCCAGGAAAATTTTCACAAAGCAGCGAAAATACTACACTCATTTATACCATGGACGAGTGTGAATAATATGAAGTGAAAACTTTGCTGAACACTTACTTAGAACACGTATGAAGCGAACCAAACCGGAAAAGTGTAAAGTTTTCTCCCATCTATATTTCGATGCCAAACATCTACCAATTCCGTTCCGGGAATAAATCTTATACGCTTCAAACATCATACCAAAACACTTTTAACATAACACGCGCAAGAGTTGAGTGAAGTCAGCAAGTCAGATTATGTGCGTGTTCTTAATTTTAATACATCAATTCATCTTTAATAAAGTGCTACATAAATTTATTTTGTGACTTACTGTGTTATTAATTAATTGTTTATTAATAACAATTGAGTTGGTTTAATTAATAATTATTTATAATTTTATTAGTGTATAAAAATGAATAATAAACACATTCGTAATTATCAAAGTGAGAAGTAGAACAAAACAGGAAAGATTATGTCCCTTGCTTATTTGCAATTTCTGAAGTAATGGATTTTAGCACACTTACGTAATAGAAATAGAAATTCTCAGAAAATGAACAAATTTTTTTGAAAAATACAAGAAAAATTTGATCGAAAAGTTTAGAAAATTAGAAAAAGAAATCGAAACCGGTATTGAAAATCAAATCTATTAGACTATACTAAGAACCAGAATTAAATTGTTCGATAAGATACGCTGTTACGAGAAAATCAGGTTCCTCGAGTTGGACCGCCAAGAATAAATTGTTACGCTGGTCTTCTTGTAACAAAACAAGGTAACGGCTAGCACAGCTTCTTCGGAAAGGGATTGCAAGCCTTGTTATGCGAAATTATAACGTAAATCTAAAAAAAGGCGCCAAGACGATTAAAGCTTAAATTAGGGAGATACCGTCTAACTCTACCCGTAGCTGCAAAGGAATAAATAACACCACAGAAGTAATAACACAGAATACATATATTTATTTTATCACAGAAGATGAAGAAAGTATATAAATGTAAGTTTTCGAAAATATTTATATGTGGGTCGATTGAATTATAAGTTGCGTCGAATAGTGAGCAACAACAACAAGCTAACCATGTCGGTCTAAACTTTTACATAAACATAACATCTGAATTTATATTCGCAAATCTTAAAATTGTAGACAAACAAACAATTTAACCCTTTGAGGCTCAACGCGCACTGCTTATGAGGTCGTGAAGCACAAAGATATTATTAATTGTGTTAACTTAACATGCAAGTACGGTCATAAACGACATGACCACCGAAGTACAAATCGAAGAAAAAAATTGAAATAGTAATACTCACAGTTAGGTTTTATCCAGTAGGGGATTAGCTAATTCCGTACTTGAGTTACCTAAAAAGTAATATTAAACCTAATCTAAACGAGCATATAATGTTAACACAAGTTAAAGGTCTCTTTAGCATCCAATTAATTAAGAACATCATTGCGCAGCGTTTCCCTTCGACTTAACAGCATAAATTTCACCAGTGTTTGTCGTAGTTAATCTTCAGAAAGAGAGATAATCCTGCAGGTTTCCAACCCTTGACGGTGTATAAGATAATAACCCCAGCAAACATTTTATTGATGGGCCTTTAATGGCTGAATGTCCGCTAGTCGATTATGCGTAGGGCGGGCCTTTAACCGAATTCCACATTGGCCCGCCATCAATAGGAGACTGCGGCCGCCAGACGGGCCAGTGTATTAGTGCCAGCAATCGCCCATAGTTAAATCTACTAATAGCCGCTACTATGCCGACCAATCGCCGCTCACAAAAACTAGCAAAAATTGTATTTAAAACATTTATTATATTTTACGAAATGAATTAAAAACTAACTTTACGGATATTATAAACAAAACATTTTAATCGAATTAATATTCTCGGTCCCTTTACTAACATCGCGCCTTCTGTTCCTCCCATCATTTCTATCTATTGCAGTCCTCAGACAGCATTTAATTACAGTTTCGACTGCCTGTTGGGTAGCATCTTTGCTAAACTTATTTTTTCTTATGACTCCTGCATATAATTAGGTAATAAGTTTAATTATAAAAGTAAAACCAGTCTCTACCTACCAACAATAAAATCTATAACGTTGTTTAAGTGCTTGAAATCTGGTTTCTTATTTTTTCCACACCAGTTATACAATTTTGCCCAACAATTTTACTCAACAAACGCCTAGTTGTATCTATTACATCTTTCCCTCCAATAAGCTGACAAAAAGAAACCTAAAAAAGTGATAAAAATAACATTTTGCTGTCAACAAGTAACCACAATTGTTACGAGAAAATTCAAGCGGAAAATCAACCTCAAATATGAGGTTATGTGTTGTTCCGTGACTTCGCGTGACGTTATGAAATTCTTTAAATTTAATGAAAAAATGAAACTCACCTTTTTTGAACGTTAATGGTTTTAGAACCTGCGACCATTTCCCATCAAGTCTGCTAAATTTTTTTTATTACAACAAATTTAAAACAACCACTGAATTGCTTTCGGAAAAATTTCTAACCAATCACTGAAAATAAAAACCCTAATTGTAACTAAAAAATTTACTTTATTTTTACTTATTTACCGAAATTTCACTATTGCATAATTATCTGTATCACGTAATTGAAACTGTTGTTTTAATTTTTATGAAATATTCATGCACTGTACTTTGACATATGTTATGTGGTTTTGACTAACATCAGCGGGCCAGCGATGCATTGATACACAACATGTTATTGTGTGCACACAATCTAAAATTTACTTATATTTAATTTAGCATTTTAGCCATTAGTGGCCTGCTTATGGGCTGCCGACAATTATACATGTAGTTTTTCTATCTAATATTTTGCGGCGGCCCGTTGATAGCATGCCGTTGCCATCAACCGGCCAGCATTGCCGACAAGAGTCCGCCTGACGGCCGTCAATCTCATGTTTACTGGGACGTTATCAATAATGTGACGTCATGGAAGTTTTCCAACTAGGCCACCTGCTAGTTATCTTCGGTGATAACGGTAAACATGTGGTGGGTACCAATATCCGCTACAGACAATTAGCACAGAGTCAAATTAAACCCCCAATAAAGAAAAATTTACACCACTTACCCCGTTTCAACCTTACAAATGTAATTGCATATTCGCGTGAAACGATCTAAAGGTGAAGGTTGCCCCGGGCGTAAAAGTACAGAACTCGTAGATGGTCTTGCAGGAAGTGAGTTAAAAGTGCTGTCTAAAATTTGACAATTTCGACGAAAGAGTAGGGAATTCTACGGAAAAATTTCATACTTAAGAAATTTTCATACTCGCGAATTGAACTACTAATTTTTAACAGAGCGCAATATTTTCAAAAATTTGCGAAGGTCTTAAAAACGGACACACAACAATTAATGAGGACAAACTAGATAAAAATGAAGAGAACAAATCTAACTGCTTGAAAAGAGAATAAACCGGATTAGTTACCCTGGTAGTGTCATGAGTGAAGAGTTAAAGGAATTTAGAGTATAACGGGTTTTTTAAGAACTAAACCGAAAGAGAATATATGAAAAAATGGGTAAATGTAGAAAACGTAAATTTTTTATGTGGTTTTCATGTCCGGGAATATAATCGGCATGATACAACTTCAATGCTACAACCGAACACAAGACGGACAAATGTGAGATTTCGAGTCGTCGTCTTTTCCAGCACGTTTTGTTCATTTGCCACACTGTTACATGCAAAAGATGGTAATAAAAGTTCACTAGCAACTATTATCAGGAAATAAAATTGATCAAGGTATTTATAATTACCGTTTTTTGTAAAAATTTTACATGGAATTGAAATTGTGACAAGTGTAACATAAAGCCTTTGACTTTTAAATAGAATTTATATTTAACGTTATTTGTATGTAATTCCGTTAATAATTTAAAATGTTAATGTGTATTCACTCAGAAGGGTTTATTTGTAGTTTTTTTTATTTATCTTAATGTATTTTGTTTATTTTTTAGATTTAACATTCTGGGACTCCTGTAAATTTAATTTAATTATTTCACTTCCTTTGTCTCATTTTGATTTATTTTAGACTTATTTTGCATTAAGTTAGTGTTATAATAAATGTTTGAATTTTAAATTAAACCAAATCACATTGAGTGAGCGTTGTTCTTGTGCTTAAATAAATTTCAGATTTGTGACGTTACACTCCAAAGGTAAGTTCACTAGGAGTTGTAACCTACATGCTGGGCTTCTGGGTGAATATGGACCTAAAGGCTAATTACATCTTGTCCTTGTTTGGCGTTCACACCGATTTTAAGTATCATACTTTTTTTTTGAGATTTCCAATTATTAGCAAATGAACATCGAATATGTTACAGTAATTTAGGCATTTTTTAATAACATCTTTTTCACGTAACAACGATTTACAAGTTCAAGGTTTTATTTCCAAATTTGGTTACATAGAAAACCTTTTAAAATGACTGCCTTTGATTACCATTAAGGACATTGCCTTCTGTTAGTTTTACTCATGTATATCAAGCTCAAATCAAAAATCGTTTTCAGTAATGGCACGGTTTGCGTATCATACAGCGCCAGATACCTTTTCGATAATTATAATTCTCCAATTGATATTAATATTATGTCGAATCTGCCAAAAGAGAGCAGTTTTCTTACGTTGTCAAACCCAGAACTGTTTACGGGACATTGTTTCAGAAGGTCTAATACAACAGCTTGGGCTACTCATAGTTGTGATTTGTTGACTATTAAACGCCATGGAGACTGAGATTCTTCTACTGTTTTCGAAGGGTATGTTAAAACTTCTATAATTAAAAAATTGTGTTACAAATGCTTAGGTCAAATATATATATGCCAAAATGCTTTATCGTGTCAGAAATAAAAACATTTATTTTATAGGCAACAGTTCTGTTCATCAAAATATTGTTAGATCAAAATGTACATAGTGTCAGTACAAATTCCCAAGACACATTACATACATGTAACTGTTAATGCATATAATAATTGTACTTTTCCCGGTAACAATTTAAATTTTTTTTTCTTTGAAAGGTTAACATGGAAACAGTAAATTTTACTTCTTTATCTTAGCACGCTAACGACTTATTAAAACGTACGTTCTAATGACGTCATTTTGGTGCTTTAATGAGCTTTAATAGTGACGACTAGCTTAGTTGGTTCGGTGATTACATTATAAAACCAATTAAAAAAGAGCCAAAACGATGAAAGATTAGGGCGAGAGACACTGTTTAACTCTACCCGAAGCTGTAATAGAACAGATGACAGAAGTTGTAACAACGAGTATATTTATTTAATCACAGACAGAAGTTCATCGATAGCAGAAGATACATATATATTTGGATAAGTACGATTAAACGCTAGCACGTAGGTCGGTATATGAAATAAGTTTTTGGTTGGGCAACACGTCGTACAACAAAGTGACCTTGTCGATCTAAATTTTACATTTAGGCAGCAAAATAAATTCATAGCGATAAATTTTACTCCGAAAGTACAACTTTTGATAATACTATCCACAAAACAAAATTTTATCGTTAATTCTGACAACAACCGAACATGAGCGTAACGTCGTATGTACCTACAACTGACTATCAACGTGAAAAGAATTAAAGTAGGAAATAAATGATTCACAGTTTAGTTTTCGTTTGAAATCTGCTGCTAGCTAGAAGCATCTTCTCAGTATTTCCTAAAATTTTCTGAAATATAATTAAACGATGGTGTTATCACAAGTAAATCTCATACGACATCATATAATTACTGAAAAACAATCAAATGCACCAAGTTTCTCCCCAAATTAAATATAGTATTTCGGTAATTGTTTCCTCCAATAAGGTGTAGATAGCGTTAACTATGGTGACGTGACGTCGTCATGAATATTTTGCCAATCAAGTATCCGCTTATTATCTCCACAGACAAAGAACACGTGTAGAGGTATGGAAACCCGCTACAGACGATTACGGAAGAATTAAATTAAACCACAAAAATAAGAAACAAATGCTTAAGCCAATAAAGACTTTCATTTAAGTCGAAACAATATTTTGTCCAATACCCGCATGAATGCGCGTGAATAATTCACAATGAAAGCCTCGTTGGGCGCACAGAACTCTAGATGATGTCCAAGTTATTCTAACATTACCGGAAAAATGATCGTCTAACAATTTGACATTTATGTCTGCCCGTGGGGCGAAAAGTAGGCGTTTGGACAATAAATCTTATACAGGGGACAAACATCATATCAAATTTTAACATCAAACATCATATCAAAATTTAAACGTTTAATTAATAATTTATCTTTTTGTTTGAAAAGACCGTTTAATGGTCTTCGTTTATGCATAAACTCAGAATTCTCTCTTTTTGAACACAAACAGTAGTCAGTCATCATGCTTGTATTTCTCCTTCCTTCCTTTTCTTTTATGTCTTGAACCTCGTTTATTGTTTTTCGCTTATTTGTCCAAGATTGCCGAAAAAAATTAAGATGGGCATGCAAAAAGTGAAATTCAATGCTCGCATTACATCCTAAATTTCTTATAATCTTCTGACTTATGATTTCCCAAAAAAATGGTTCATTACACTTTAAAAGCAATCTAAGCTTCTCTTTTAACAGCAATCATGGTAGTTTCCTATTGCCTATCTAAAACCAATTTTCTAATTTGAAGACCAATGGGAATATCGTTTTTACGCCAGATAAACCATGAAATTTACTGCAGATATACTGAAAGCAGGTTTTATCTTCATTCAAAGCTTTTACAAATTGCTTAATTTTTATCTATTTTAATAAGTAATGAAGATAAAAATTTTTTACTTAAGATTCATATTAAGCCAGAGATATTAATACAGTATTTCTGTACGATGTCAACGATATACCGGAGCAAGCCTTATACTAAATCATTAAGCTTGGGTTGAGTGAATTTTGTGACAAGAATTTATTTTCCAGTTGATAATATTCTTTTTCCGTAACCTCGTGAACATCTACATCACTGGAAAAAGATACAAATTTTATAACTTCTGGTAGAACTTGTACAGGCAGATTACGTTCACGTAGAACCTGGTGGTAGATCTGGATATATTGTACATCTTTTTTTTTTTTTTTGAATTGCTACTTTTAACAACGCCTACACAAAACTAACATTCAGCATGGCTTACTAGCTTGCGCCACACTATAGGAATAGCAAATGGTAAGCACGAAATGTTTCCGTTACGTCATTTTCTAACACCTATATGGCATACTTTATGTAGTGCCCACGCTTTCCCCTATTCGCCTAGTTTTATATCAATGTAAGCATGTTTTTTTTACAAAAAAAAGACTATCTGAATTGTTTGGTGAAACTTGAGCCACGTAATGCTCTCGAAGCTGAACGTTTGAATATATAAAACATTGACGCATGATTATATTTAAACCCCAGATGCACTGTAATTTTTCATTAAATTCGAGGTTTTTATCAGTAATTTCTAATTAAAAAGGCGCATAAACTACCTACCTGTTACATAGAAACGTGTAACCGTCGTTTGATTTTGTGCGTTTGATTCATTTATGTTGATTTTATTATATTACATTTGGAGTCCACCTTGTAATTTATTACTTCCGATAGACATTTTTAATATTCAGTTTCAAAGTTAATCTTAATGGTTGTAATTGAATTTTCTGATTTGGATATTTTTTTTGTTAATGTTGCATTTCTTGCTGTAAAAAAGGCAGTCAACGAGCTGTGCTTTTGAGTGTTACTGAGTTTGTTTACAATTTTCTCCACGTCATTGTTTTACTGTTGCTCTCTCTCCGAGATCATAATAGAATTGATATTGTCAATCTTAGTATTTTGATGGTTAGTTTATTATAAGAATGACTGTGCGTACATGTTTGTTGTATGACGTGTTGCCTAGTCGAAGGCGTATTTTATATTTTGTTTGTGATACCGACTTACGTGCTAGCGTTTGATAAAATTTATATAAATATACTTATGAGTGAGTCATTTATTCCCTACTTTAATTTTTTTCACGTTGATAGTCAGTTGTACACACGACGTTACGCACATGTTCGGTTGTTGTCAGAATTAACGATAAAATTTTGTTTTGTGGATAGTATAAGATTAGACGGTGCGCTCTGGTTCTCTACATTATCAAGAGTTGTACTTTCTGAGTAAAATTTATCACTATGAATTTATTTGCTGTCTAAATGTAAAATTTAGACACACAAGGTCACTTTGTTGTACGACGTGTTCCCCAGTCGAAGGCGTAGTTTATATTTTGTCTGTGATACCGACCTACGTGCTAGCCTTTGATAAAATTTATATAAATATACTTGTGTACTTTTTGCTAACGTGAACTGCTGTCTGTGATACAATAAATATAATTTGTGCTACCACTTCTGTCTTCTCATTTGTTCTATTTTAGCTGCGGGTGGATTTAAACGGTGTCGCCCACCCTAGCCGTTCATCGTTTTGCCGCCTTTTTAAATTCATTTTATAATTGCTACAAGCTTATAGGTTTTATTAACCTTGAACTTACACTCATACTAGTTGGAGATAGGGGAGGTTCAAATAAATGGAATTTAAAGGGCGCCAGATCTTACTAAGTAAAACTTCTGTTTCGATCAAGACAAAAGGTCCAAGCTTGTAACAAAATCAGGTTCGTAATCCTAAACGGACCAAAAAAAGCAAGATAAATATGTATAACAACTTTAATTTAATATCGTACATTATTAACGAGCACAAAAAAATTATCGTAAATTATTCCATCAATAAATGCCGGAAGTATCGGCAACACACAATACATAAGTTTAAATTACACATAGGGTGTTGATAGCGAAGAAAATTAAATTGATAATAAGAAATATCTATGATTCACAGCATGCGACACACAAAAATAATTAATGAAAATACCTAAATGGTATTGAAACAATTATTGTAATTACGTAAGTTAGAATAACAAGCAAAATTTTGTGAGAGACCTTTATGACCACGCAAATGTAATTAAATAAGACTTACATACAATCCAGTACTTGCCCGAAGAAAACGTTTTCCTCGTTGAGTCGATCTGGAATATTTATGAACAAGCAAATTGTGTCAACACAATGACTCACGAAAGCAAAAATCTACAAAATTATTAATTACTGCTAAAAGGAATTAGACATAAAAAGTGGTTATCGAATGCTGTTGTACACATTAAGTTAAAAGTTGATACCGCAGTCGATTGACTCATAAATAACAGTACATCGGAGAAAATTTCTTGTCAAAGCTTCGTTTTTAGCTTTAACGTAGGCTTTCCAAAATTATAATCTTTTCATGAAGGTATTTGGTCGATATTATATACACTAACATGTGTCGTGTCGTGCTAACAAATTAACATGGCAATTACTAAAGAATTCTAAAAACTAATAGGAAAGCTTACTCTGTGATGAATAAAGTAATAGAAATGCGTTTACTATTTATATTCTAGTTTCTACATACGCAGATGATAGAAAATTAAAATTTAAGCACCACAAATACGATTTTAAGTCGTTGACGGTTTAACGTCTTGACAGGAAATGTAGTAAAACAAAACTCGTTAGAGGGCGTCGATAGTAGAAATCTAACTTTACTGTAATGAATATACAGTGTATTACATTTTGAAATTTATGCACGTAACATAATTTAACACCACGAAACTTTTAGTTACGAGAAAACCCACGTAACAACAGTTTTCTTTTATTTTTGTTAATAATAATAACGACGGCAAGCCTCCAAATTAAATCAAGACAGTAGTATTCAGATTTTTATTTCATTGTTGCGGAATGTTTATTTTGTAGTGTATTTTTTTAATTATTTTTTTTTGTTTTGCTGCGTTCAAAGGCTAGTTGATTTAATTTAACCGATTTTTAAAAATTTTTATAATTTGTAAATTCAGTTTTAATCTACATATTTATATAATATTAATTTGCGTTTAACTACGTTTCTTTTAGTTTTTTTTTGCGATTACATCTGAACTCATGTAATTATTTTCATTATTACTCTTTTTATTTTATGTCTGTTTAATTTAAATTTAATAAATGCTAAATAGTTAATTTTGTAAAAAACTTTTATTCCATCGGCCTGCGCATGAACAAAATCATTTTTAATATTACAGATATTAGTGTATTTCATTTTTTTTCATTTCAAGCTATACATTTTCCTGGCGCCTTTTGGTTTTTTTTTAAATTTTTGTTTTATTTTGATTTTACGTTTTGAGTTTCCCAATCAATCACGGATTTGTTTTAAAGTGACCTACGACCCCATCTTCACTGAGCACGGGCAAATATCACGTTATTGTTACTTTCTTTTGGACAGTATACTTTTAACAGCTTTTTGCACCTAACAATCGTCACTGTTACGGGAGCGACTAAAATTGGTGCATTCAAAGTGATTTTGCCGCCAAAGGAAACTGTTTCAGTCGCGTTGTTTTCTTGAATTATTTTCCAGATTTATTTGGTATCTTATCTATGCAGAATCGGCAGATCTTAATTTTAAAATAACACGAAGCATATCGAAAGAGATTATTTTGATCCCCGTTTTAATTAAATAATACAGAGCTAAAGAATATTGCATAACATTAAAAACACACAAAATGTATATTGTGCATCTTGACAAAAAGAAAAAATTATTTTAACTAAATTAATAGATTAGGGATTTGCACGCTTTTGTAATTTTTATTAATATTTAAGTTATTTAATGTAAGTTTCGATTAAAATTGTGAACTAATTTATTTAAGTAGGATTAATAAACGAACGATCAATTATGAAATAGTACGAATTACGTAGCACTTTAACCGACATTTGCAAATATTTATGAATTTGTGTAATAAAATTAATAGGGACCAAGGTTGTAGTATACTCAATTTTATAGTTGGTTTAAAATGTAAACACGCGTATGCGTTTTACGTAATAGTAATAAAAAAGGATTAGCTGTAACCTGGGAGTTGCGGTTGATGGAAGTAGGTTCCGTACAAGAAAGAAATTAGCTACTACGCAATCTGCAGTATAAATCAGTCTGCGAAGTTAACGAGAAATGAAACCTTAGTCTATGTAGTGCCGATCCATTAAATGTTAAAAACGTTAAAACAAAATCGGATGTTCAAAAGGTATTTGGGAAATTGGAATTTATCGTGAAAGTGTGTCCCATTTTTTCTTGTAATATGATAATTCACAAGTCTACAGGTTTGAAATGGTTTTCCGTATATGGAAGTTGCGATTCGGCAATATAACCTGATAGGAATATTTCTGTATGCGCAATAATCAATTTAAGAACTGCAACAAAATTATGTCTTGGTTGTCCTCAAAATTACAAGCTTTGTCATAGGTCATTATCTGAATTGTCAACTTTCATTACAATTTTTTCGTTCTTAATTTGAAATATGGAGACAGATATTGGTACCTTTTTTACAAATTGTTGCAGTGGTTTGACACTATAACCTATCCAGTAAATCACCGTAATCTTTTAGTACACCGTGCTTTAAGTTCTTTAAGTTTTATCATTAAAGAGTGAATATAATTTAAGCAGTGCACTTTTAGAACTTTGTAAAAATTTTTTAATGATTGTGTAAACGAAAACGCACATCGGTTTGAGTTTTGTTTGCCGATATTTTTAAAACTTAAATTTTATTAGTAACTATTTATTAAAAAAAAAATATTGGATATGACATATTAATAAAATAATATTGTGAAAACTTGAACCAGTCTGATTTTTTCGTTGAATTTAGACTCGATCATTTTGCAATCTTCAATGCCGGATTTAGGTGACCTAGAAATTGCATCCTTTTGCAGCAACGACAAATGCTAATAAATGAGCAAAATTAAACTTATCGAAGCGATAGGATATTGATACTAAAGGGAAGTTATTAATTGTTATTAAAACTAAAGATTTAAAGGACACAATGCAGATAACGTCGTACTTTTAAACTTATGTTTTATATAAAAGATATGAAAAACCATTACATTAGATTATTTTATTTATAATATTTGAACCTAAAATTTTACGCAGAATAAAAAAATTTAAAAACCGGAAGTTATCATAACATGCCATTATGCCATAAATAGATCACATTCGAAAACCTTGTAATACAAATTTCAGCAATTGATTATGAAATCTTTATAAAGTTATAATACGAACTCGTCGTAACACACCCTGCATTTGATGAATATTTTGATTTAATAGGATAAATGTATAATTTATTAGTTTAAGCACTTTTAAGCAGTGTTTTAATATTTATGTTCTTCTTAAATTTTTGGACCTATACATTTTTGTTTGATTTTTTTAGATTTTTGTCGATTGTCATTAAATATTCAGAGACATTGTATAAAAAGATAGTTCAAAACGATTAGTGTGAGTAAATTGTTTTTACATCTGAAGTATCGTATGGTTGTGATATATACTTTACACCTTCTACTTTTAACGACATTTTTGATTAACGCGTAATCGCACTATTTGACAACTTAATTCAACGACATAGTTTCAATTTATTTGATATGGAATAAATTAGTAGACACTTTTTGGATGAGCTTTTACACTACGATATGGAACGTTTTATTTATTAGGTCAAAGAATTTCCAACACTTGTGTAATAGATTTTTGAATTTTAAAATTAAGTTCTAATTGCAAACTACAATAATTTATTGTTATATATACTCTTTGGTTATAATTATCGAAAGGCACCTCATTATTCTTACGGGTGATGAGTCGCAAAACGACGAAATTAATTAATTAAAGTTATCCTTACAGTAAAAATTTTAACCGATAAAAAAATTTCCAACGCTGATTTGAGTAACCATTACGATAAATTGATTTTTTCTACAATCTTTTGAGTTTATTTGATTGTAAAGGAAAATTGTTTCATGATTACTTTCCAGTTTATTAGAATGTACTAAAAGTAATAAATTACTGGAAGTTGTATTTATTCAAGTTATTAAGAACAAATTTATTGTAATTTATAGTTTTTTAATGGCAGGCCCGCACCTAGTACTTTTGGCGCTCTTGTACAAATTTAAAATAACGCCCCAAATTTGTCAGTAAAGATACGGGTTAAATTAGGTATTATTATCCACTATTAAAAAATAATTTTAAAAAGTATTTTCATAAATTTATTTTCATTTTTATATTTTACAAGTACAAGCCATAAGCCATACAAGTATTTTTTCATTGAGGTACATAACATAATTATAACCTTATAAAAAACAGAAATATATTCTAACAGTATTACAACTCAAAATTTTTGTATTTTAGTTTCAAATGTAATATATGATACAAAAGCACAATAAATAAAAAAAATATTTAAAACATTAAAAATACTCGTTTATATATCACAGGACAAAACTGATCGACAAATAAAAACAAAACAATATATTATTTTAATAATGCAACATGTCACCTTTTAAGGGTTACTATCCAGGTATTAGGTATTGTTATTAATATTTTAGCTAAGTGAATTGAGCTTTCCGTGCTTTTATTTTTGCAAATTGTTTAATTAAATCTTCGGTGTCTAATTCTTTTAGCTGGTCCGTTTTTATTGAAATGATAGCAAGATTACTTAGTCGGTTTTGCCCCATGGTCGATCTTAAATAATTTTTTATTATTTTGAGTTTTGAAACAGATCGTTCTGCGGTAGCAACAGAAATTGGCATTATTAATAAAACACGAAGTATTATGCTCGTATTAGGAAAAGAATCCACTAAGTTCTTAATTGTTACATAATTTAAAGTTTCTTCTGGAGACGTAATAGCTTTTTCATAAAAATTTTGTTAATATTGCAATTCTTTAACAAGTTCGATAACAGTTATGTCTCGTTCATTGCGAGTTTTGTTGTTTAATAAATTTTTAACTTTTTGACATAGTTCTAATTGTTCGTTTTCAGAATAATTTTTTAATTTATCAATATTCCATAAAAACGCGAAATTATTAGAGTAAGAAGAAAGTAATTGGAATCTCTCATCCACTGATCTTATGATTACATCTGGAGCATTAAAAAAACAATCAACTTTGAACTTTAAAGTTTCGTCGTGGATCGGTTCATCGTCACATTCATAATCAAAATGTTTTTTTTTATTTTTCGCGGTCTTAGACCTCTTTGTTTTTTGAATTTAGGTTCTATGTCTAAGCTGAATGCTATTTCTTTATCATCAATCAATAAATCATTAAAACCTTTATTGGAGCGATAAGCTTTCAAAAATTATTCAAATTATTTAAATGATTACAACACTGAGCAACATCAAATTCCGGTTTATGAATAATTTTACTAACAATGTTAACTTTACTTAAAACATTATACCACAATATAAGAATGCAAATGAACTCAAAATTTTGCAATTTTTTGGCCAACGATGCAGCCAAATTTTTTACATTATTTTCAAAGTTTCCTTCGCTTATTTCAAACAGAGCATCATAAACCTCTCCAAGTTGATACCTTAAAGGAGTTATTGCATTTATTCTACTAGACCATCGAGTATCCGATAAAGGTTTTAAAGTTAAATTTGTTACATTAGATAAATTAGATTTCAGAATTGACCAGCGTTTAGTGGAAGCTGAAAAAAATACAAACAGTTCTTGAACTAAAAAAAAACTGGTGCTCAAAGTATTCAATTTTGCGGCATCATTGACGACTAAAAGTCCAAAATTTTTTTTGTAGACCATTATACCACGCATATTTGCCCCATTGTCGTAACCTTGACCCCGCAAATCGTTGATATTTAAACCTTCTTCCTCTAACGACGACAAAAGAAATTTTATCAAGCTTTCACCCGACACATCATCTATAGGAGCAATATTAAAAAATTTTCTTCATTACTAATTCTCGTGCTATTTAATTAAGAAATCTTATACAAACTGAAATTTGTTCTTTTTGACTAGAGTCAGGGGGTCGATTTTTGAGCGCTCGTAATATGAAAGGTATGCGCAAAAATGAGAAGAGTTAATTTGGTTCAAGTTTTGACAACACGTTTCTTTGCGTACACGCAAAATATCATTCGTTTTTTTGCGAGCGGTAGACAGCTGGCGTAACTTGCAATTCGAATGCATAGCTTTGAATATAACGGTTGAATAACGACTTTCACAGTGGCAGTTTATTGTCAGTTTTAAAAATTTTGTTAAAAATTGAAGAATTGATGAACGTTTTCGCCATTCAAGATGTAGAAGGTGCAGAACAATTAAATAATTTTCAATTTCTATAACAGCTTGCCAGTATTTAGTTTCTCTGTTTATTACATTTTGAATTTCTGAATCAATTATTTCATTTTTATTAAAACGGTTAGAAAGATCTTTCAATTTTAGAACTTTTTCGATATGTAACGTGCTCTTTTCATGAATGTTTAAATGTTCACTTAAATGATGCCAGTCACTGTAACTAGAGTCATCACTACGGTGAACAGATTTCAAATTGCTGGCATTAAAAATTTTGCAATAGAAGAAGTAAAGTAATTTTTTTGTTTCAGAATACAACAACCAAAAACGCTCAATTTTTTCTTTGTTCGATAAAAAGAAGTAACTATTGGAAAATTTACGCCTCGACTCTGAACTATCTCTCGTATAAATATCCTTTTTGTTTTGGTAATGAGCATGGCTACGTGCTATTAATTCTTGAATATTATTTGGACATAATTTCTTTGGTCATAGTACAGCATCTTTCGAAAGTTGACTCATATTTTCCGTTCTGGTAATTTTTGAAAGTGTTGATTTCTCATTATCAGCGGACCTTGAAGATGTTGATGGACTGTTTTCTAAAAGATCAGTTTCTTTTCTGCTGCTGATACTCGTTTCATATACAGTTTCAGAATATTATGATTCAGCTGTATTATTGTTGTAATGAATATTTGGCAAAGTAGACTCGCGTTTTGAAAAAAAAACCCGTAGTTTTGAGATGGTTTTCCAGTTCTTCCTCTCTTTCCCACAAAACCATAAGTTCCATGTAGGTTCGATAAGCATTCCCAAATATTCATTTCTAAAGCATTCCAATAGTAGTTTGTGTATGGACTTCTAATAACACACTTAATTTAAAACGTATTCTATAAGAATGCCTATATAAGAAGAATAAAGTACTATAAAAGATTCTTTTAAAAACACTTCTATAGGAATACTATATTTAATTTAAGAAAGAAGTGCTTATAGCAGCCTTAAAATGGCAGTTGATTGGAATCACTAAAGTATTAGAAATGTAGCATTCTAATGGCGTTCCCATATTGATTCTATAACAATGCATATAGATGGAGAATAAAGTACCCTAAAAGATTCCTTTAAAATCACTCCTATAGGCCTTCTATATTGATATAAAAAATAAAGTGTTTATAGCAGCCTTGACAATGTATTAAAGTTCAAGTATTACGATTAACATGATAACATTCTTTTAGTGTTTTAGTACCTCTAAAATCGGTTTAATCGTTCTTTATTTGAGATAAAGAAATATAATTTTTAATATCAGAAAAAACCGTTTGTACAAGTTGCTAAATTGTAATACCTAAACAAAAATAACTTCCTGTAGAGATTAAACGCCCACATCTAAATTTTGTTGATAAAGATATGTATGCAATAAAAAACCTATGCATTCGCGTTTGATACTGTAAATGTAAATAAGATTGTTGATTTCTGAGAATTGTGACGAGATATGTACCGTCTACCGAGTTTGATTCACCAGAAACGCTTCTAAGTAAGTATGAGTAAGTACTTATGCAGTTACGGGTATATGCAGTTTTACGTTTACGAAAGGAAGACGACTTCGGGCTTAGTCTATATTTGTAAATGTGTTCTATTTTGTGCTGAATTAAAGAAGAAAAAGCTATTAGAAGTTCTGCTGATTTAAGTAAAAGTAAGTACAAAAAGAAACAATTGACAACATATCTATTTTTGTACGATCAGCTTATCCACGTTTTAGCGCTTTATTGTTATTGTTTATTTTTACTTGGCATCCAGTTATTTTTAGAACAGGGGTGGCCAACCTGCGGACTTAAACTTAAAAGCATTGTAATAAAAAAATTATTTTATTCATAAAAAGAAACATATTTTTGATATGAATCTAGTGAAAATGCATGCGACTGATAATAGATAATAAAAAATAATTAATCGCATAATTTTGTTATAGAGTTAACCCAAAGTTGATTCAAAGGAGTTCCTATAGATGTTATTAATGAGAAGGTGTTCCAATGGCTACGTCATGGCAAAGCGAGATTAATAAATGAAATAATTAGGATGATGCAGCAAACTACAAATTCGCAAACCATTGATTAAAAATTATTATAGTTTAGACAAAGATACTGTACAAATTTCTTAATAAAAAATGACTTAAACTAATCATTTCATGCTTTTTGTGTTTCTTATGGTATGCTATTAAAACCCTGTAAAAGCATGCAAATCAATTACCTTTTAGTCGTTAACTTTGTCATGCTATTCTACAACATAGGAAAGTACTACATTGGCACTATTTTAAAGCATTCTAATGGAACGTGAAAACTTTTACCTTTGGCCTGCTTTTGTACAACGTCTAATAGGACTCTATAAGCACTAACTGTACAGCATTCTACTGGAGTGTCAAAACCTATCTCTAAACATAAACCATTCTACTGCTACAGGAAGGCTTTCAGTAATATCAATACTGCCTCTATGCTTCTAAAAGCATTATTATGGAACCTATTTGGTTTTGTGGGTTTTCTTTTATTCAGCAAATTTTGGTATCCAGACAATTTCTGCTTTTTTCCTGACATCCTGTACACTGTAAAGAAATTAATATGTAAGTAAACAAATTGACAAATTATTCATGAAAAATGGAAATGTTTCGACGTCTCAAACTCAAACTCGAAAGTATTTTTTCAACATTACTTATTTCAAGTTAGTTCAAAATTTATAAATTTTTATAAGTAATAATATTACTGCTTATCAATCTATATATATAAAAATGTTATGTTGGTTTGTGTACGCTTCAAAAACTCAAAAAGTTCTGCACCGATTGAGTTGAAATTTTAACATGATATGAAATCCGCGTTTTTATATATTTTTTGCATCAGTCACATATCTGCGACCGCGAGAAAATAATTTTTTTTAACGATCAGCTGTTTACCAGTGACCGCGCCATCTGCCATAAGCTAGGAAAACACTCGCTGACAACCGAAATAATAATGACGCAGTCACATGAGAAACAATTTCGTTCCCAATTACATTGTTTATTTACAAAAAAATTTGCATCTATTTTGATTATTATACAATCTGAATTAAATATTCACTTAAATCAAGAATTTTTGGTGTGATCGAACTGCGCCTTTCACCAAATCGTAAGTAGAGGTTATATTTTATATCAAAGATGGACAGTAAAAATATTATTAACTGACAGGTAAAATAAAAGGACTTATTATAATTCAAGTGGATTTCCAACAGAAGTGAGTGGTTATATCTTTTTTATTACATCTAACACGTGGACGCAATTATATTATTTAGTAATTATATTATTTATTTTGGATTAACCTCACTTTTAATGCATATAAATATAATTACATTAAATGTCAACCATTCAATCACAATGTGCCACTGCGAAGCGTGACAGGGTACAGCTAGTTATTATTATAAATATAAAAAGATATTTGAGATGCAAGTTTTTGGCTTTTAATGTTTTAATAAATTTAAAATAAAAAATAAATTTTAGATGAACTCAGCTTAATTCACAACACAAAAAACTAAAGTTTTAAAAACAGATATCTTTTCTCTAAGTTAATTATCGATCGGGCATTAGGCAACAAATGAAATCGCGACCGATGCAGCGCTTAAATATATAAAGTTTCGTACATTGCAAGCTCAGACAGGAAAAAAACGCTTATTTGCTCGTTGACATGTTGCGAGCCAAATTTCAAACTCAAACATGAATAAAATCGGATTTGTTTGAGTTCACACAATTCATGTTACGTATTACGTAATCGATCGAATAAATGCTATTATTGCGTACTCTCATTTGGAAAATATATTATTTTTAAGACGTAATTTGATTGCGATGGCCCGAAAGGGCGTTGACGCAATATGATTTTTGCCCAGGGTTCTTAATGTCAACGTGAAGAGATTCAAGCAAGCGCGGGTAAACGGCGAGAGTATCTATGACTCTCTCAAAACTAACCGACGGAGGCTTCTTCACTGCATACTGACGCGAACAACTTTCTCTACGACCATTCAGCGCAGGTCTCGAGCAAGCCTGCGAACATACTGCCAGTTGCCATTGGCTCCTCCAGCCACCAAGATTTTGGACGCCCTTTGACTTCGTCCGTGCTGTGCAGCTGTGCACCGCAAACCTGCCGACTGCCGCCTTGCCTTCCAACCCGAAGGAAGCCCGTCTCTGTCGAGGCGGTTGCCAGAAGGTGGAGTCGATTTCCCACATCCTGCAGGCCTGCCCAGTAGTACACCACGAACGAATCTCCCGCCACAACAACGTGGTGAAGATGGTACTATCCCACACCAGGAAGAAAGGCTGGTTAACCGAGGTTGAACCTTATGTCCGGCACGCCAATGGGACGCTTTATAAACCAGACCTTGCCATATATCGAGGCCCCAGAGACCTAATCATCTCCGATGTCCAGATCTCTTGGGAAGGGTCACGACCACTCTCCGACGCATGGACCCGGAAGAGATTGGTCTATGATAACGCCTCATTTTGCAAAGCCGCTACTCGCCGTTGGCCCAATTATAAGCTAACTTTTCTGCCTCTGATCGTGGAAGCCCGAGGGGTGTGGCCGCGCTCCAATCTTCCAACCGTCCAGGCCCTGGACCTACCTCGCCACCTAGCAAGCAATGCGGTATCCGCAGTCCTCCGCTGGGGTTCTACGCTCCACCGTCGTTTTATGGCCGGGGTTTGGAAGCGAAGGCCACCACCAAGGAAGTAACAGTGAGTGCGTGCGCGTAGTGCCTTGTAGTTTTGTGGGTGCGTGTGTTATGCCGCTAGTAACTGCTTGTCGCTTTAGTACATTTAGTCTATTGCTTAACATCCATACGTTACCCAAGCTACTACGCTCATATCCTTCTACCTTTTACATAATCCCACCTCCACTATTTTGCTGGCGTGTTTTCGAACAACTTACCATCTTCCTCCAACACTCTACTAGGAGTCAGTGTCCTTTGTTTTTACGATTGTGAACCCCTTAGCTCCAATACCTGGTATGTGCATTATACCCATTCCGTAGCTTATCACATGTGTTAGGTACTGCATATTTTAGTGTACATCCTTCACGCGACTGTACTAACACCTAGCTGAATTAGTGTAATTAACTTGCGCTCTGTATCTTGATTAGTAGTTAGCCTTCAAGTTTGTTTGCATTTTATCTTGCATGTGTTATCGCTTTAGCCTTAGATACCAACGCCTTGTATATTTAGTAACTTATACTCTAACTTATAATTCATACATGTTAGTATGACCAACCCGACGGCCGGGTACCACCTCAAGTCGCAATGTACTTCTTTAAACAAATAAAGTATTTGAATAGCCAAATGCCTCGTCATCTAATTAGTGACGCGCATGAATGGATTAAGGAGATTATCAACCTGTCCCTACCTACTATCTAGCGAAACCACAGCCAAGGGAACGGGATTGGAAAAAGAAGACCCTGTTGAGCTTGACTCTAGTTTGGCACTGTAAGGAGACACGAGAGGTGCAGCATAGGTGGGAGACGGGACCGTGCGGCTGGACGCCTCGCGCGTTTGCCCCCCTCTGTCGCCAATGAGATACCACTACTCTCGTAGTTTCCTTACTTACTCAATCACGCGGAGCGCGTGCGCCGCCGTCCGCTAACCACGCGGCGCGCGTCACCACGTTCTAGCATCAAGTGCACCCCGCGCGATTAGTAGCCGATCGCGCAGATGGAGTCGTCGCGTTCAGAGCGCGGCTTCGGCTCGCGCTAGGCGACACGACGTCGTGTGCGGTCATGTTGTAGTGGTCGTTGTCGTCGTCCCGGTTTGTCGGCGGGCTCGTCTCTGCGCGCGTCGTCGAAAATCGCAACTATGCTCGGTCGCAATCCGATTCGAGGACACCGCCAGGCGGGGAGTTTGACTGGGGCGGTACATCTGTCAAAGAATAACGCAGGTGTCCCAAGGCCAGCTCAGCGAGGACAAAATCTCGCGTAGAGCAAAAGGGCTCAGTAAGCATAGGGATTGCGAAAGCAGGGCCGATCGATCCTTTTGGCTTTTAAGAGTTTTAAGCAAGAGGTGTCACAAAAGTTACTACAGGGATAATAGGGCTTGTGGCGGCCAAGCGTTCATACCGACGTCGCTTTTGGATCTTTCGATGTCGGCTCTTACTATCATTGCGAAGCAGAATACGCCAAGTGTTAGATTGTTCACCTAGGAATAGAGAACGTGAGCTGGGTTTAGACCGTCGTGAGACAGGTTAGTTTTAACCTACTGATGACGTCGTTGCGATAGTAATCCTGCTCAGTACGAGAGGAACCTCAGGGTCGGACATTTGGTTAAGCACTCGCCCGAGCGGGCGTTCGTGCGAAGCTACCATCCGCAGGATTAGGCCTGAACGCCTCTAAGGCCGCATCTTATCTAGACAAAGGATGCAACTAGGATACCGCTAGGAGTTTCGCGAGTCGAAAGGCTCGATAACCTTCTTAGGCTGACCGTCCTCGCGGACGGCGGTCGCCAAAGCCCATTCGCCGTGTGAAGAACATCTAAACAAATAAAAAACAATGTAATAGCTAAGAATTCCTTACTGTTTTTTTTTATCATTATAGATGTTGTTTTGACAATGTTGTTTGTTGCTTTATCTTTTTTTTACTTTTCAGTTTTGAGGCTTATTGGCGCCTTCGGCCACACAACTTTGCCTTTATGTACGGCGCGGGACTGGTTAGTCGTTGGCGTAAACTAAGCAATTCAGTTTTAGTTTGTTCAATATTTTTATCGTTTCATAAGATTCGATAACCACACAACTGGTTTCGAACGGAAATAGATACCGTAGCATCGATGTGAGCTAATTAAATAATCCTAAACCAAGATCTCAAGGCAGTATATACACTACCCGAATCTATTAGAATCAGCAAAATATTATTAGCAGAGAAGGTATCTTACTTTAATTGTGCCAAATATTTTCTCTTTTAGATCTCACGAAATTGTGCGTCACTATTTTACACTTAGGAGAGAGTTACCAAGATAGGGCACATTCATTTTTACAAATTACGTGAGTAGTAGCGTGATCTGGTTCTAATATCTAAAAGCTGTCGGTATAGGGGAAGGTTGGGTAGCCACATACACATAAGCAAAACTCCAAAAAAATATGAAATCAACAGAATTAGACTTTAATCTTGAACGTCGCCAATAACATATATAAAGTAGTTTAATTAACATAACAGTCCGATAAATTCAAAAACTTAGCTTAAATCTCAAAATCAGCCTTTAATTTTCGTCAAAAAAGATTTTGGCGGGTAGTTCAGGCCACACCTATTAATGATGATTAAGTCTTTTTTGCAGTGCATACGTGGCAATAATAGTAAGATTGCGCTCCATCGATGTATACATAGTCTTCGTGCGCCCAGTCTTTACATTTATCGCACTGTATCCAGTTTTCTTCAAAGGTGTCTCCACAAATAATGCACTCTGTCTCTTCGGATCTTGTTGAATTTTGAATGTTCTGTTTTGTTTTCATTATTTTCTTGAGTGCTGGTTTCTTTTTATTGGTCGCAGTTGTCGTTGCAGTTGTAATCTTTTTTTTTACGCCTTTTGCAGTTGCAGTCTTCGTTTTTATGTCTATAGCTTTCTCTAGCAATGTGTTTTTGTATGGCGAAGAAGTGAGAATTTCGCTTCTTTGAGATTTTGGTGAACGCGTCTAAAGACGTTTTTTAGATCCATCAGATAGACAACTGTGTTAGTAGCTGATATAAAGTATTGGGATTCACGTCTATCTGCTGGTTGCTGCTAGTTGATGGCTGGGATATTGCAGCAGCGGAATGTTGGTTGAAAATTACATTGCTGGTTAGATGCGTGGTGACTGGAGCAGACAGCTGGTCGCTGCGGCTAGTTGGTAGCTGAGATGTTGCAACAGTGGTGTTGTATGGTAGATTCTCAGTCAATACTGGATCCTCTTCCACGTTTGTCATTTGGGATGGCAAAAAATCCAATTCAGTAAAGATATTCCAATTCAAAAGATAAATTCCTGAGCATCTGAATCTATTTTAAGCAATGTCTAATCTAGCTGCCTCAGAAAATGCAGAATTTACTAAAGCAGCGATGTTAAAGTCAGTGATCATTGCACCTGGATTGCTTTTCATTCACACTGTGCTTGCTGAAGCAGAAGCAGATTTGAATGGCTCGAAAAATATTTTGTCGAGCGGTTGCAACTTATGAGTGGTGTGTGGTGGAGTGCTGAGCATATGGATGTTATTTGCACGAGGATACTCTATTACTGTCAACCCTTTGTGGCTTCCATGACCGTCTAAAATCAAAAGTATAGGGTGTTCTTTCGAAGGCTCGCATGCTAGTTGAAATACTGTTACCACTGTAAAAACACCTCGCCGTTCATCCAGTCACTTTCGTGTGGAATAGCAATGTTTTCGGATGGAGCCCCAATCATCAAACGGCCATTTTTATCCATTGTTTTTTTAGGGAAAATAAAGGAAGGGGGTGCAAAACGGCCAGTTACACTCATTGCAAATCAGTGTGATATTTCGTCCCCTTTCACCAGATGTCAACTTGCCAACTTGCTTTTTGCCTTTTGTAGAAATAACTTTTTCATTTCTATGGACCGTTGAAACCCCAGTTTCATCTGCATTGTAAATTTTCGAAGGAGGAAATTTATATTCTTGTAATTGGTTTTGCTGATCATAAAAAGGACCGACTTGAGGCTTGTTGAATCCAACCGCTCTTGCAATGCTAGTCGATTCTGGGGAATCTAGAACAATATCTCGATATTCGAGAAACTGAAAAAAATATTTTTGCCAGCCATTTTCTTTCTTTGTTAAACCTATGCGGAATTTTTAATTTTTCAGCGAATTGCAAAGCTAATTTCAAAAATTCAACTATACCATAGTTAGCGGCATCAAGCGATTATCGAGATCTTTAATATGATGATATAACTGCAGTGAATGTTCTTCTGTAAATGTGTTATCAAATCTCCCCAGTTTAGCTTGTAATTTTATCTCTTGTCCACTATTGATAGCTTTCAGCCTGTCTTGAAAGGTGCTTCTGGACACTCCGTATTTATTAGCCGCTTCTCTTATCATTATTTTTTTGTTTGATGCATAAAATAGCCTGTTTCATTACATTTACGTCCCAATCACCCCTTCTTGTAACTTTTTCCCTAAATTTCGGCATTTCCGAGTGACCTGAAAATCAAAAAATATTTTGTATACATACCATAGCGTATTGTACCCATTTAGATGTAAAAACAAACTTTTATTAAATTCATTCATACTCTTCACCCAAAAAGTGGCCGAGGCTACCCGACAAACGTGTGGCGGGGGATGCCCGGTCGTCTCGATCTTAATTTACTTTTTTTTGAAAAAACACCTACTACGCTAACGAAATTATTTAACTTGGCACACTTACTACAATTTTTTTTTTTTTTTTAATTAAGGGAGCGCCGAAAATTTATTTATTGGCATTTATTTTAAAACCGACTACTAACAAAAAGTCAAAATCTAAAAAATATTTCATTTTAAAAAAATTAAAGAATTTTTTACAGAAATATGAGCAATGAAACCTCAAAGAGAACAAGATTTAAAAGTCCCAGAAATGCTTAAAGTTGAAAAACTATCTTGGTGCAGAAGTTAAAGAAGAAGCCGAAACGTTTTCAATTGAAGACATAAAAAGTAGAGATGATACAAAAATACACTAGCAAGAATAATATTAAAAAATAAATTTTGCGTCAATGATTAGTGTATTCTAAAAGTAGTCAGTCGTTTGCTTTCGTTTGAATATGTTTGGTATAATTAAAATTAAACTAACAGATATTAACGGCTACTCTGACTGAGATCATATTAGCTATACATTATTAAAACGTAAAAACAGTTTACAACATATGGAGAACGATAGGCTTCCGCAATCTGTATAACTTCCAGACAGTTTTCAACAACAGACAACCTGACATTGTAAGAATAACTGAAAAAACGACAGCTTAAACCTTCGGATTTTCTGCCAGACATACTTTCTAGTTTTTACAACATTTTATTACCAGAATTACAATTGGAAATCTTGTTATCAATACTACTCTTTACATTTAAACCAATTAACGCTTGCAATTCAAGATCTTTTTCAATTTAACTTGCATAAACCGAATCCCGTAACACATGTAGCAACATCAAAAAGTTTTTTAGTATTTAGAATTAAATTTAACTTAAAACGCCAAGAACTATATTTTACAACATCCTGAGCATTTTTCTATAGAATTTTCATATGTGATTTAATGTCCGACATATTGACAAAGACTTTCAAACAAAAAAACGCAAATTACGAAATAAAATAATTTTTATCTTTAAAATGACAAGCACTGGCTGAAGTTGACGGACAGTCAGTGACAACGTGACATCCGCTTTTCCCACTTGACGAATCCAGAGCTGACGCTAGCTGACGCACTATATACAATATATAAAAATAAAAAAGAGTTAATGCCTTTGAATTTTCATATGACTTTCTTAATATATTTTTGCTTTGTAATAGCGAAGGCTTCCATGGCCGGAATCTATACTAAGATAAGAATTTTTTCCGGGTTTGGACTGTGTCATTGTCAAAGAATGGAGATTTGGCAATCAACGAAACATTATCAAAATCTATTTTGTAACCTGTAGTAAAATGATGTTCAGCATCCGCAGACTTGGAAATATACCTTTTCCTTATACAACGATCATGTTCTAAAATGCGAGTAATGACGGAACGACCGGTTTTACAAATGTAGACTAAACCGAAAAATTTGGTATACACCTTGAGATGAAAGTGTAGGAAATTTGTCTTTGGGAGAAAGAAGAATCTGAGAGATTTTGCTTGTCGAGTTGAATATGGGTTAAATACCATTCTTACGAAGAAGTTTCCCTATTTCATCTGTAACCTTGTGAATATAGGGTAAAAAGGCCAATTTTGGATTGGATTCAGTAGTAGAAATGTCCTTAGGTAATCGAGTACGTGGATGTAGACGGCGATTAATAACTCTATGAATATCTCGCTTTACATAACCATTGTTCACTAAGGTTCTAGTAAGATGACGGAGTTCCGAGTCTAAATTCGCAGGTTGGCAAATAGAAAAGGCATGATAAACCAAAGATTCAATAACAGAACGTTTCTGTGCAGGATGATGATGAGACGAAGCATGAAGGTATCTGTCCGTATGGGTGGGTTTGCGATAAACAGAATGACCCAGAAGTTCGTCGAGCTTACGAGTCACAAGAACGTCAAGAAATGGAAGAGAACCATTACTTTCGATTTCCATAGTAAATTTGATATCTAAGTGTTAATTATTAAGATGATCAAGAAACTTAGACAATTCAAGTTGACCATGAGACCAAACAATAAATGTGTTGTCAACGTACCTAAACCACACTTTAGGTTTTAATATTGATGATTCCAAAGCAACCGTTTCAAAGGATTCCATAAAAATGTTAGCTACAACAGGTGATAGAGAAGAACCCATAGCACCACCAGAAACCTGTTCGTAAAACTTGTTATCAAATTGGAAGTAAGTAGTCGGTGCTCTCTAGGGGTTTGAATTTTGCGGTTGTTCCAAAACGTATTCCTAAAGAAGATATTTTATGTGCTGTTGAGTCTTCTATAAGACATCTTCCTCGCCACATCTCAGATCCCATTCGTATTAACACTGGCAAAATCCTTGAAACATCTAAAATTCCTAAATCCAACATTTCTAAGTCGGAAGAGTCAGCTCTAAAAAGTCTTCGTAAAAACTCTGATATTATTGTTTTTCCAGCCGACAAAGGCAACGCTACTGTAGTTTTGAACCAAATTGATTATGTTAAGAAAATCAATTCTATTTTGTCTGAGGAAACTTACGCTCTTCTAACTCACAACCCCACTTCTAGGGTTGAACGTGAGGTCAGCCAAATTATCAAATCTTCTAATCTACCTCCTAAAACTAAACGTCGACTTATCCCATTAGATTCTAAACCACCTCGTCCAATTTTATCGCTATAGACCGCAAACAAATGAATGAATTGAACATGTAAAATGAGTTTTTTTTACTAGCTACGACCAAATTTCAATTTATATGGTTACGCTAGAAACTATTTTCTTGGGCATAAAAATATGTAAAATATGAATTAAGATTTGAAACTTATTTAAAAATAGCTTTTTTTATGTACTTTGATTTTTATTTTTTTAAAATAAATAAACCATATTTTATTAATACGATAAACTCTGAATGACTGAAATGAAACATTAAGTTTGATTTATTTATTCTTACAAAGATTATACACAAATACACAAAGATATTTTGTATAAAATTAAAATGCAGCAAATATTAGCAATTATTTAAAACATTTATTATAATTAATTGCCTTTCTTTGACAGTTCGACCAGAAAGAAATCTTAAAAAAACAACTATCTAAAATGTGATTAAAACCTAAGGGCAATAGTCTTATATTTACAATATTATTAATAGGTTGTTACATGCATAATGCACTGATTCAATATGGAACTTTTATTCACATGAAAATATTTCGTACAAAAATAAAATGCAGTTTAGTGTTTTAAATCGTTAAAAAATTAGAATATATTGATTTTTTAGTTTTTGCGGATAAACGATTTCACCTTTTAGTACTGTTTTTTATTATTTGTCTAATTTGAATTTTTTGAATAGCATCGCAAACGAATACAAATGATTACCGATCGCATTTGCTAACAAACCTAGTTTAAACTGCTGACTATTTCAAACGAACTAACCACGGTGTCCCGTTTTTTGTTTAGTTGAGTGTACTTCTAGAAACACAAAGAAAAACGTAGTAGCGTAGCAACTCAGAATCAAAGAGCTCCAGCTAAGACAAGTACTGGAATGTAACTACAAGTAGAAACATTTTTATTTGCATTCTTGGAAACACTTGATAATCAGAAAAAAAAACTGGTGGCTGTATCAACGCTAAATATGGACGAATTAAAATTATTTTTAACGCCACACACATTAAAAAAAACATTTTGTTATTCGGGTTGGTTTAGTAACACAGTAAAATTAATGAATGAGTATAGACAAAGTAGCAATGTGTTTGTTTTTTCCGATGTAAATTATTAAAACATAGTATTTTGGAAATACGTCGTCGGAAAGGGTTTGTGTTTCTATATCACAGTTTTTGTTGCATTTAAATCTTTCTTTTAAAAATGGTTTAACCCATAGTTCACTTTACCTTTTTACGAAGATGAAGTCGTTTTGATTCCTTTTACATTAACATTTATACATTTTCTTATGGAAAAATCATTTTTTTTTTCTTGTTTTAACAAGATCTTAACTTTGACCTACCTTTCCTTAGAGAGTTTGTAATTTCTTCAATGGTGCAGACACCAATCCTTGCAAAGACGTGATGCATAGGGAGAAAGAATCGAAAACGAAGAGAAAATAAAAATAGAAATTACTTTTTTTGTGAGAATAGATTATTTTCACTTCCATATTTAGAAAAATTTTCTAATTGTATCACAACAAAATGATTAAATTTTCTGCTACAACATTTATTAAGTTTTGTTATCTTAAGTTGGTAGTAGTGTATTTAAGAGTAAATAAATAAATCAGTAAAAGTTATGTTGTATTTTTTTTCAGTTTGACACCAATTACATACTTTTAATTTTCAATTAAAAGGTTTTACTAACTAAACAAAATTTTTGAATAGCGGAAAATTCAACTGATCTGATTTTGTCAGTTTTATTTTTGGCGTTCTTTTTATTAAACTTCTTATACTTGGCATAAGCTGTTTAGTGTGTTTTGCTATTCTTGCGTAACATAGATTTAAGGTTAAAAAAAATATTTTCTAAGAATTTTTACCGGCTCAGGTTAATTATCGAGGTGAAAGTGTGAATTAGTTATAGCTTGTAGTATTAACACTGCCAGAATTTTTTTGGCAAATTATAAAGAACGAAGCTTAATTTAGTAATTATGCAGACATATCTGGTTATGTAGTTATTTGGATAATTAAATGCTTAATTTAATTAAAATTGTTGATCTATAAAAGAGCAGTTAAAGTACCTAACTGAAATAAAAGATGATACCAACGGCAATTCCAAGAATTTTTTTTATTGTGCTGCTAGTTGTTTTTTAACTTTAAAAATGTATGAAATGCAATTATTATATTAATCTAGGTCATTTGGGACATTGTCAGTTGCGTTTTCTTTATGCGTTTGAATTGTAGATGTATATGTAGAAAAAAACGAATTGTATAGAATGTGAGGCAAATTAAATATTTGTTATCTAATGTCAGTTACAAAAGAATTTCTACGAAACAATATTGTTGTAATTCAGTTTCTAATTAATGAGGAAAGGTTAAACAGGAGATGTTAGCATTGCAAGAATGTAAAACAACTTCCGTATAAAGACGACGTTCGACAAGAAACGCACGGAACAAATTTTCTCAGAGTTGAAGTTCTAACTAAAGGCCAGTTCTCACGTAAGACATAAAGTGTATTACCGGTATCTTTATATCAAACACATAGTATCCAATCAGTCAGAAAACAGGTCTGCAACGATGGTCAATCAGGAAGAGCAACCCTCCTAGGAGCTTGTCGGAAAGGTGCCCGTCTCACGGTTTGTCACCAACATAAACTAACAGCCCCATATCAGGAAGTATTGTTACGCCGCATTTATATTTAAAATATACGTGTAACAAATTCATAATCGTATTACACAAATTTATTCCTTATTAGTCCACGTCGACATCCTCAAGCAACACCGAGTGGTGCATTAGAGAATGTTATCGTTCATGTATCAAAAACGTAAACTGACACATTTTTTGTGGGTACAAATTAATTGTGTAATTAATTTTTAGAAATACGGAATGTTGAGCACTTTGGTTTAATTTAGCTTATTTAATTAACTCGAGAAATGAATTCTAAAAATTAAGACGTCTAGTGCCACTGTTATTGGTAGTCAATTTTTTTCAGAGTAACAAGTCAATTAGAATAGTTGATTGATTTTCAAAAATTACAAAGAATTCTAAGAATTACATACATCTCTCTAACGTTTGTGCTTATTTTAATTAGTAGTTACTAACAAATAATTTATTGAATTGGTATTTTTTTACACGGGGAATGTTAGTAATCTTATGGATTTTTCAAATAAAATTTTCAAGTTAATTAACTATCCCAAAGTAATTAAACATTATTTAGAATATGTTCTTGCTTTGTACCATTCATAGTTATAGGAATTTATATTCGTCTTTAATTAAAAAATAAAAAAATGTTATTACATTTTTTCCTTTGCAAATTTTGTCTACTTGAACAATTAATCATCACAAAGTAATTAATTTAGCACAATACCTGTTTGTAAAGTACGCAAAACAAGAAATTTTGAGTGTTAGTGACGCGCTTAGCGTGTTTAGTTTGACGTGATTAATCATTTCGATTAAATGATCGGCGTTCTTTGATAAATTAGGTTTCTTATTAAAATTGTTTTATATGTAAGTAAATTAGGTACATTTCGTGATAGAAACTATGGGAACTTGTCGAGTATCAATAACGCTAATCTCCAGTTTTTAACAAGATCCCGATAATTCGATAATAATGTTTAACGCTTAACTCGAATAACAACAAAAGTAAAATTTAAAGCTATTACGACTACCAAATCTTCAATAAAAAGCAATAAAATAACCGTTAAACTCGTTTGAATACAACGATAAAAATAAAATGAAGAATACGATAAGAAATGCCATTTTATTGGGAGAATAATAAAAATTGATTTTCAGTGTTTTTAATTGTTGCCCATTTTTCAGCGTTTTATTAATTACAGCGTAGTTTATATTTTCTGAGGATCATTAATTTTTTTTGGGTATTGGTATCTTCAGTTACTGGTTGGGCTCGTGAACAAGTGTAATTATACATCATTGCTCGCTAATGATAAAACTCGACTGCTGTCGTTTATAAGATAAATTCAACATTTATTTTTGTTATAAACTACAATGAACGCGTTAAATATGGAAAAGATCGTGATAAAAAAAATGTAGTGGGTAGAAAACTACTTCTATATCCATGACTGCTTATAGTATAAGTGCAATTCTGCGTTGGATCACAGACGTTTTAATGTTTACAAATTTTGTGTGTTGACGCCAGTGGTCTAGAAATAATTATTTTGTTGTTTGTCGATACAATCAAACATTCATTTGCATATTATAGCATGTGACTATGATGAACACGTATGTTATTTATTTTTAACATATATTAAAATTTATTGTTAATTACGATTAAATCACTTTTAAACTGTATTTTTAAAGATCTTATGAATAAATTTTAATTTGGAAAAACAAGTAACACTTACACAAAACAAAAAAACTTGGTGTGACTAGAAAGTATGTGTAACGAAAGAAATCTAATTGTTCGAAATATTTTATTAGGAGTTTTTTTATGTTTGTCTTTAATCTTAGCCTATATCAGCATATGTTTTTTAGTTTAGTCTATACAGAATGGACAAAAACTTGCAGTAATTTGCTTGCTATCGTTGGGGCCGTGCTAGGCAATGCATGAAACAAGATTGTCTGGTTAACAATAGACATTCTAATAGAAAAAATTTTCAACAAGTGCTAAAGATAAGATAAGAAACAATTTATAACTCTAGTAATAACAACAAAAAAATGAGGAAAAATAAGGAGAGGGAGGTGTGCATGTGGGTGTAGTATTAAAACGAAAAGTTTCATTTTCTCGGGTTTTACATTTTTTTTGTCATCTACGAAGCAAGTTGATATGAGGGTGCATTTATTTACTATAAGTTTCAGTATTTAATAAGTATCAATACGCCAAAATAGGCGAAGTAAGTTTTTTAATTGCTATTTGCTATTAGTGAGTTTTTTGACCAATTTTTTTGTTGTTTTAATAGTTTTTTGTGCTGTCATTCATTGCAAACATTAATATTTGTTTGTTACTGTAGTTACGTAATGACCAAAAAAATTCTATGCCGCAAAGTGATAAATCAATATCTATCTAAAACACTCTTTTTAAATTCAATTATTATATAAGTAAAAGCGTGTACTTGGTTGAAAAAACATTTAAAAATCGTTGGCACTTTCTTTATCTTTGTAAGGTATTGGGTTATCAACCCCGACCGTAACGGTACTTGAAAGGGGCAGCTTTGGTCGGTACGTGAAGGTAAGCAAGGGTAGCAAGCCAACGACCGAGACACTGAGGTTTGATCTGTCTAAGGGTAAACATAACTTTGCGTAATAAAGCATTTTAAATAAAAACGGTTGTTTATTAATTTATTAATAACGGTACCTAACTTTGGCGATATCTAACATTGGCGACGAGGTGAAGTAAAGTGACTTAAAACATTTAATACAGCGGGTGTAACGCGTGATTTATTACTGGCAGAAGTTAAAGTGTCGGGTTCTATTGAAAATGGCGGGATTAATTGGAGTTATCGAGCGATTTAGTCATGTAGGCAACGATTGGTCAGTGTATCAAGAGAGACTCGAACAATTCCTAGAAGCCAACGGAATAGAAGACGTAGGCGGATCAAAGAGAAGATGTGCGTTTTTAATAAGTCAGCTGACAGCAGAAACTTACAATTTGTTGAGAGACTTATCGTATCCACATAAACCTAGTGAAAGGACTTACAAGGATTTGTGCGAAATAATGACAAAACATTTCAGCCCAAAAATATCAGTGTTTCGGGAACGCGCGGAATTTTACAATGCGATGCAAAAGGCTGATGAAGCAATCACTGAGTGGCATGCGCGAATAAAAAACCTAGCAATAAATTGCAAATTTGTAAACTTGGACAAAGTATTGCGCGATAAATTCGTCACAGGCTTAGTGAAAGGGCCGATTTTAGACAAACTGTGTGAACAAGAGTTTAAGGAGACGTCGACCTTAGAAAGCGTGGTGGAAGTGGCGCTATCCAAGGAAGCAAGTTTAGCGTCCAGCGCTAAGCCGACGGCGGGTGTCAATTGGGCTCACAACAGCGGCAAACAGTGCGACAGTTGTGGTAAAATTCATTTACAAAATCAAACTTGTAAGCAAAAAAAAGTAAAATGTTTTAAATGTAAGACAATAGGTCACTATGCAAACAAATGTCCGAAAAATATTAAACAGGCAGGTAGCAACTTTGTTGATGTTACAGATCATGAGGTAGAGGAATTATTTTTTTTTAATATTAAGACAAATGTAGATAATCCAATTAAGGTAACTGTAAAACTTAATAGTAGGATTTTAGAAATGCAAGTCGATAGTGGAGCCGGTGTAAGTTTAATTTCAAATGAGTTATTTACAAATAAATTCAATGATTGTAGCTTAAAACCCAGCAAGGTGGTCTTAAAAGAATACACAGGCAAAACTACCGTACCGGTGGGGTACTTTACTGCTAAAGTTGAGTACAAAAATGAAATCAAAGAGGTTAATTTTCATGTTGTCGAAGGTGGTGGACCACCATTATTAGGTAGAGACTGGTTACAGGCATTTAATTTGGGACTGACAAAATTGGGGAACAATGAGAGTAACATTTATTTTGCTAAAACCATTAAGTTAGAACAAATCTTAAAGGAGTACGAAACCCTATTTGACAACACGTTAGGCACGTATAAGTACGACACGGTTCATTTAAATTTAAAACCTGATGCTAAACCAATTTTTTGCAAACCGAGACCAATTCCTTTCGCGTATAAGGAAAAAGTAGAAAACGAATTAGATACGTTGCAAAGGGACGGCATAATTGAACCTGTAGAAACAAGCGATTGGGGGACACCTTTAGTTCCGGTTTTAAAACCTGACGGTTCCATACGTTTGTGCGCGGATTATAGAACTACCGTGAATAAATATGTGGTTGAGGTTCGATATCCTTTGCCACGCGTAGAGGAAATTCTGGCAGTATTGCAAGGGAGTATTAGTTTTAGCAAAATCGATTTAAGCATGGCGTAGGCTCAATTAGTATTAGATGAGGAGAGCCAAAAAGTTCTTGCATGGAGTACTCATAGAGGTATATTTAAAGTACGGAGACTACCATTTGGCATTTCTCCAGCGAGCGCGATTTTTCAAAAGAAAATCGAACAATTATTGCAGGGAATACCGGGGGTAGCGAACTTCTTAGACGACATAATAATCACCGGGAAAGATGAAAGAACGCATTTAGAGAATTTAGAGGAAGTTTTCAAACGTTTGTCTGACGCCGGGTTAAAAATTAAACGCGGCAAATGCAAATTCTTTAAATCCGAAATAACTTATTTAGGGCACGTAATAACTAAAGAAGGGATTAGGAAGTCGCAGGAAAGAATAGAAGCAATTTTTAAATCTCCGGTGCCAACTAATGCAAAGCAGGTAAAAGCGGTAGCAGGTATGGTCAATTATTACGCCAGGTTCGTTCCGGGATTATCGCAAACAATGAAACCATTGTACGATCTTTTAAAAAAGAACGCAAAATTTGTGTGGGACGCACGGTGCGAAAAAGCGTTAAATACAATAAAGAAGGAAATCGTTTCCGATAAAATCTTATCGCATTTTAATTCGGAACTACCCATTATTGTTACTAGCGACGCATCTCAAGACGGTATAGGGGCATCTCTGTGCCATCGTTATCCGAACGGGCAGGAGCGACCGGTAGCTTTCGTTTCGAGAACGTATGCACCAGCAGAAAAAAATTACTCTGTTATTGATAAAGAGGCTTTAGGGATATATTTTGCGGTCAAGAAATTTCAAAATTATTTATTGGGGCAAAAATTTATCCTACGAACGGATCATCGACTATTAATCGCGATTTTCGGTGAAAATAAGGGCATCCCTAAAATGGCTGCAAGTCGATTGCAAAGATGGGCTATTTTTTTGTCTGGTTTCAATTACACGATTGAATACATTAAGGGACAAAACAATGCTATAGCCGATACTATGTCGCGATTACCGTTACAGAATTTGGAAAAAGATGTATCGGAAGGTTTGACGTATTTGAATTTCATTGAATCGGAAAACACGCCGGTTGATAGTAGTCTAGTGAGAATGGAATCGGATAAAGATCCTATAATTAAAAGGGTAATTAAGTTAGTTATTAAAGGGTGGCCAGGGTCAGTTAACCAAGATTTGGAACGAAAACCATATTTTGTGCGGAAGAACGAATTAACCGTGGTTAGGGGATGTTTAATGTGGGGATACAGGGTAGTCATTCCGAAGCGCATTAGATCAACCTTGTTAAACGAATTACATGCAGGACACCAGGGCATAGTTCGGATGAAAGCCGTGGCACGCTCATACATATGGTGGCCCAACTTAGATAAAGAAATAGAAACTATTACAAAAGCATGCATTCCGTGTTTGAAGACGCGATCAGATCCACCAAAAGCTGATTTAATACCGTGGACTAAATCATCTTGAGTAGGAGAGCGAGTACATATAGATTTTTTAGATTTTAACAATAACGTTTACCTAATTGTCTTGGACAGTTACAGTAAATGGGTGGATGTGCACGATATGAACAATAACGCGGGTGCAGAGAAAACAATTCATAAATTAAGGGCAACATTTACTAGTTTGGGGATACCAGAACTAATTGTTTCCGACAACGGTACTCAATTAGTAAGTAAACAAATGAAAATTTTTTTAGAGATGAATGGAATAAAACAGATCACAACACCAACGTTTTATCCCGCTACGAACGGTGCGGCAGAAAATGCCGTAAAAACCTTTAAAAAGGCTTTAAAAGCGGCTATTTTAGATGATAGGAATGGTGGGATTGAGATAAACACATTAATTAGTAGATTTCTTTTAATATATAGAAGTACGGTACATAGCACAACGGGTGTATCACCAGCAAAGCTTTTTTTAGGTAGGGAATTAAGAACGCGGTTAGATTTAATACGTCCGAAACCGGGGGAAAGTCGAAATTACGATCTTAAAAGGGAGGATAGTCGAGGGAAAAGCCGCGAACAATTCAAAATTGGAGATAAAGTTATGGCGCGAGACTATAGAACACCTAACAAAAAACTTTGGGTGCCCGCGATAATTAAAGAACGTTTAGGAGAGAGGACATACGTATGCGAAGTAGGGGAAACTAAGCAATCGTGGAAAAGACATTTAAATCAATTAATTAAACGTATACAAAATAAGAGTACAGAAGTAGGTGATCAAACGCAAATATCACCACGGTATACGCGACGTCTTATAGGGAGATCGAATTCCGCAGATAATCAGACAAATTTGGGGGAAAATAATACTGAACCAGATTCACCCAATAATGATGGTTGTGTACAAGTTCGCAGAAGTGAACGAACACGATCAGTTCCAAAACGTTATGGCAATACTGTGTAAATAGCATCTAATGACAAGTGTAGGTTAAGAATCGATTATAATATTAGTACCTATGTAAGAGAAAAAGTAAACATTTTTGTAGCTTATTTAGTATTGTAAAAGATAGGTCACATTCTTAAAAGGGAGGTGTAAGGTATTGGGTTATCAACCCCGACCGTAACGGTACTTGAAAGGGGCAGCTTTGGTCGGTACGTGAAGTTAAGCAAGGGTAGCAAGCCAACGACCGAGACACTGAGGTTTGATCTGTCTAAGGGTAAACATAACTTTGCGTAATAAAGCATTTTAAATAAAGACGGTTGTTTATTAATTTATTAATAACGGTACCTAACTTTGGCGATATCTAACAATCTTAAATTTGTTTAAACGTTCATTGTATTAACCCTTATTCGGCACACTGGGATCATATGCACCCCACGCTTATAATATAAGAATTTTGAATACCTAAGTAGCATTGGAGGGGATTTTATACATTACAGCAACAGTTAGGGTCTCCCACTACACTCTCAGCCCAGTAGTATTGCGCTGAGACTTTTAGTCTTTTTTTAGCAGTCGCTTAAAGTTTATTGGGATCACCTGCACCCCAGTGTGCCTCGTTCGATTGAATTTTAAATTTTTTCGTAAACATTTTTTCATTATTTTTTCACTTAATATTGAAGAACAAGGTACGTGTATTATGTTATAAAACGTCTTATTTTTTCGGAATGGTATTTTACAAATTTATTATGCAATTAGATGGCATATAATTTACGGCCTCGGCGTATATGTGAGGAATTGCTCGAAGATGATGCAGATACTAATGTCGATGTACTAAGTGGAAATGAAAGCGAGAAATTAAATTTATTTGATATTTTTGCAAAAACATGATGTTTATTTTTTTCAAAAAAGTCCTGTCTTCGTTTCCCAAAATAAATATCTTTTTTTACAAGAGCAATTAAACTAATGTTATTATGTTGTAGTACCACATTAGTAGAAGACTTACCTAAAGTTTTAGCCCTTAATATGCAAAATTAAAAAAAATATGAAGCCACTTTTTTTGCGTTTTTTAAATATACTTAATTAAATTTATGGCATATATAAGCTATACTAAATTAAAAAGCACCATTTCAAAAGGCTACAAAAAAAATGGTGTCAAAATATTCAATAGCTCATTTTTTATTAAGGTTTTTGTCACTGGGTTGCAACTGATCCCAGTGTGCCGAGCACGTTATACCAGAGAAGTGTGCCGATTAAGGGTTAGTACGTTCTTAGTGTATTTGCATTTGACTCATATTGAATTGAATTGAATTATATTACATTTGGAATCTAGAATCTACCTTATAATTTATTATTTCCGATAGACAATATTATTATTCGGTTTTAACAAGTTAATCTTTATGAGTGTAATTGAATATTTTGGTTTGGATATTTTTGTTTTGTTGGCGTTGCATTTCTCGCCATGAGAAAGGCTGTCTTCAAACACTACTTATGCGTCTTAATGAAATCTGTTTGCATTAGTGATGGGAATTCTTGTTCTTTTTTATGAACTAGTTTACTAGGTCTCGTTCATCAAACTGAACTAGTACCTTAATAGTATCGATTACGCAAGGTACAAACAAATTCAGATGGAACACAATAATCATCGTCATTAAAGTAACAAATATAAAAAAAATAGGATTATTCGACGTATTTTTTTAATTTAATTTAATTTTAATTATGGCCTTCAATAATGGAAGCTCTCATCGTTAACAGAGTACCTGCTCGTGCTACACGCGTCGTTTGTAGTTATTTATCGAACAGATCGATAACTTATTCCTCGAACGTATCCCGTTCTGTTTATGCCAACCGACTGACGAAGTGTCCACAAAGCTTGGTTGGGTTGAGTTTGTGGAATCTGGTTGTAGACGACTTGGTTAGCACAGAGCTACCAGCAAATTGCGACACTTTCGCATACGCCGACGACATCACTGTCTCGGTGTCCGCAATTTCTAGACGAGACTTAGAGGCAAAATCCAACACATGCGTAAACATAGTGACAAGCTAGACTGGCAGCAACAAGCTGACGGTTTCAGCGAACAAGACTAAATACACGGTTTTTAGCTCCACTTTAAACGAGATCATTCACTGCGCCTCAAAAACATTTCCGTCCGTAGGGTTTTCAAATTCAAGTACCTCGGACTTTTATTGATTGAGTCTTTTTTAGCGACCAACTGTTACTTGAAGGTCCTAATCTTGGGTGAATGGCAACGGCTGTGGGACACTTCCCAGAAAGGGCTTAACGCCTAGTTCCTTATTCCGGACATCCTTACCTGGGACAAAATGTCTACGTTCCCGGACAAGAGGTAGTCCAAATCTTTTTTTTGCACGGCGGATTTTGTTGTCATTTAAAACGCATTAACATGACGAAAGCTGTCCGTCGTGTGGCCTCTCAGGCCATCCTTGGACTTGCGCCTGATGTAAATGTGTATAGACTTGTTACAAAGAGAGACCAGAACTTTTATTAGGAATAGTTTCTTTAGTTTTGCTAACTTATGTATGATAATTATATTTTATTACTTTGCAAGCAGGTATGGCAAAATCGGAGTTTATTTTCGTTATATAACATTGCATGTTTATTTTGATTCACTTTAGTTTATTACATTTGTAGTTAAATAACACGTTTGATTTTTGTTTTAGCTGTAGCTGTTCGGTTAATACTCTACCTATCTTTGTTTTTCCTCATTTATTTGCAGATCCTTGTCCTTACCGACTTAGTATTAACTTAGAAGCGAGAATAAGTTGTAAGGCAAGTGCCTCGCGGAACTACGTGCTCTCATAGAACGCACAAATACTTAGCCCATCCTATTGGTCTTGTAAGACTGTCCTATCTATTCGCAACATTTCCTTACTTAACCTATATCTCTTGTGACAAACTTTTACCAAACAAGTTTGGGTGGTATGCTGGGTGCTTATCCTCCTCCTCCTCCTCCTTCTCATGCCGGAGAGCTTCCTGTATCTATGGATGATGCGTTAAGTTCCTTAGTCTTTTATCCATAATGTTCCACACGTGTTTAAAAAGTAAAAGGTGGAGAGATCAGGGTGGCCGTGGTGAAAGATTAACATTTGGCATTTTTGAATCGATCCGTAGAGTGTCTTGCCATGTGGAAACTGCCATTACCCTGCTGGAAAAGTGAATCTTCTACCTGCTGAAAACATGAAAGAATATAGGGTTCTACCACCTCGTTAACATATTGCTGAACGTTAATCTTGCTTTGGATGAATATTAATCGAGACTTACTCCCATTAGCTATAGCATCCCCATACCATAATTCCTACAGTGTGGTGCACATGCCGCTCAACAGAAAATTGAACATTACGTCGCTCCCCTCGTTTTCGTTTGAGTCTCTGAAACTTCTGATTTGACAGTAAACTATGCGAAGGGTTGCAGGACGGCCTTTATTACCTAGCCATTGATTGCAATTGATCTGGTACTGGAAAATTGATCTCTTATTGCCATAAGTCAAAAGTGGCGGTGCTGCTCCTCATTTGTTTGCCTCTGTCTGCCAGTTCTTTGTCTACGACGATTTTGACCTTCCTTAGTCCATGCTGGATAACAGCGCATAACAGTGAATTGATCCGGTTAAGACGTTTTGCAACTTCCCTGTACGAAAAACCACCTGCACGTAAGCCAACAATTCGAACTCTTGCTTAATTGGCGGTAATTTTCACGCTATCTACTTTAGGAATAATCACGCTTTCAAACCACGCTAACAAAAGAACCACAAGAGATAACAATATTAAACAAGACTAGTACGAAATACACTAGATAATGAAAATAAAAAGAAAGGTTAGCAACTGATTTCAGTCAGTATCACTTGATATATTTGAATAAAATTTTAATCATTTACCACATAAAAATTCCTGTTTGGTCACAAAATTCCCACGCTTCCTGGTGTTGCAATTTTAATGTCACAGAGTATATTTGTAACTGCGTATGCTACGTATAGTATAATGATATGCACTTAATATTTTAAATTGATAGTGCCGCATTTACGTTTGTTATGCTACGGTTCATTTTCGATATTAATTCTACTGTTACTAATGTTGTATTAGTAGTAGTAATAGCAGTAATACCACTATGTGTGTTTACTTTTGTGTTTAACTTTAGAACAGAAATACGTATACGACTTGGGAAAAGAAATAATTGTTTGTGGTCTACAACAGGCACGTATTTTTTGGCACGCAGCCTTAAGTGTGATTATTTTAGCACAGTTTTCTGCGACACCAGAGGTTTTGAGCGCGAGATTCTTTAACTGGCGATTATTTTATTCTTTTGATAATATGTAGGGGATAAAATTGGGTACTTAAAGTTTGCATTATAATAAAAGAAGAAGTTACTCTTTTTTTGCTAAATCTGGCAACTTGTGTTTATTGAAGTTTTAACTATCTAATGACAAAACGTCAATTACTAAAGGTATAATAATAACTGAAAAAAGATAAAGCAAAACACTACAATGCATTTTGCCCGTCCAATAGAGCAAAATAGGACGGTACCTTTAAAATAAAAAAACATTTGTTAACGTTAACAAATAAGTACTGCTTGATTGTTGTCATCATTTATATCGTCGCAAGTAACATGCGCTCAATTACTTATATTAGAAGTTCTCACAATACACACACCCGATATCACTAACATCTCCTGGTTTTTTTGGGTTTATCTAAATTGAATCATCGGATTTGTTTTGATTATTATTTTGTAAAAGTTTCCTTTTTATAGTTTTACCTGTATAAGCTTTATCAGCTATTTTTGTTTTTTTCCAATTCAGGAGATGTTAAAATCGTAGTTTTGACTTTCTTTCGTGATCTCAATATTTTGTTTGTTGACCAAATTTAGGGATAGATATAATATCTTTGGCGAATTGCAAACTTAAAACTGCTATTAAGATCTATTAAGGATTTTATTAACGAGGTTTCTCGGGAATTTTAATTGCAGAAGGGCTTAGTCATTATGGAAAAAAAATTTCTTTTGTTCGACTCAAAACTGAAAAAATCACTGCGGAGTGAAGCTGTCAATGTAGCAGCTTACCTATTGAACAGGACAGAAACTAATGTATTACCAAACAAGAAAACACCGTCTGAAATTTAGTATGGTCATAAACCAAACTAAAGTAAAGTTAGACTTTCTGAATGCAAAGCGTACAACCCAACTCAAAAAAAGGACAGAAAATCTAAGCCGGACTCAAGCAGCAAAAAGTTAATAATGGTAGGATAAAAGGTTACAGCGCAGGGAATACAAATAATAAGAACATAATTAATAAAACAAATGCGATTTTTATTAAAAAACCTCAGGAAATGTCAGTAATTAAAGTTGATATTTAAAAAAAAAGTAAACAAGAAGAAACACATGAGCAGAGTGTACAATATGAAGATACGGGAAAAACCATTAATTCAAGAAAAAGTGCAAGATGAAGGCCAACTTATATAAATGACTATGACTTATGTGATGAAGAAAACTTATAAGTATGGCCAACTGGTGTTAGATGTACCAGTTACATATCAAGAAGCCGAAACAGATTTGGAATAGAATAAAGCTGTTAAAGATAAAGTAAAAACACTAAAACAAAACAATACATGAGAATACGTCGAGTAGGTATCCTAAAACTGTAATAATAATTAATTCAAAATAGGCGTTATGCGAAAAGAAAATCGATGGTGAAATAATAAAAAAACTCGTTTAATGGCTCATGGTTTTCGGCAAAGTGATCTAAATGAAATTGTGAACGTATTAGTAACAAGAATTCTAACAATCAGAGTATTATTATCGCTGTATGTAAAATTTATATTTATATTTATAAAACAATTATTTATAAAATCTGCATTTTTTTATAAGAAATTTAGAGAACACTACTAAAATTATTAAAACTTTTTTATCTGTTACTAAATAAAATTAAAAATTTAAGATGTTAATTTCAAATTAAAAATCAAGTGATTGATTGTGACAGTTGTCATTAGTTTAATAGAATTAATTTTGACATACTTCGTAATTGTGATTAATAACACAGAAATAAATAGATAACGTAAGCTTTTTTTTGCTAAACTTATTATATTGTTTAAAAACATCATCACTTTATGTATTGATTATGCTATACGAATTAATAAAAGCCTATACAACTAGTAGTGAAGAAAAATGTTTATTGTTCTTAACTGTCATAAATCTTAACGTTTCGCTTTTGTAACCATTCGTTGACAGTTTTTGCGCATTTGTCAACACAAACGTCAAACTATTTTTGAGAGATATAATCATACCTTAATGTAGGCGGTAGCTCAGCGCTTCAGTGAGTGAGTCCTAGGTGACCCTCGATGTGCTGATTATACAATAATTAAAAGAGCGTCAAAACGGGATAAATATACACTACAGATTCCGTTTACATCTGTTAAATACTGAAGATAAGCAAATCAAAAAACAAATATAACAACGAATATATCCTTATTGCAATGGCAACATAAAATAGAGTAAAAGTAACAATCAGTAATTATGAAATATAAAACAAATAATTCTGTTATCAGCAGATTTTTAGCGTAGGCAATACGTAGGTACATGAGTTAATAGTATCAAAATATGAGAATATAATTTAATAAGCAAAAAAAGAATAAAAATTGAACCGATGCAAATTCCGCAATCAGAAGCAGGTAATTACACAAGCAAATCTGCATGAATGAATTAATTGTAAACATATCTAGCTAAGTCGCTCGTAACTACGTTCGACATCAACACAAATTATGAGATAACAAAAATTAATTTCCTCGCAAATTTTTTTTATCTAATTGACTATTTAAATAGCATATTTGACTCTTAAAACTTAACCTATATGTTTCGTATAATTTTTGTACGGAATTAAACTTTTTTATTGTTTGCAATAATTTAAATCGTACTAACACTTTGATAGGCTAAAATTAAAGATTTGTCTCTTTTTTATTTTTTTTGATTAAACACAAACATATAGGATAAGTTTTTAAAAATCCAATATGATATTTCAATAGCCAATCAGAGGTTTTTTAGGATCTTGTGAACTGTGGTGCTGTAGTCTGTTTATATCAAAATGTTGCTATTATCTCTAAATTTTTTTGTTGACTCAGTGGAGCGAACCTGATGAAGTGTTCATCTAGAACACGAAACGTCGCAAAAAAGCTGAAGTAGTTGCTTCTGTCCAACCTCCTAAAAGAAGGGATCACTAATTTGATCAATTGATTTTCTCTAATTTGTATTTGGTTTTATCGTTGTATTTGTTGTTAACAAGTCTTTACGTATTATTATAATTAAATTTATTTTTATTTAATATCTAATATATGATTATTTTGAATTTTTGTTGACGTGTTTGTCTTTTCAACAGGCTAACGTTTTTTGAAATTCACTTAGATTCTTTCAATTTCTAGTTTATTAATTCCGATTTTCAACACAAGGTCACAGTTCACGACACAACGAAACACCTCTAGACAAAAGATATTGTGAGGGAAATTTATAAATAACCGTATGATCAACTCAATGCCAATAAAGTTAAAGTACAAAAACATGAATATGGTTCATTGAAGTAAAAAATATTTTTTATCACTACACAACTAAAAACTTGCAGAATAGTTGATTGGGCCACTTTTTATGTGAATGTTAACTTAACGTTTATATGTCAGGAGGCCCAAAAGATTATTTACACGTAGTGCACATTCCTTGAAATTATTTGAGAAAAATAAGTATTATCACATTTGTCCATTGTTTTATTAAAAAAATAATAATTTCTATTATTATTCTCGTTAATTATATTTTAACTTTCTCGGTGTTATGTGATTCAAACCTTAGCACTATTTTTTGCGTTGCAGCTTCTTCAACATTTGGACTCTTCTAAGTAAACCACACAAAGTATAAACTCATTTGACAATAACTGTTGTCTGCGGCGGACTTGATAACATATTTTTGTGTCACGCAATTATTTGGTATTCTATTATTGGGACGGAAATGTCTATATGTTTGTTAAATATAAAAAATTCAGTGATTCGTAATGTTTGCAATCTACAAAGTATCTATAGCAATGGTGTCTCGTCAATAAATAATATACTGAATTTAATAATATAAAAAAAATTAATTTTTTGAAAAAATTTTGGCTGCAGAAGTTTTGACTTCTTTTTGTGTAAATGTCTAAACAAAAGTTTTTTTTTAATAAATAAACGAGTTTCTGAATCATAGAACCGAGTCGAAGATGACAATAGATAAATGTAAAATTACAACGAAGAGCAGATAGAATATAGAAACTTCTACAAAGACAATCGGGGACAGTTCTCAAACTAGTGAGATAAGTGATAATTTATTATCCGACTTTTTAGCTGTTAAGAGAGGACTAGTTTTTATAAAAACACACTTTTTCGGCATTCCTGACGAATTAAAGAAGCTAGAAAAAAACGAAACCGCAGTGACCGAATCTTTCGCTACATTCGTAAAAATAAGAGTAATTATAAGAGTATAGGAACTATAGGAAGAAAAATTAATCAAAAATTGGATTCTGTCACATCAAAAAACCATTCCTTTGACTTCTTTAAACAACTAACTGAAATTCAAAAAGGGGAGGTCATGAAGCATCAACAGAAAATATCTTTAACAATAACAGAAACATCGGCATTAAAATTTCCTCCACTATCTTGTGATGTCGAAGAACTTTTTCCTTCTATACAAATATTTTAAATGATAAAAGGCAACAGCTACTTGGTCAAAATATTGAACAATATTTGATTTGTGCCATTGTAAAACAAAATAATAAACTGTAAATTTTAATAGATATTTGTACTTTTTTTTATTGCCTTTTTGGCCAGTTTAATATGCCCTTTATGCCACCTTTTTGCTATTTTTTCTTGCCTTACTATCCGTGCTTTACTTATCATCAATATTTTTAAAAGCAGAGTTAGTGTAAAAATATAGTACAACGCACCCCACGCTTTTTTACAATGAAATTAATTTTCTTGGGGATCACTTTATTCATAAAATTTATTTTTTATTTTTTAGTTAGATTTACCATTAAAAAACCTTTTTTAGTTTTCTAAACTACCTATAATTTATTTTTTAATTTTTAGTAAAGAAATTTTATTAATACATGTGTAAATTTTCAATTGAATCAGATGTCTTGAAGTTGGTGAGAATTATGATGAAACATTAATTAATTAATTAATCACTTTATTCGTATACTAAAAATTATTTTCTCTTCAACCACTTTATTCTATTTTACTTACTTACTTTTCACTTTTATTTCGATTTATCATTACATTACTAAAAATTATTATGTACTTAATCTGTAAAATTAATAATTTTTTTTATTCTGACGATCTTGTTCAGGAGATTAGGATATTATTTTACAATGACATTTGACGCTAATGACATGAAATATTTATGTACTTAACCTGTAAAATTAATAATTGTTTTTATTCTGATGACTTTGTTCAAGATATTAAGACTTGAAGTTGGTGATAATTTTGTTAAAAAATTTCGTTACATAGATACAGGCGTAGCTAAAAAAGCGTGTTCAAAAAAGATTTTGAAATTGAAGTGTAGTTAGTATGTTAACCAAAATGCTCTTTTTTATGTTACGTTCTTAAATTAATTGACAAAGAAATAAAAATGATCACAAGATAAACAAACTAAAAAATTTGGCGACTTTGCATTTCTTAATCAATATTTTTCTATTTCCATATTTTTATTATAGTTGTTTAATTTTATTTAAGATGATTAGAATAAATTTAAATAAAAAATTACAAAAACTTGTTATGAAAATTGTCGGGTACTTGAATTAAGGAAGTTATAAAGTTGTTTTTTTACACATTTGTGTTTATACGACGAGCATCAGTAACAGTAATTACTTTTTTTCTAATTTTTATAATCATACATGGCAAATATTTAGAGTAATAATCTATTCATTACATTTAGCAAAACTTAAAAAAATATTGCACTAACATTATGTAAGATCGTTTAAATAAGTTAATTGTTATAAAAACTGAAATAACAAACACGTTCAATGTTAAACATCTTAATATTTCATTCAAATGTACGTATTTGGGGAATTAATTACCGGAAAATGTTTATTAATTTTAGTGTGATTAATATGTTACCTAAAAGTCTTTAGAATGTTGTTAAAACCTTCAAAGTCGGTTCTAGATGTCAAAAGCAAATGTAAAAAAAACGGAAATTCTAAATAGAAAAAGTAAAATCTATTTTACACATAAAAACTTGCAAGGAGCGTTTTTATTTTGCACATTTTAATGTCAACATTAAAATGGTTAAATTATTATTCTATTACATTTTTTTTTACTTTAACATGTTTTTAATAAATACAAATTATTGAATTAAATAAATTAGAATTTTAAAATTCGATCAAATTAATGATCCCTTCTTATAGGAGCTTGGATAAAAGTAGTTGCTTTCATCCAACCTCCTATAAGTAGGGATTATTAATTTGATCGAATTTTAAAATTATCACCTACCAGGAGGCGAACCGTTCTGTTAATAAATTAGAATTTTAATACAATTGTTTTCTATCTGACATAAATTTTAGTTATGGTATTTAAATTGTTTTGATTATTGGCATTAAGAAATTTCTATATAATTAACCTGTAAACAAGATAGTATACAAGGTGTTTCTAAATTTTGAAAGAAATTTTACCAAAAATGTTTAATTAATTTTTACAGACTGAACGCGTAAATTTTATTTGTAAAATGTCTTTTTTTATATTACCAACATGGTTTTATCGTATTTTTAAGCTGCTAATGACATTTTTTTTTAATTTTTAGGAGGAAATTTGCGTTATGTATAACTAGTTACATTAAAAAAATTGTAACTTAAACGGTTTTACTCGCTCATTCTAAATGCATACATTTTAAAAAATGGTGCTACAATAATTCTCACTAAAGTAAAATGCGCAAAGTCGTAGTCGAAAACATTTTGATATAAATGTTTTATTAAATCCTAATGTTGTATTTGCAACATCAATTAATTGTATCTTGTAGTAGGTATATATTTACTATGCGTTAGCAGTGAGATTTGATTTAAGCAAAGCACTCATTAAATTAACATGTTTAATTATAAACTACAAACATAAATAATAAGTAACCATGATACACTTGCAACATTCTTAACGAGAAAGAGATACAGACGTGCCCGTTTATCACACGTTCCTGGTTTTGAAAAAAAAATTAAGGGAGATTTTTTGTCAAAATAAAGCATAAGAAAAAAATCACCCCGAAAAGGTTCCCACTTCCTTTTAACAGTCTCAACATCAATATCTGAGCCTAGCCTGGTCGTGAAAAAAGTTCGTTACATTTCGACGCTCAAAACGTGGGGCCTTGTTTTAGTGTTGAAAACATTTATAGGGAACTTGATTCGAAGGCTCGTGTACCGAAACGATGAAATGCTCATATGAAACACATCTGGAACTTGCGGTGGTGCCCAATTTCACTTCATTTTTTGTAGTTTTCGAATTTTTCGGTTTTATGTTTTAAAAATATAATAAGTCTTAGCTTCACTCAGCAGTGATGGAAAATGATAGTAATTGCAGAATTAGCTTCCGCCTTGTACGCTGCAAGAACTGTACAATATAGATGAAAATTGCACATAAACAATTTATTGACCACAAAATTTACTACAGAAAAGTCCGCGGGAGTGTATAATTATATCTAATAGTTTAAGAGTTACAGAATTTTAATGTAATTTTCGTGCAACTTTGCACACTTGTATCTTCTAAATTATTGAACGTAATTGTACCCTTCCGCCGACTTTTTTATAGTAAATTTTGTCCTTTATACAAATATTGATGTGCAACTTTCTTCTATCTTGCACCGTTTTAGGGTAATAGTTTATTGGTTATTTTAAGTTATTAAGCAAATCATTTCAATACAAAAATTGTGGCGGTTTTGATGCTGGTGTAATATTACGATATCCACAAAGCTACTCTTAGCCGCAAAAAACCGCGGTGGTCACCAAAAGCAACTCGACCGAAACACACATGTTCTACTAAACCGATAATTTATGTTCAAATTTTAAAATGCGCAAACGAAATAATTTAATAAACCTGATTTATAAAGTTTTATAATAAAAACTATCAGTAATTACTAGTTTAAATCATTAACGACTTCACTGTAAAGTTATTAACATAGGACGAAAGTAGGTAAAATAAAATTTGAGTCAATTATTAGCGTTATAAATCTGTTAAGACTAGAGAAAAGATTCATGTTAAAGTAAAGTTCATCTCTTTAATGCTTTTTTATAGTCAGTAGCGCATTTGTTTAATATTAAGAAGAAAAAAAAAATGTAGAATCAGTAAAAAAAGAGAATTTAATAAAAATGCATGTCGATTATTTTTTGTTGCGAAATGCTTTTATTGCGAGTCCAATCTGCTATAAGTTTTCTTTAGATATGACTTGAAATCGCTAACGCGACAAACTGTTGAAAAAAATTCAATTTTTAAACTGTGGATGCACATTTCCAAAGATGAAATCTCCAATTTGCAACTTTTACATCTGAAAGAATGTAGCAACGTAGCTCGAATCGTGTCATAATCTTAGAAGCTGTAGATCTGTGAACCGCCATAAAACTCGGGTAAAATCCAATAATCATTTAGTTTTGTTGTTTTTTTAAAAATGCGCATCAACTAGTTAGAGTGTGATGAAGCAATTGTCTGGAATGACGCGATATAAATTGTTTATTTAATCATTGAATGATTTATTTAATCCAAGCGTATTCAATCAAAGTCTGGCAAAATTTCTGAAAGTTCCACTTTGGCTCTAAAATTGATTGTGCCTAGAGAAAATTTTAATTTATCCGAATGCTTTCAAAAGTATTTAAGCCAGCAGAAAATGAGTCAATGAACATGAATCACAATTTTTTGACCTTTCCTCGCATAATATGCTTGTGAGCGCAATATTATTATTTGAGCTTTGCGAAGGTGACTTTTTCCCTTGAAAATATTTTGTGTCAAATAAAGTTTGATGTTTTGAGATTTTGTTGCTTGCTTTGTGTTTCTTACCGTACATCACTTGGAAAAGAAAAGCTAAGCGTTACCAACACAGCCCAAATACCCATTTTTGTGCTTCTCTAGAAAAAATTTCTATAAAAGATGTACCCTCCAGTTTGCAATCATTTTGCACTAAACTATTACATACTACTAAAGCTATAATTGGGAAAAAACAGCCGGGACTGTTTGGATTTAGAGTTTTTAATACGAATTCAATGCCGAGCACAACTTCCATTCCTTTTGTAGAGATAAAGGGCAAACAAATTGAACCATAAAAATAGAAAACATTATTGACGCCGCACAGTAGGGCAAGAAGCTGAAAAAGTTGGCAAAAAATATTTTATCATTTACTTCGCATCTAAATGCCTTTGCATCTATGAATGTAAACTACTTTTTATACAAAAGTTATAATTATTTTTAGGGTCTATTATTTAGTATCACAGAATTAGTAAATAACGTACACTTTTAGGTAAAAAAATGGTTAGGCAAAAGTGAAAAAAAGACAATTTGAAAACTTTTTGGTTTTTAATTCCAACTTAGCAAATATTATTCTCCAAGTCAATACACTTGATCACCACTATCTGAACAACTATCATCCCCACTATCATCTCCACTCTCATTATCATCATCCCTATAATTGTTATCTCCAAATACGTTGGCGGATGATGGTGCCTTAAGTAAATCTATTGCTTCTCTTGGCAACTTTCGTATTTTTTTTGGCGGTTTTTTTGTTTACTGGGGATCACAGGATCAGAACTTATTAAAAACAAATTAAAAATGGCTGCATTGGTTTTGTCGCGACTAAATTTCCTAGACTAATTTTCCCTGTATCTTTTAAAATCTTTATTCCTAGCCTTTTGTGCTTCCTCGGTCAATTGTCCTATGGGCAAGAGTGCCGAGGATATAATGTCTGCTCCATGGATCAGATACTTATGCAAAGTGGGGGGCATATTGTACCTTCGAGACAAAATACCTGGCGGTCTCATGAGCATATTGACGATATTTTTCTACATCTATATCAAATCCACTAGCTACCACAACCATTATGATGTGCAGTTTTTTTCTTACATCCAAATCTATACCTGTGATTGCAGCACTAAGTCCCGCGTTTTGGAAAAAACGCCTGGCAGTGTTGCCATCGTTTGTGTTTCCAAAACCCGGCTTAGGCTTATCAACAGTTAAACCACAACGATCCTTATATTCTTTTTGTATTCGAGCTTTATTTTGAGCTACAATTAACTTATCTGCGTGGCCACGTGCTTGCCATTTTACTAGAGGCAGTTTGTATGATAAATGTAAAAGACATTCGAACATTCGAATCCAGTCATGTAAAACAGAGAGGCCAAATGTTAAATTCTCAGTTTTTATTTTTCTCAAAATCATTTCGTCAATGTTAATAAATTGTTTTGATGTTGCACCACATATAAAGCATTTCATCGTTGACGTTGTTTAAGTGGCGTTGCACACTTTGCCGTCAACCATAGCAAATATTAATTGGTGACTTACTTCCAGTTGCTTCGATTGAATTATAACGTTACTGACGTGAAGGTTTTTTATGTCATCTTCGATTTTATTTTTCTCCGCAATGGATTCCTTTATAAATTCTATTTTGATAGGTCTGCAGAACCTATTTGATCCAGGACGTGGGTTTTGCCATATAATGGCTTTTCCAGAAGTTAGTCGAAGTGGAACCAAACATGTGATAAATACAGCTGAATTGCTGGTTTCTGAATTGTAGAATGCTTGTTTATATGTACCGTTTCCCGAAGATCCGTCAAAGCCGCATTTTGAAAATAGAGTCAATTGGCCCGCTTCTTCACCTTTAAGATGTTCAATAACGGACTCTAAAGTTAAGCATAATCACTCTGTGGTATGATCTAACAGAGTCTGTAATTTAACAGAAGCATTAGTTTCAGTCACCGTTATGTCTTTAGGATAGCACACCGTTTTGGCAGCTTGTACACTTTTATAAAAAGAAAATTTTTCTGGAGCATTTTTCCTTATTATATTATACTGTTCACGAGAGAGTTTGGCATCTATTAAAACTGCAACGGCATTTTCACCGGACAAAGGCCGTATTTGTGAATTCAGAGATTTCTTATAGGCCTCTCTATATTTGTTAGGTCGCGCTGGGCTTAATGTGGTAATATTATTATAACTTTCGACGCCTGTACTTGTCCTTTCGCTCTTAAACTCATAAAAGTAGCATATGATAATAAAGATGCAGAAGTGGAACCACGCAACTCTTTCAACTTTAACCTTTTAGTTCGTTCGGAACACAAATCAAATGAAATTGATGGCCGACCGCGCTTATTTTCTATGACACGTTTTGTAAAGCGAGGGAACGAAAGCGACAATTCAAGCCAGTTCTTATTCGTTTTCTTAAATTTTTCATCGATTCTACATGCTTTCGCCCATCGCGATCGAAACTCCGACTTAAATTTCCTCATTTTAATCTTTAAATTAATGTCGTTACTCTGGTCACAATTTGTACTACTATAAATTACAATTGTTGCTCAAAACTTTTTGTTTCAGAACGTCTCATAATTCCTATTAAATCTTTTTTGGATATAAACATTGTATTTGCCCTTGTTCCTAAAATAAAAACATTAAATTCGAGATGTGCGGAAAATTAAGAGCATATGCAACGGCAAAACTTTATCGAAAAAAATTTATAACTGATAAAGTAGCAAAATGTGTAATGATTACTTTATTCTTGTAACTTGTAGGTATTTGAAAATAAATAATTCGAAACTCGATCTCCTTGGATACAGAACTAAACATTCAATTGTTTGAAGAACACCCTTTATTATAATTTTATTTTGCATATACTGTTGTAAATTAATCATACCAAACAAAATAAAAGTTATAAAAACACAGTTATATACCTGAATTTGTAGGTTCCATAATCTAAATTATGCCACAAACAAAATAAAAAACAATCATTAACAACTAACAAACAGCTTGACTTCCAGTCAACTTCTACAAGCTGCTGCAGTGCCGCGCTTTAGTGGCAAACGAAATAACTTCTCGAGTATTTCAATACCGTTCAATAGTTCCTTGATTATGAGTCTAATAAGGAGCATTAGCTAATAATTGATATGTTGCATTGACGGTTTTGTATTTTTCGCCAAATTTAGAGCATTTTTGCCCCACTGTGCGCCGGCCTATTTACATGCCATGTTTATTCCAGTGCATGGATTTAAGATAACGCGATCGGGTTCCTCTTTAGACATGTCACTGGAAGCTATGTTTTATCAGCGCGCGAAATTCTTGATAATGAACGGTCTTGCTCATAATTTATGACAAAAAATTCTCTATAAGTCATTGGTGTTGCTGATTCATCATCTTCCAGCGATGAAGAGGTTATGGGAAACAATTCTCAAGCATTTCATGGACAAATGTAAAATGCAAACTATTGATGAATTATCATACGACCACATTCTCGTTTAATATGTACTTAGAATACTAGTTATTTCTGCTTTGTTATTTTTTTATTATTTATGTATTGATTCTTATTTTTGAAAATTGTAATAAACCTTGTTCATTATATTACGTAGGTAATACTGTGTTTGTTTTCAACACCTTCCGATAATTGCAAGATTTGCGATATCGGTGAATTTTTATTGCTTTATCTTACTTTTGTTTCGTACAATACTAAGTTGTATAATTAAGTTGTTTTATAAATTAAGTACTCACCAACTATGGAGCCTAATCATTTGAAGCAACATGAATTCTGTTTTGAGTTGCTTTGTCGTGGTATTAGTCTTCAAAAGACACAAGATTTTCGCCCTACTCAATTCCGCGATGCACTTGCCAAAGAAAACAGTTCTGGTTCAGTAAGTTTTGTTGTTCCAAAACCAATTCTGTTGAAATTAAAGAGACTTTTGATGATCTTCATAAATTATGAATTCCTGACAATCCACATGAAACACCTAAATTCAGTGATTGTCGTCGCATTTAATCTCGGTTGTTACATTTAAGTAATCCAATTAATATTTTTCCTTCCTGTGATGAAAATGATAAAGCTGCCAATGTTTTGTATCTGAGCAAAGGCTATTTGAGGGACTTCTTTAAGAATGTACAGATCAATCTTTACATTCCGTTACCTTCTTCTCGTAAGCAAGTACTTGTCTACAAATGGAATATTAGTTTCGCTGGTTTGAATTCCAAAGTTGTCATGTCTTTTCTCGAACAAGGTGAAGATTTGCGTGTAGCTAGACATGTTAGTTACGCCGATTTGTTTACTTCAGCTAGAGACTTATTCAATGGCCCTGCTTTACAGTGGTTTCGCAATATTAGATATGAGGTTTCTAGTTGAGATGAGTTGGTGAAATGCCTTAAACGAGATTTCTTACCTTTAAACTATGACTATGACTTACGAACAGAAATTCAAAATCGTACTCAAGGTTTTCATAAAAATGTTATTTTGTATATGATTGTAGTCGAAGCAGTTTTTAAGCGTTTAAGTCAGCAACCGTCTGATACCAAAGTGATGCAACAGATTATTCGAAATCTAAATCTTTTCGCTTTGCAGGGCATGTATCTTTGCAGAATATTCGGTTTTTACCCGAATTAAAAGAATTTTGTCGTCATGTACAGGAATTAAAATTCCGTCAGGGGAAAAGTAAATCTCCTCCTTCTTGTCGTTTTAGTTTATTAGAATTTTGCTTAGCCTGTCTTTCCGTAAATGATATACCTTGTTCAGTTAATGAAGTTAACGTTTCCGCACTTTTTTCTCCAAATAAATGTTGGAATTGTTCACGTGTCGGACATTCTCATCGGGAATATACTGAGCCTTAATCTTTCTTCTGTTATCGTTGTGGTCATAACAATGTCTACAGTTTTTCGTGCCCTACATGCAATTAAAAAAACGTGCAACACGGTGCCGTGCCGAAATAGTCTCAAATCCCCGCCGGTACAACACCAATATCTTCTACAACCACTCAATAAATGCAACTATATCTTAAGAAAACGTTTCAATAAGAAAACAATCTTTTCATTTTGCTCACCCTATACCCGTTGAATTACTGGTTACTCACAGTGAATTTGTTTATGACCTCTTATAAGATGATTTTCCCTGTCGCTCCTTTGTTACCTTTTGATAACCGTTTGTACCTAACGTTATACATTTCCGTATTTCCGTTATCTTGTTTATTAGACAGTGGAGCCTCTGCTTCTATCATTGGTGAATGAGGTTTCTAGGTTTGCATGATATTACGTACCATATCTTATCTTCAAACTTACGCTCATACGGCTGATGGTTTATCTCAAACCTGTCAAGGAAAAATTTTGTTACCGATGACCTTGAACCAAGTCCATAAAGTTTTAGAGTTTCTTGTAGTTCCGTCTATCACTCAATCAATCATTCTTGGTATGGATTTTGGTTCCCTTAGCTATTTGTTTAGATTTACAAAATAAAGTTTTTAGTTCTTTATCTTGCATTAAACGCAATTCTGAAATGCTTGATTCAGTCTCAATATCTCCTATAGATACCGTTTGCGATAAAGATACTCTCAGTTGTGAGCAACAGCGTTCTCTTAAGGTAACGGTTTTTCAATTTTGTGAATTGGTTTCGGATAAACTCGGTCACACTCATTTAACCGAACAATACATTAACAATGCCATGCAATCACATTTATATAAAGAGATCGATGAAATGTTGAAACTAGGTGTTATTTGTGAATTAAATAGTCCTTGGAGTAGTCCAGTTTTATTGGTAAGAAACAAACATGGCGCACGTCGTCTTAAGGCTGTTACAATAAATGATTGATGCCCATCACCTCGTACTGATGCTATCTCAAATCGTCTTTGTTATTCAAAGTATTTAAGTTATATAGACCATCGTAAAGCTTTCTGGCAAATTCTGTTGTAAAAATCTTGATATGCCAAAACTGTTTTTTGCGTTCCAGGAAAAAACCTCTCGGAATTTGTAGTTATGGCTTTTGGTTTCAGTCTACAAACACTACGCCGTGTTACGGATCGTGTTTTAGGTGCGGTTTTATTGGATCAAGTTTTTGTTTACCTTGATGATATTATTAAAGCGTCTTCTACTTTTGAAGCACATATCAGTACCTTACGTTCAGTTGCTTCCTGTTTAAAGATACCTGACTTTACAATAAATTTTGAAAAATATCAATTTTGTCAACCGTCCCTTTCATTTTTGGGTTTTGTAGTTTATAAAAATGGTTTACGTACTAATCCTGGTAAAGTTTCTGCCATTGTAAATTTTCCTACGCCTAAAAACACAACTGAAACAAGACGAATATGCGGTCTCATTGGTTACTATCGTCGTTTCATTAAAAACGATGTTGCTTTGTCTGCGCCTTTTACTTCTATTCTTATAGGAAAATCTAAGGGTCAAGTTAGAGCGTGGTTCGATGAAGTTGAAATTGCTTTCCAGGAAGTTAAACGTCGTATTACGCCAGCTCCTGTTCTTGTGTATCCAGATTTTAGTCGTGAGTTTTTAATTCAAACTGACACTAGTGATGTAGCGTTAGGTGCTGTATTATTTCAATGTTTGGATGACGGTTTGAAACATTCTATCTCTTTTTCAAGTTGTGCGTTAACGTCTGCTGAAAAGAAGTAATCTGCTACAGAACGAGAATTACTTACTAACATTAGAATGTCTTTCGGGTTTGGACCGTGTCATAGTTGCAACCGAAGCTGCCAACGTTTCGCCCACTTTCGTGAGATAAATCGCAAAACTCAAACAAGCAATCGAAATCTAACTAAGAACTTCTCAAAAGTTAGGTTATCCACTTGTGAAACAAGCCATAACCTAAACTATGAAAAGGTAAGAAAGAAAACGATAACCTGAAAAAGCAAACGAAAATCTAACAAAGAACCACTACCGAGTTAGGTACTTGTGAACCAAGCCAGATTCTAAACTCCGTAGAAGTGACTTAAGAAGAAATAGTCTCCGTATTTAAAGGAAAAGCATCGTCACGGATGGTTGAGCTCGGTCCTGATTGGGTTACGGTTGCTAGGGGGCGTGTTTTTTTTATAAATGACTAATAACCGGGAACCAAAGAGGGGATAGTTTGAAACCATGATCGCGATTGAAGTTATTGGGATGTTTGATGATTTCTATGCTTTCTCGGAATTTCCTGTTGAAAAAGAATGGAGATTTGGCAATCAACGTAACATTATCAAAATCTATCTTGTGACCTGTAGTAAAATGATATTCAGCGACCGCAGACTTGGAAGTATACCTTTTCCTTATACAACGATTATGTTCTGAAATGCGAGAAATGACGGAACGACCGGTTTCACCAATGTAGACTAAACCACAAGAACAGGGAATTTGGTATACACCTTGAGATGAAAGTGTAGGAAATTTGTCTTTGGAATTTGTTATTGGAATCTAAGAATCGTAAAGTTTCATCTACTTCTAACTCAGTAAAGACGGTTATCAATTTATCTAGTTTGGTTCTCACTTCAGAACAGGAATCGGTGCTCTCTAAGGGTTTGAATTTTGCGGTTGCTCCCAAACGTATTCCTAAAGAAGATATTCTATGTGCTGTTGAGTCTTCTATAAGACATCTTCCTCGCCACATCTCAGATCCCATTCGTATTAACACTAGCAAAATCCTTGAATCATCTAAAATTCCGAAATCCAACATTTCTAAGTCGGAAGAGTCAGCTCTAAAAAGTCTTCGTAAGAACTCTGATATTATTGTTCTTCCAGCCGACAAAGGCAACGCCACTGTAGTTTTGAACCATATTGATTATATTACGAAAATCAATTCTATTTTATCTGAGGAAACTTACGCTCTTCTAACCCATAACCCCACTTTGAGGATTGAACGCGAGGTTAGCCAAATCATCAAATCTTTCAATCTACCTCCTGAAACTAAACGTCGACTTACCCCATCAGATTCTAAACCACCTCTTCTATACGGACTTCCCAAAATTGACAAACAAGGTATTCCTTTTCGACCTATCGTTAGTACTAACCAATCTCCTACCTACAAGCCAGCCAATTTCTTGTCCAACATTTTTTCCGAGTTTACAGGTAAAACTTCTTCTCACATCCTCAACTCCCAGCATTTTATTCAACGTCTAGAAACTATAAAACTTGAACCCCAAGATCTTCTCGTGAGTTTTGATGTTACTTCACTTTTTACTAAAGTTCCTATTAAGGATTCGCTTATTATCATCAAACAGATTCTGTCTCAACATGGCAAGGACTTGAGTTTAATTCCTCTTATTGAAAAGTGTCTATCCTCTACTTACTTCCAATTTGATAACAAGTTTTACGAACAAGTTTCTGGTGCTGCTATGGGTTCTCCTCTATCACCTGTTGTAGCTCACATTTTTATGGAATCCTTTGAAACGGTTGCTTTGGAATCATCAATATTAAAACCTAAGGTGTGGTTTAGATATGTTGACGACACGTTTATTGTTTAGTCTCATGGTCATCTTGAATTGTCTAAGTTTCTTGATCATCTTAACAATCAACACTTAGATATCAAATTTACTATGGAAATCGAAAGTAATGGTTCTCTTCCATTTCTTGACGTTCTTGTGACTCGTAAGCCCGACGGACTTCTGGCCCATTCTGTTTATCGCAAACCCACCCATACGGACAGATACCTTCATGCTTCGTCTCATCATCATCCTGCACAGAAACGTTCTGTTATTGAATCTTTGGTCCATCGTGCCTTTTCTATTTGTCAACCTCAGAATCTAGACTCAGAACTCCGTCATCTTACTAGAACCTTAGTGAACAATGGTTATGTAAAGGGAGATATTCATAGAGTTATTAATCGTCGTTTACATCCACGTACTCGATTACCTAAGGACATTTCTACTCCCGAATCCAACCCGAAATTGGCCTTTTTACCCTACATTCACAAGGTTACAGATCAAATAGGGAAACTCCTTCGTAAGAATATTAAACCCATATTCAACTCGACAGGCAAAATCTCTCAGATTCTTCTTTCTCCCAAAGACTAATTTCCTACACTTTCATCTCAAGGTGTATACCAAATTCCCTGTTCTTGTGGTTTAGTCTATATTGGTGAAACCGGTCGTTCCGTCATTACTCGCATTTCATAACATGATCGTTGTATAAGGAAAAGGTATACTTCCAAGTCTGCGGTCGCTGAACATCATTTTACTACAGGTCACAAGATAGATTGTACTTGATGCGTTATTTCGTGTCGTATCTTCTATAGATTTGTCTACTTTCTCTCCTGATGAATGCTAACATGATATGATTAATAAACAATTCTTGTACAAGTATCTTCCTTCTCCGTTATCTTTGGAATCAAACTTACCCGTTTGGAAATTGGTTGTTTCTTTTGGCAATCGTACCAAGATTCTATAACAGTGTCACGATGATCCTGCATCTTCTGATTTAGGCGTTTCTAAAACTATGGCTAAAATAACTGATTTGTACTATTGGCCTAAGATAAAAGTCTCTGTCAGTAGATAGATTAAAGGTTGCGAAACTTGTGCAGTTTACGTCTCGGTTTCATGAGAAAAAATATTAATTTTCCGTTTCAGTTAGTAAGTATAGATTTGATGGGTCCCTTGCCCAGAAGTAAAAAAGAAAATGAATATTTGTTTTGTTTGATAATGGATCGCAATTTGTTTCTAAAGAATTTAAAAAATCAAAGTTCAGAAAATTTGGTTAAACGCCAAATATCATCCTCAAGAACCGTGTTTTAGGTATACCTATATCTTCTTACATCAACGACAATCATAGTGGTTGGGATTGTCATATATTTGAGACTGCGCAAGTAATCAGATCTGCGCGACATGAAATTACTCAAGTGTCGCTCTCCTTTTTAATGTTTGGTAGGCACGTGCCAGTTTCTGGTGATTTTTATGGTCCTGCCCCGAAATCGAAATCGGCAACAGATTATTTTGGTTTAAAAGTTTATCTCATCTTCCTGAACTGTATGAAGACGTAAAAAAGCGATAATGGTAATGTCTACACGACATAAAAGAGTACGGTTGTTTGTCGGTATGGTTGTGGAAACACATCGGTGTATCCTAGCGCTGATGAGTTCCTAAAGAACGAAACAGCTGCCCGCTAGTTCTGATGTTGTTTTTCACAATTATACTGACATTGTTCCTAACCTATTTTATAGTTGGGATTTTGACAGCGTCACTTGTCAATAGATTATTGACTTTTGCTGTCATTAAATCCAATGACAACTTTTCTACCCTCCGTACTAATTTATAGTTTTCTATATTATCATACGTGGTATTTTTACCATAGGATGGCGTTTCAAAAAAACATTTTAAATAAATTAAGATTTTTCATTAGTTGCAAACAATGGAGGGAAGTAATTACTCTTCCCACTGTCAATTGTTGTTTTTTATTCAACGAGGCCATTGAGTACTTCACATTGTTGAAAATATAGCAGAAAGTTGTACTTTCTCAACCATTTCGGGTGAAAATATGAATACGTATCTACCCCACAAATTTTGAAAAAATTCCGTTTTTAAATTACTTTAAGAAATTTTGTCAATAGTATTTTTTTAAATTTTTCTAAAATTTTGAATAGACGTCATTTTTATGTATAAAATTGATTAACAAAGTTTTATACAAAAATTGTAGCTGTTAATTCCGAATAATTTTTATTTTTAAAATCTGGCCAAAGATAATAAAAAAGAATAACAATTTTATTGAAAAAATTGGAAAAAGTAAATTGTTCGAAAATAAAAGCTCACGTGAAACAAATTTACTTGAAAGAAGTGTTAGTGTTTGAAAAGACCTCCAACCTTTATCATGTTGTCCATTTTCAGTAAAAACACTTAAAAGTACTTACCTTAAGCGTAGATTCGTTCAACAAAAATAATAAATATTTAGTAAATCTTTAATTGTAATTTAAAATTACAGAAAATTTTAATATATTTTATAAGTTACGTCACCTATTGTTTCTTCGCATAAAGGAATTTCTATGTAAAAATGACATGTCAAGGGTGGTAGTACGGGAGTTCCATGGATCGATATATGGGCAACTGTAAGTAGCATAAATTTGAAAGTTTGGCTGTATTGATGTCCATGAAAAAAAATACTTTCATGAAATTGGCACTTCCTGTTATACCGGAATTAGATGCCAACTTGCTTATTTTAGATAGAACATATTTCATGTATCATATTTTTGATCAAGAATAGCGTTTGCAGAACAAGACATAATTATGATTTTTTTTTATAAGAAAGTCATTATTATTTAAGATGGCTTTGTTTTCTTGCACAAAAAGGTTTATTTTAGTACTCTTTGCATGATGTTCTAAAAATCATTAGTACAGAGTAAACAAATAAAACATCATGCGATTATAAAAATTACAATCAACGTTGATGTTTTTAATTTGAAAAAAACCATACGAGTCAAGAATAAATTGATGCAAAAAGAACTAAGTAACTTTTTAGTTTGAGAAAATGATGAATGGTTTGAATTCTAAATTTTGTGTTCCCTTATGTAAGAATATGTCGAAAATAAGATGTGATTATAAAAATTGCACTAAAAAGTAATCTTTTTAAAAAAATTTGGCAAAAACGTCGAGAGTAAATCGACAAATCGAGAAATAATTGATTGTTTAATTTGAAGAAATGGCGAAGGATATTTTCTAGATATTGCGCTTCCTTGTGTAAAAACTTGTGCAAAATACCATGCGATTATAAAAATTGCAATTAAGGGTGATGTTTAAAAAAAAATTGAGAAAACCCGTACGAAGTAGATTAAATCGACAAATCGAGAACAAATCGATTGTTTAATTTGAAGAAATGGGGGAGGCTCGCTTCTGGATTTTGCGTTTCCCTGTGTAAAAACTTGTGCAGAATACCATGCGATTATAAAAATTGCAATGAACGCTGATTTTTTTAAAGAACATTTGAGACAACCTGTAGAATTTCTAGGTGAAATCGACGCAACAAAAATTAATTCATTTTTTAATTTGAAAACTGGGAAAAGGTTTTTGTGCCTGCTTATGTAAGAATATGTGTAAAAAACGATGTGATTATACAAATTGCACTAAAAAGTAATCCTTTTACGAAAATCAGACAAAAACCGTACTCAGTCAAGATTTAATCAACAAATCGAAAAATAATTGATTGTTTAATTTGAAAAAATAGGGGGAGGCTCGCTTCTGAATTTTGCGTTTCCTGGTATGAAAACTTGTACAGAATACCATGCGATTCTAAAAATTGCAATAAACGGTGATTCTTTTTAGGAACATTTGAGACAACCTGTAGAAAGTCAAGAGGAAATCGACGAAACGAAAACCAATCAATTCTTTAATTTGAAAAATGGAGAAAAGTTTGCCGTCTGGTTTTTGTGTTCCCTTATGTAAAAATATGTGTAAAATACAATGTGGTTTGGCGCTTTAATAATTTATTAATTTATTTAGCACCTGAATATTATGCAAACTTCCATGCAAATATATAATGCTATTGAGCGGGTCTATTAATTTCATTTCTGCATTTAACAGACCCGTTCCCTTATCTATGCACTTGCAAGGCGATTATGATAAAAATACAATGTTAGACAAACCGCCGCGTCACAACGATATAATTTAATTAAAACAGTTAAATCTAACGATTAAAAATTAAAAGTGCCGCGCTACCAATACCGAGGATCTACATCGCTACAACAGGCAATATAGGTAAGTCCTTCCTTTCATTTTCCCGACGCACAGTAGTTGCGTGTATTTGTGTGGTAGTTTTTATTTTTTGTATATCGGTGCTTAGAGAATCAAATAAACTTTAAGAATTTTATACAGTCCACTATAGCGCCAGCACAATGTGATTATAAAAAATGCACTAAAAAGTAATCTTTTTAAGAAAATTTGGCAAAAACCGTACTAAATCAAAATTAAATCGTCACAACGAGAAATAATTCATTGTTTGATGTGAAAAAATGTGGAGGATTTCTTCTGGATATTGCGTTCCCTTGTGTAAAAACTTGTGCAAAATACCATGCGATTATAAAAATTGCAATGAGCGTTGATGTTTTTAATTTGAGAAAAACCATACGAAGTTGAGAATAAATCGACGCAAAAAGAACTAAGTGACTTTTTAATTTGAAAAAATGAGAAAATGTTTGAATTCTAAATTTTGTGTTTCCTTGTGTAAGAATATGTGTAAATAGGATGTGATTATAAAACTTGCACTAAAAAGTAATCTTTTTAAGAAAATCTGGCAAAAACTGTACTAAGTCGAGATTGAATCAACAAATCGAGAAATAATTGATTGTTTGATTTGAAGAAATGGAGAAGGATATTTTCTGGATATTGGGTTTCCTTGTGTAAAAACTTGTGCAAAATACCATGCGATTATAAAAATTGCAATGAACGGTGATGTTTTAAAGAGAATTCGAAAAAACCCGTTTGATAAAAAAATACAAATTTTTTAAATAGCTTACCTTACACAAAGTTGCCATGCTTAATATGTGTGGCCCGCAACTTGGGTGTTTTAATTCGGAGGCTAGGCGTGAATTCGTTTGTTCTTAATAAGTAGCGAGAGACAAAAACAATGTTATAAAATTAACGTAATGTATAATTTGAATGATGTATGTATCATAAAAAAAACCATAAATATAAGTTGAGCGCCACCAGTTTTCTTGTTTTATAAATTAGTAAGTAATCAAATCGCGAGGAAACTGGAACTCGCTTAGCCATAAAAAAACTAAGAAAATAATTTATAAAATACGTAGATATCTTAAGAAATAACTAAACTAATTTACAATCGTATCCTTGTTTTTACTAACTTTTAACAAGTGCATTTATAATATAAACTGATAAGGGAAAAAACTACAAAACTATAAATACTTATACCTAAAACTTAGCTTTCGTGTAGTTGCAGCATATGAAGGACAATAAAAGCAGAAGCGACGATAACCGTGACAGCGCCGTAATCATAAGCCCAATGTGCCCAAAGAAAAAAAAAGCCTAAAATATATATAACTCGAAGCGACATATGCATACTAAAAACAATAAAATTACCTCTGATCTTAATAGACTTGTAGTAAAAATTTGACAAAACTTATAAGTATGGATGTGCTTAATTACTGAATTATACCAAGCACCTAGTGTCATTTGGATACAAAGTGGACGATAATTTGTCGATAAGTTGTCACATGTCCTAAAAAGCAAATAATCGTAATGATAGACACGGTACTTTTCAATTACATACCTATAATGTAAAAAAAGGATATAGAAATTGTAGAATAGCTTCTGAAGAGTGCTTAATATCCGCCGAAGCGTGATGATGTCCTAAATGAAGCTAAAAGGGCCCTATCGATAATTCGAATTAAGCGACCATAAATACGCAGAATGCGAAAGAATTGAGCACTTAGATCTTTGATAACCATACGATCCACTACTATGTGCACAAATTCAAGTAGTCGCGTTCGAAAAAGCCCAACTTCCTTTTTGGAAAAATTCTCAACGAAGACTGTCTTTATCACAAGTTTTTCGATATCACAGGTGTCAGATAAAATTTTTGTGATGTTTAAACTGGAAATAATTCCAATTCAATTTTTGAAAATGCAACAACTTAGGCAACTACACTTACACCAAATTAACTTAAATTAAATTTTATTGAAACATTCCTAATTTGATTATATAAATTTAAAAAAACCGTTACATATGATAAAATTATAAAAATATGGTGTTCCTAATTTTAAACAACGTTGTGATTTTTATTTGGTTTTTTGCTTACTTTCTTGTTAATTAGAAATCACAACAAATGTTTTTATGCTAAAGACTCTCGTTTTTAATCATTTTTAGTAATTGCTTAATTTTGATTCTTTATATATTTAAAATAGTGTTACAATACACCACTAAATAAATGCATTTTGAAATTCTAAAAATTTTGTGTTTTGTTAAACTTATGTTTTTTGTTTACCAAGTTCCTTTTTTTGGTTTCACTTGAAATCAATGTAAAAAAAGTTTTATAAGTTTACAATTTTTTATTTGATCATACAAACTTGGTTTATAACGCAATCATTAAAGCACATAGTTTTAAACTATACGTAAAATAAAAGACAATTATGATTTTCTTACAAAACAAACTTGGTTGAATTAATTGTGCTTAATAATCGGAATGTGTGTGTTTTTGTTATTTAAAAAAAATATTTTTACATTAACAGCTCATTTCTTACAATTTAATGTTGATGTAATATTTAAAAAAACTTAGTATAATAGCTTACTAGTGAATAAAAAAAAATATTTTTTGATATTTTTTTAAAATAGATACACATTAAAAAAATTAAACTTAAATTTATATTTTCTACACAAGAAGTCTGCATAGGAAAACATATTTTCTCAACGAACGCAGTAAAAACATGTTTGTCTCAATCAAATTGTAGTAATTTACGATTTAATCAATTCGTAATAAATAAAACGTTTCACGTCATGAATCTAATAGTTCTACAACTTCTGAAAAAACATAAAAGAAAATTACGACTATTAGTATATTGTTTATTTTTTTTCTAAATTCAAGTATTACGTTGTGTAGGTTGGAGAAAATTATGAAGTTGCTTAGTGGTTATTTGATCTTATGACAAGTTTCACTTAAAAACTTTTATTGCATTAAAAATTTAAATATAAATTAAGTTAACTGTAATGTACTGCCATCATTTACAATTTTATTTGTTTTTTTTTGCATTTGCCGTTAGTTTGTTTTCTTACGCATTTTTATTTCTTACATGTACACGTACTAGTTTTGTTTGTTGGAAATTATTACTTCGTATTAACGCATGAGAAATTGCAGTGATTCTTTTATAATAAATCTAATAAGCAATAATTGGTATCATTAAATGTGTGTAATTTAGAGTCATATATTTTATGTTGAATAAACTTTTTTAAATCGCTGTCTTTAATAAAATATAGAATGTACATACCTCCATCCTAGCACTGTTTTTTCTTTGTGGAGTTAACAGTACTTACAACAAACTTTAATTTTTGATACATTGTTGTTTGTAATTGTTTTTATACAATTATGTTTTGTTTACTGTATCTTTATTTTGTTTGCAATTATTATTATTATTCAGTTAGCGGCAACATTTATTTCTTATCTAAACCATTTGTTTCATTATTGATTTTACGCAAGATACTTTGATCAGACTATTTAGATTCAAATACAGAAAATCTTTATTTTGGTAGTTACTTTTAATACTTAAACATCAAATTGCTTTTGATTAGATGAAGTTTTGTGTTGCACATTTAATCAGGTTTCTAATTTATTAAGTAAAAAGCAACGAACAATTATTTTATTATAATACTTTGGAAGACCATTAGTATGACTACAAGCAATAAAGGCTTGGACCTCAGTTTTAGTCATAAAAAAAGCAACCTGAAATATTCAGAGTCTGCCGGCGACTTATACATAATACCATCAAGGAAATGTCGAGACTAGATATCAATATTTTGGGCAATAGTGAAATGTGCTAGTCAAATTCAAACAATGCAGATTGAATGCGTCTATGTCTACTGGTCTGGGTAAGATGCGGAAATTGTTGATTAAAGATGATTTGAAGCTTTAAAGAAAATTGTTCAATTTAATACATAAAAACTCAACAAAAGCATTGATAATTCATAATAAATTTACTTATGGGTGGAACGGGTCAAGCAGATTTATTTAAAAATAAAACCAATATCTTAATACATCTCTACAAATTAGAATTTTGCGGTGTTATGTATTTAGCATATTATTTTATGATGCAGAGACGTGGACCGTAACGGATAGAATGTATAAAAAATTAGATATACAGAAGAATGTTACCTATATAAGCAAACAAAAGTTATCTACGTTAATAACTAGAATACTTTAGACACATCAGCAAGCAATAAACAATATTATTTGCTACAATTTATGATGCAGGGCCAACTTCATTCTATTTCACAAAATTTTGACAACACCTTTTTTGTAGTTTTTTTCATTTTTCTCGCATGTTGTAACTGTCGTTTGAGGTTGTGCGGTATTTGAGTTGAACTTATAGGTTTCATGTATTTGGGTATTGCTTTATTGATATCACGTTGATTTTATGAAGTTATTTTACGGTTTTAAATTCAACTTTGTCAATCAAAGTTGTGGATAAAATTTTGTATTCATTTATTTAGAAATTATTACTTTGTTTAAACAACCATATTCTGCATTTGTGTTGATTTGGCGATTTTTTGTCTTGTCAAAATTTCAGTTGTAATTTATGTTTTCTTTTTGTGATAGTTTTGTAATTAAATATATTTTCACAGTTTGTTTATTTTAAGTTTGTGTAGAAGTTTTTTGTTTTAAGTACATTCTCAGTACAGTCGTTCCCATTTTCTTTGTGTTAGTTCTATTAAAGTACGTTGGAACGAAATCATTCTTTTAATTTATTAGACAGTTATTATGATTTAGTCTCAGTAAGTAATCTTTATGACATTAACGAAATAAAATATTTTGTTAATTTAACAATTTACACAGAATCAAAAGTCGTTTCCTAACTATACTTTTGTGACGTAATTAAATCTGTTTGCATCCTCTTTGTACTTTTGGTGGTATGATTTTCTTTCACGCAGTTTTCGAACACAGCCTTTAGGGAGTAGTGGCCGATTAAGTAAATAAATATAGGTGATTTTGGTTTGAGGGGATAGTTGGTTGACAGTCGTCGAAATGCTTTCGGAATGTAATTGGTTGGGTGGTAAACTTACCCCATATAAGTGAAGTAATTCCACGAAAGTTATGTAAAAAACGGGAATTTTTACTGCAGTTAGTGGAGTTTCGTTTCTCTTAGTTCGTAAAATCTACGGCTTTTAAACAAAAAAAAATTCACGTGCTTTCAAGTTTTATTTTACGTAATGTAGAACCGTGTTTGTTAAGTGATACGACGCGGTTACATCTTTGCCTTGGTGGCGGTTATTGAGAATTTTCCGACGGTACATAGTCCTTTGGGAGAGACCCTTCAATATTGCTTCCCGATTACATCTTGCAACCAAGGATCAACCACTAGTTCTTTCTTGGATTTATATCGACGAAAATTTAACGTGTTTATTTTGTACCGACCAATTAAATTTGGTGAATTTTATTTACGCGTTTAGTGTCTTAAAAGCTTTGGGTTTTAAGAAAAATAATCAGTGTTGCAAATTAACGATTTTGTCGATAATACAATTAATAAATGGGAATTGTCCGTATTTATCAAAACCATATGTGACAAAATTTTTTTGTGTTAAAAATTTGTTTTACGTTAACCAAAAAATTTAATATAAAAATTTTCATCCCGGTTTTAAAATAGATGAATTTATTTCATTTTGTATTCAATTAATATCTATTTAATCCGCACACGGCCGTGCATTAGTTAATTAAGATTTTCTATTGTTTTTTTTGTTACGATTTTACTTTTGTATTGAGCGGCTGCTCCATCACTGAAGTAATAAATTTTTTTGAACTCTGGATAGCTATTTTTGATGTAACTAAGAAACATTTTTTGTAACACAAAAAACGATGCTGTATTGTGAGTAAGATATTCACACATAAAGTTTTCACCTTAAGTAAACCGTCTTCTTCAAAATAAATTAATAAATTACAAACGGATGTAGAGTAGCTTGATTATTTGTCCAATGAAAAGATTGTACTTCATCTTGTACCATGAATGAATAATTTTCTGAGAATTCAACTAATGCTATACACTCTGAGTTGTCTTTTAAATTTTCTTTTAGGTTTCTGAAGTAATCAGATTGTTTTTTTGAAATAAAATGATGAGATTTTAAAGCTGTTAATTGTAATTTCACGTCATCTTTGAACGGCTCGTTCATGCACTAAACATAAAAATAACAAAACAAATAATGTAGTCCTTCAAAGTTGGAGGTAAGAAAAGTAGATTCCGTGAGTTTTACATTTTTAACTAGCAGTCAACACGTTCGTTTTATAACCTGAATAATGTAATTTTTTTAAATTTCAAAGTTTCGAGCAGTTTTCTTCTATTACTTCTATTGCTTAGGTCGACCCGTGGCTGTATTTTATCTATTATATGTGTACTTAATTCCCGCGGAGTATCTGTTTTTATATCTCAACAGTTAAGACGCTAGAGTCGATTGAAATTCACGAAAAATGAGTAAAAAAACACTAATTTTTAGCACGATGCGATTATTCGAAGGTATTGATTGAGCCAATTATCGTTACTTACACTTAGACTACTATCTTTCCCCTCAAGAATTCCGCTTTGATCATATAGATATCTTCAAACAGAAAAATTTTAAAGCAAAACTTGATAAAACTTAAAAATATCGATTTTGGGAAGTTTTTATTTAAATAGGCGGAAACAAGCGCTTGTAAAAATCAAACTCGTGCAAATTTTGTTCTTTGGGACACTAGGGAAGAGTTTTTCAAAGTTACACAAAAATCTAAAATGGGTCGGCTTTGCCAATTAGACGATTTCAAATGGAATGACTATGCTGCAGCCTGCGTAATCCCAACCGTTGCGTTTGATATGATGTAATGTGATGTGTAATGTAATCTTGAATGGCTGTGTCATTAGAGCGAATACTGTTCATAATTTGAGTAGCTTCTACATGTGCTGCATCAGCAAAATGATTATGTAAGTCGTTTCTCTTTACGATGTGATAATCTACAGTTATCAAGCGCGCCCCACATTTCAGTTCATGGTAATGTTCGCGTTTCAACTTGTTTGTCCTCACCAAGCACACATTTGCGTTTTCCTTTTTCACTAATAATCAACTGAACAGCCATTTAAACGTTCATTGTAGCACAAGTAGTTTTTAAATGAAACTTGCCAAAAGTCGGGAGAAATAACTAGACCTGGTCGTGTATTAGTCCAGTCAATGAGTGCTCAAAAGAGGGGTGTAGAGTGCCTGGAATATGCAAGAATTTTTTACTTTAGGGCTTTGTTAGGAGTAGTTAGTAGGTAAACATACTAAAAGTCCCCGCCCCTGGTGTCCCTGTGTGTGGGTGCATGTAGAAAAAAAATGTTTCAAATAAAAATAGAAGATAATTAAATTTTCTAAAAAACTGTTTGTATACATATTTGTCGAATTCTCAACGGTTTTCGAGGTATATACGTTATTGAAAATTGATAATTTTCAAAAAAATTATTCTTACCTCATTCTTTTTGTCAAACATTTGTTTCTAGTGCCTCTCACAATGGTATCTCAGAAAAGTAAGTCGCAGTTGTAGAAGGTTAAATTTCCTTGAGTTTGATATACACTTTTGCTACTTTATCTTTAACCAGTCAAATGTTATAGAATTTCTAACTTGTAGGTACGCTCAATTTGCAGCCAACGAGTAAATGCACCACTAGCCCAACCGACAACCACACCTCACCCTCACTCACCTTTGGTCATTTCAAATGACAAAGTTGGAGGGGGATGAAGTTCCTACATACATTGTTTTTATTGGTATTGAGTTTTAGTCCACTTCAAACGTTCGTGGAGCGTTGTAGATAGTTTTTTTGTGTTGGTGTTATTACGTCGGTTTTTTTTAATCTACGCAAACATTAACAGTGTAACGCACAATGGATACTCGATGTTTTGTTTGTGATAAAACAATTGATGGTGTTTCTACAGTGACAAAAAAAGAATGTTATCACTCGTCAAAGTAAGTAGAGCAAGGGGTGATGGTTACAGCTACTTTTTAGAGAGTTTGGACACCCTTCTCATTCACACTGAATGTCGACAAAATTACACTAGACCGCAATCCATCAAGACTCATTTACAGAAACAGACAATTTCAGCATCCTCTAAACCATTAGAGCCTGCAACTTTGAGATACAAACAATTTAAATTCGATTTCAAAAGAAAATCTTTTTTTTGCTGATAGTGTTGCGGGTGAACAAAAGAAGCCTAAGGAGAGACGTAGGAAGATAATGTCAGTTACTAACATCACAAAAGGACGCGCCAAAACTGATATATAAGTAACGAGTACTAATGCTGTTCGAGCTAGACACGACCAATGGGGGGATGAAGTGATGGGTCGTCTTTCTTCCATAAATGATTTAGTTGCGGAAGAGGCTGTGTATCATGATGAGTGTCGGTTGGACTTTGTGAGGCCGTTATGCCAGAAACCCTCAATATCCACGTATGAAGACTATGTTTCAAACGCAATGGAACAGGTTAATGACTTATTGGAAGGGAATAGTGACTGTCAGTTTACTGTAAAACAAATTATGGACACTATTACTGGAAAGAAACCTGAGTAAAAAACTATCAAAACAGAACTGTTGAAGAAGTATGAGGATGGCATAATCGTGATCCCAGGATCCAACAGATTCAAAGTACCAGTAATTTGTTTTAGAGACACCGAGTGCAAATTGCTAACTAACATTTTGTATGATCAGAAAGAAAATAATGAAAAAAAAGAGCGACTCAGGATTGTCCGAAAAGCTGCTAAGATAATAAGGCAAGATATTCAGAATGAAGTGTACAATTATAACACTTACCCCACAAGAAATAACTTTTTGAAGGATGCTGATTATTTCCCCCAATCCCTCCAAACCTTTCTTGAGAAGGTTATGTTGAAAAAAACAAGAAAATTAAGGGATCAAAGAAGAAGTGTGTTGCTATTGGACATGCTATCATATCAGTTGTCAGACCTCGTACCTTCTTGTCATCAATACTGTTTGTACTATAGACGGACTTAATACCTTCCACGCTATGGGTGTGATCAAATGTGTCACTCCATCCAAACATCTTGAAAGAGGTTCAGAAATACCAAGATTGAACACGGTACTCACGTCTGCTGAAACTGGAGAACTCGGAATTATTCCGCTAGAAACATACGCAGCGATAAAAGGAGGTCTAAAAAATGTGTCTGTGGCACCAATTGATATACCAGAAGAGCCACCACATCCTGCACCACATGACATTCTTTGGTTTGTTGCCAAAAAGCAAGACATTGCAATCCCAGAATGGAAGGGGTACATGCATTGTATAACTAGAGAAAAACCAAGTGAAAAGACTCGAGTGATTACCCTTCTTTTCATAAATGCCCCTCCATCAAAATATGACACAGTTTATACAGCGCTGCACTATGCACGTAAAATGTGTGACGAAATAGATCAAAAACATGTATTTTGATCAACCCCTATATTGGAAAGCCAGGGATATTGTTGCAGATGCCACAAATACATCAGTCACTGAGCTGTAGAGTTGTGTTGTACGTCTCGGCGGATTTCATCTGCTAATGTAATTTTTGGGGTGTGTAGTGAAGTGAAGTTTTATCCACTATTTATGCTCCATTATCAGTGGACAAAATGCTGACTGGACACGTCTTTGCCAGAGCAAGACGGGGTCATTTTTATCCACTATTTATGCTCAATTATCAGTGGACAAAATGCTGACTAGACACGTCTTTGCCAGAGCAAGACTGGGTCATTTTCTTGTCAAAAATATTTTGTCAAACATGATATTAGACAATGTTATGGATCCAATACTTCAAATTGGTGAATTTGATAAAAGAGTACATCTATGCAAAGAGTGGAATGAGGAAATGCAAAAAGTCAGCACTATCACACTAGTTAAGCAAATTGATAAGGACGTTGATTTAACTACCTTTGAATTTGTTATTGATAGGGGATTCCTAGTTCATATAGTTGTTTGGCAAAAAGAGACAACTGTATAAACTATTTGTGAAGGTTACGTTAGATTTTTGAAGACCTATTATCATGGGAGAGGTTGTATAGTGGTTTTTGATGGGTACACTAACACATCAGAGAGCACAAAATCAGCTGAACAAAGTAGACGATATCGACTCAAGAGATGTGTGGACATCAATATCAGTTTAGAAAGTAAAATAAAAGTCAAAGATTTCCTTTCCAACTTTCATAATAAGAGTCAGCTGATAAACCTGCTAATAATGCAGCTGCAGAAAAATGGGCTAAAATCTTTCAAAGCTTAAGGTAATGCTAACGTTGATATTGTAAAGACTGCTATCAACATATCTCAAAATTTCTCGGTAGCTGTTATTGGAGAGGACGTCTGCAACACGAGTCAAAAATGAAAGACAATGCCCATTTGTTATTCTTCCTTGCATTTACAGGCTGTGACTCAACATCCGCATCGTATCGCAAGAGTAAAGTGGATGTTGTCAAAATATACCAGAAGTCCAAAACCATACAAAAGGCAGCTGAGGTATTTGTCATCCGTTCTTCTGCCCCTAACTGAATTGAGACAGCTGGGATCATGAGTACTCTCTCGTGGTATAGCGCTGCAGCCACAAAAAATCCCTCAACGGGTTCCGCTACAAATCATTTATCAAAACAGCTGTAAACACGAAGCCTGATTTTTTAATTCTCTCTCCAAATGAAGGAACTGTTAAGCAGCATGCATTCCGGACGTACTACTAAGTACATCTGTAGTTAGGGAAGAAACCTAATGGTAAGGCGCCAAATTGGGGTTCGGAGAGAGGAAATGACCAACTAGTTCTAAAGCTTAGACAGTTGGATGCCGCCCCTGACGAAATTTTGAAGATGATTTTTTGCCGATGTACGAAAGGATGTGACAGTGGCAGGTGTAGTTGTAAAAAAGCATCGTTAATTGCCCAAATTGCAAGGGCAGTTGTAACAACAGAATCGGAATAATAATTCAGGAAGAATGTGACGAGGACGACGACATCGATACACTACCAATCTCTTTGGACGATGTCTCTACAGTTGACGAAGATGAATGAGTCTTGACACTTCTGCCTCAAAAAAACCAATATGTTGCCTTAAATGTAAATTTTGTTTCATTTTTGAATTACTATCAGCCCATGTAAATACTTTCATTATATGATTCGTAATAATATAACAAAAACTATAATTATAAAAAAAGTGTTGTGTGTCAATTGAAATTACCTTATTTTTAATGTTAAACGCAACAGGCTCTTAGGATACTTATTTCTAGAAGAAAATCGAAATTTAGCCTACACGTTAGAAATTCTATAACTTTTGATTAGTTGAAGATAAATTAGCAAAAAGTATATATCAAATTGAAGAAAAATTATTGTTCTACACCTTCATTTTGGACAATTTTTTAGAGAAACGATCGTCAGAGGCACTAGCAATAAATGTTCGACGAACAGAAGGGTAAAATGTTTTTTCAAAAATTATTGATTTTCAATAACGTACATATATCTCGAAAACCGTTGAGAATTCGACAAATATGTATACAGACAAATTTTATAGGAAATTGAATTAGCTTCAATTTTTATTTAAAACAATTTTTTACATGCACCGTTGACTCCCCTCCCGCCTTTAGCTCACCTCCAGGAGCGGGGACTTTTAGTATCTTTACCTACTAAATACTCCTAACAAAGTCCTGAAGTCAAAAATTCTCGGATATTTCATGCACTCTACAATAAATTCATTGACTATATTTATTGTAAGAACGTAATTTAATTATTATATACAGGGTGTGTTAGCTTATTTATTTGTGCACAATAAACGATTCTAAGCTTATCGCATTTTATTAATCCGTACAGTACAATTTTATTTTATTGCCACTTAATAGTAATCTATTACAAAACGTGATAATAATTTCATTTATTAAATAACTCTAATTTAATTGTTTAAGGGTGTGTTGTCCTGACAATTATATGAATATTTGTGTAATAAATTTCCTATTTTATGGGGATTTGGTGTTTTTTTCTGAAACGGTATTGAGTAGATTTCATTCCCGCATGCTTAGCATGGTTATGTCCCTCATTACTGTTTATGAGTAAACAACCGAGATTCATAGATAAACAGGTGGCGCCCTCTTAGATCTTTTATATTATAGATTAATTCGAACCTCCTCTTCTTCGACTTCGAGTTAGTTATGCCTATGAATCTCTAGAGTTGGATGGTTGACTATTACAAGTACCGTTTTAGTTTAATTTAGTTTTCTTATCCTGTTTAATTATTTTTTTTATTGGCAAATTGGGGGGCCATTATAAACATAATAATTCCACTTCCAACTTCCAAACTCTTTCTAATAGAATTTTTTTTTGCATTAAGTAAATTAGTAATATATTTTATTTAGTTTAACCTTGAAATGTGTACTCAATGATGTCTTTACTTACATCTAAATACGTCGTTTTATTGTTATTCTATTTACACATATAAAATGTAAATTTTATTACAGTTTCTATTGCTTTTTAGGTGTATGTTTGTAAATGTTGCAGTATATATCGTAGTTTATTTGTTGAAAGAATTTTAAAAAACATTTATTTTTCGTCAAAGATCAATAAATTGGAATTGTAAAGATATATACAATAAAGTGTAAGACTACTTGATTTCAAACGTCAACGTTGTCACCTAAAAAAATATGGTTTATTGTGATTTCAATTTAGAAATTTTAATAAATACATTGAATATAATATTGATTCATAGTCAACAGTTGAATTGATAAATTTATTGACGGTAACCAAAAAAAGATTCTACTATAAATATTGAAATTTAAAATTTATGTAAATTTCGAATGGAGTTTACTCAGTACTAAATAATAATGTGATTATTTTATTAATTCACTTTATTCGGCTTCACGCATTTACTAGTTAAGTGTTGGTTGTAAATTGTGTTATTATAAAGTTAAACTTCTACGAATTCTGCAGTTTATCTAATTTATGTCTTAGTATTTTCATTGTAAGAACTTTTTTGTTTGTAGATTTAACATTAGAGAAACTAATAAAATTAATAAAATACGATTCGATGCACTGCCGATGGCGACCAATAATATTCAACTTAAATAAGAGTAGAATTGCATTTTAAAGTTAGAGTATCATGAATTAAAGAATGCGAAGAAAAAGGGGTATCGAAGATGAAGCTACCGGATTTATCCAACAGAGTAAGTAATGTATTTTAATATATGTGTGACAGGAACTGCTGGGAGTCCGCAAGAAGTGGAGTACAAAGGCTTGCACTCGAGGAACAGACTAGCGGCAAGTGCCGTTGAAACGCTGTTCACGTATTGGAAGGTCGGCTGTGCATTTCTTTACGATGTCTTTTTGGCTGGATTGAAAGCATAGTAACAATACTACACAACTTTTAATACTTTTAGCCAATGTGCATAAACGCTTGGATCTCAATGCCCTCTTTTACAATTAGCTTATATTTTTTTTGTACAGAAAAAAGACTTATATTGCAATTATGCTAAGGACAAACGTAAAACATAAATATATCATAAAATGCATTTTACGGTACATTAGCCATGGTCATCAGTAGTTGTGATTGCAATTTAAATTAAAAATATAATCCTATAAATCAGTCGATGTGTTCGGTAGTGTTGTGTGCACATTATAGAGAAATGTCCAACGGACTGCATTCCGTGCGTTCGTGATCAGCCTCCAAAATCCCCCATCAAATCGAACTTCGATACCGATGATTCCTTTTTTAAACAATAATTCGTGAGAAAATTCAAACACATTCGCTCAATATACTTTTAATGATATTAAAGGAAAACAATTGTATCATTAAATTGTTTTGATGATACAGAAATTATTGCAACAATGTAATTACACAATGAAATCAAATATTTTGCTGTCAAATATGATGCATTTGTTAATGTTTCATCTCGAAAATTGTAAAAGCAGATGACAAGAAAATTGTTTTTTGAAATTTATAGCATTCGTTTAGTGTTTCAGTTTAAAATTTTATAGAATACTAATACTACATTAACCAGAACCGATGATTAGATTTTTAAATGAAATAAAGAAAAACGTTTTTATAGAACTATGTTGTCAATTATTGACTAACTATTTAAAGAGATTTAAATGCTTACTCGTTTATTTGATGTAATTGAAAATTTTACATTTTTCAGGCTGAGCTTTTTTAACCTTAGTAACTAATAACTTTTTTGTCTGCTGTTTCTAGATTTTCTTTTATATAGTAAAGTAACTAACATTACCTAATTTTTTATAGTAACACACAAAATTGAATTTAAGACGTTTATTAGTTACTTTTTATATCAAAAATTTTCTTAGTTTTAAAAATAGTTTTATTGGTACACATATTTTTGACCGTAATCTATAAGAACCGCAGTTGACAAGCCATGACAATTTTTTTGTACAGGGTGCTTAGCAATAAATTAGCTATATGCTGGCAGTGTAAAAAATAAACTCAGTTATTAGCAAAATACAATCATTAAATGTCTATTAGCAAGAAACAAAAAAAAAATAACACATAAAATTTGATTTTAAACTGGATTAAAGTTGTTTTGTTGTTGGTTGAGTTTGTCGCTGCTTAATGCGATTCTAATATATAAGAGGCTTGTACCTTGGTCCACCAGTATAATTTCAAATTTCACGCCAATTTATTTGTCAAATCGTGGTTCTTAATTCACATACCCACCACCAATACGCCACATTGTGTTTCAGTTTTATGGTTTCAGTGATCTCTGTTCAACTCTACGTTCTCAATTCATTTAAAAGTAAGTAATTGATGTGATTTTCATATTTTTTAATGAGTTTTATGGTACACAACTAAAATTTTAGCGTATCTAATATCAAATATAGGTATTTAGGCAAATCATTTTTATGCTGTTGAATTTTATATATGTACGTTTTATAGGTTCGAATAATGTTGTCTACTTAAATGTAGTAATTTTTTACCTTGAACCCAAGAAGGTTATTAAGAAATATGGAGGGAAACAATTCTACTATTTTAGACGCATAAAACTGAAGCCTAGTGGGGTCAGGGGAAATCGTTTTGCAACCCGCAAACCATGACCATTTTTACAGTAAGCAGATGCTAGATGAAATAGATTTTTATTTATTAACAGTTATATCACGCAGATTTTTTAAGCATACATTAATGGATTGAAACATATAAGAACCTTAACACATCACATGTATAGAAAAGCTTTAACATCCCAGATAGCACAAAGACTACTTATGGATGTCTTAAAAATGTCATCAGATGGACATCGTGATGTCCGAAGGACATCCCTTTTTGATCCTGTGGATATCTTATGGATGTCCCTAAAACATCCATATGACACAACTTTGTATATTCTAAAGACGTCCTCAAATGGATGTTTTGGGCCTAGTAAATATTCTCTCTACTGAAATAATACAGTAAATTTTAATAACATATAATATATTCTTGCATGCAATATTATCATAGATATAAAAAATTGCCAAACAGAATGACATTAATTTTTTTATCTAAGCGTTCCTTTGCACGCTGCAACCAATTTTTACAGGAATCCTCAAAACACTTCGCCGTCACTTTTACTCCAGCTTCTCTAAAATAATAATTATAACAATTGATAATATTGAATAGAGACCGTATTAACTAACTTACGCATTACTATTTCGCTGAACAACAATTTGCTGAAGATCTTTTTCTTTTTGAGTCCAATCCAGCTATAATCAGCTGCAACTTTGTTAGAAATTAATTTAAATAAAACTCTTTTTGTAACATCATACGGATTGTTTCCTATAATTTTAACCATTTCATTAACCTTAACAGAAGAACAATTGATAAAACCATAGAAAAGAAAGTAGCATATAAATGGTAGTATAAAGTTTCAATATATATGTTTCTTTAAAGTTGTCATTGTCTTGCAAAAAAATTTCAAGCTGTTGTAAACTTTCGTCATCCTTGAGAGGAAGATCAAACCTAAGGAAGACGGATGATTCAGTGGCATCTGTGGCTGTTTTGGTGTAACTATTAGTTTTTAGTTCTACTACATCTTGAAGTAGTTGCTTGCATTACATTCTGTTTCCGAATAATTTTCCGAAAGTAAGCTGGAAGCAGTGTAATTTAGGAAACACATTTACAAAGCTATATAACCGGTTCACCTTCTGAACAATCATCATTTTCTTGCCTGGTTGATTTAAATGTAGTGGAAGGTGATGGAAAAACATCTAATGCTATAACAAAAGAATTGTTTCTTTGACGCATTTGTAGATCATCATCAATATGCTCTACAACATTAATCATTAAATTAAGTATTTTATTAGTAATTAAAACAAATCACCTGTTATATGAGAGCTTGATGGTGTTTGTGATTGAAACATTCTGTTAGTCATCTGCGGCGGAGTATTAACTACATCAGAATCTAAAAAAATTGAAAATTGCAATTAAAATGGTGGATATATGTAATTTAAAACCTACGTGTAGATACATCAATTGTCCCCAGTGGTCCACACGATTGGTTCCTCTTAGGTAAACCTGTAAACAAAAATCATTTATAAACTTGGTACTGAAAGGGGATATGTGATCAACTGGCAAGTTTATTTAACTTTTTATTCCTATCTCATTATTTACGGTACCATAAATGCATTAATTATAAACTTAAAACTTACTTTTTTTTAGAGCTGTCGGCTTATTAAGAAGAATACTTAGATCTTCATCACCTTTTTCGTCACTGCGATACACCCTTTGAATCTTCTTCCTTATTTTTGCAGAAGCATCATCTGTATCGGAATTCAAATCAGACTGTGTTTCCGCTTTCTTTTCTTTTTGTTGAGCAATCTGATATTCCGATAAAAATGTACTAATTAAATAAAATCTACGATAAATAATAACAACATACTGTAAGTGCTATTGCGAAACACTTTTATAGGATAAGTTGTCCAATTTTGGGAATGAGGTTCATACCTTTTAATTCGCTCGGTGGGATGCGGAGGCCAAAAACACCTATTGCCATTAATCCAGATTGTGGGTACAGCTTGTACTGTGTCGTCATCAATAAATTTAACAATGGACCACAATGCTTCCAGTTTTGTACTATATAATTATATCTTATCACTAATAACTAGAGAGCGGAATATATGCAAAGTGCATATAGATGCATATATTGCATATTTATGCTTATTTCAAAGAACATTGCATATTTAAGCTAAACACGATTTATTTTGCATATTCTAAAAATAAATTAATATGAAATTTTAAAATTTTACTGTTTTACAATAAATTAGGTCGAATTTTATAAGTTGAAACGGTATGAACGAACTCTGGACTTTCCCGTTTCTACCTGAATAACAATGCGACAAAAGATTGCATTGCAATGTCATTGAATTTGTTTCTGAAATTGAGGGGTTTTTCAAGAAAAAGATTATTAGCTTAGTATTCAAAATACGTATTGTTAAATAATATTTACGTAGAAACAATTTCTAAAAATAAAGTAGGTACCTACCTGCTTTAAAGAATTTTTTCCGTTTTCCGAAAACATTTGTTTAAAGTAAACGTAATATCGTGATAGTGCTTTTAAAGTTTTTTGTATATTTTAAATTAAAATATGTCTACCATTCAAAAAAATGATTCGATGAAGTGTTTGCCCGAGTTAAAGTTAAGTGGAGAGAAAGTATTTTGCAAGGCCTGTTCTAAAATCGTAAGTTACATCATTTTGACATGTCATTATCTTAAAATTTACGTAGGTATCAGAATTTCATATAATATGCTTCTTCGCATCAGAGCAATTTCAGAAATAAAGTTCAATCTGTCACATTTTTTCACGTTTTTTAAAAATGTAATATTTGACTGTGTGGACTTGAAAAATTCCTGTTTAGTAAATTCGTCAAATCGTAGCTTTTGTTTCTATAAAAATTGATTTCTCTTTGGTGCATGAACATTTTTTCTTCTACAGATTTTCTGTTAGAAGAAGTTTCAAGTCGACCAACATTTAAAAACAGTGAGTCATAAGTTGAAGCTAAAAAAATAGCATATGTATTAAATGTGTCTATTTAAGATTTTGTTTTATTTATGAGTATTTTTAATAAATATGCATTTGCATATTTAGAAAAATTTAGAAAAAATAGCTGCATATTTTTAGCAAAAGTAATGCATATATATGCGCATATTTTGATAATGCTTTGTTGCATATATTCCGCCCTTTACTAATAACTAATAAGTATTTTAACTGCTATTTAAAACAAAATTAAAATAAAATTGGACAAAATTGCAAATAAAAAATTATATTTACAGATTTGATTATACTGTCATAATTACATGGTATATACAGGGCCTTCATAAATGATTGGATCCCACGTGACATATATGTTAGGCAACCAACATTACTTGGATTGGTATAACGTAAAAAAAAATTACTAAATGAAAAATTTGATTTGTAACCTTTAAATTAAGGTTAAGTAATTAATTAAAAACAGTAACACATTAACAACAATACCTGTTTATTTAAAATAAAAATTGGTAATAACAATTATTTGAAATTTATAACCGATGTTCAAAATGTTGTCCTTCAGCTGCGATACATGTGTTAACTCTTCTTTTTAAATTTTCGAACACATTACGAAGCTCATCAACTTCAATATTTTGAATAGCATTAGTAATTGCATGTTCCAAGGCTTCAATATTGTGCAGTTGATTCTTATAAATTGTGTTTTTTAAATGTCCGTAGAGATAAAAATCTAGTGGCGTAAGATCTGGAGACCGTGGAGGATACAACCCTTGGCTTATTATTCTTTCATTATAGAATTGTTGAATAAATTCAATTGTAGCTAGAGTAGTATGAGCCGTTGCATTATCTTGCTGAAAGTAACCAAATTGAAGTTCGTTGTCGTCTAACTGCTCGAAAAATTGACCCAAAATATCACGATAACGAGCTGCATTTACAGTATTGTAAAAAAATATTGGTCCAATTATCCTTCTCCTTGACATTGCAATCCATACACCAACTTTCAAAGGATGCAATGTTGTTTCCACAAAAGTTTGCGGATTTTCGGTTGCCCAAGTGCGATAATTTTGGCTATTTACATATCCACTTAAATGAAACCATGCTTCGTCCGTAAAAAAAGTTAAATCCAATAGGTCATCGTTATTTAAATGTTCATTAAACCATTCACAAAATTGAACACGCTGCAAGAAGTCAGGAGCACGTAATTCTTGATAAACCGTAACCTTGTACGGAGTCATTGAAAGGTTCTTTTTTAATGCTTTGTGGCAAGTTCCTACTGACAATCCTAAAAATGAAATGTTTATATCTTAAAAATAGAACTTAAAATTATTTTATACCTGTTGCCGCAGATAATTTTGCCACTGATTTATTTGGACTTTGTTCCATGCGATTGCGAATGTCTTCAACAACAGGTGCAGTAAGTACAGTAGGCCTCCCTGTAGGTTTCCCCTTACAAATGCAATTCTTATTTAAAAATCGATTAACTAAAACTAGTTTACGTTGTCGGAAAGCATCATAAGCAAAGTTTGCTTCTGGGAAATATTCGTTGAATTGATCGATGCAACTTTGAAGAGAATACGACCAAGTTCCATCGGGATTGCGAGTACCACTTCGAAAATGCGCCATTACAATGATCGTGTCTTGTTCAGCGGTAAACATCGTGAAATTCTATTAATACAAAATTTAAAAAATTACAAAATTACAGCTGTTATTCAGTACTTACTCAGAGAAAACACAAATAGTGCTGAGTAGTTATGATAATAACTGTTTTAAAATATAAAAATAGAGAATAAAGAAAACGATGAAAAATAATACTGGATGTAAACAAAACGTCAAACGATAATGTCAAATAATGTTACTAAACGTTAACAGCTGTGGTCACACTACCAACCTAAAATAATGTTGATGCTCAATTCTTAGATCACGTGGGAAATGGGTTTTAATGAAGGCCCTGTACTACATATGTAGCAACGGGAAAACCACATATTTTCCTCGATAATTTAACTTTACACATGTTACATGCCAAAATTAACACAAAGTCACTGCCTGCAATGTAGTAACATAAACGGGGGTTGTGCCACTAGCTCAATGGAGAAGGGGTGAGTTTTATTTAAAAGTTTCGTGATCGAAATGGATTGACTTGTCGAAAACACAAAATCGATAAATAATAATGTCGAAATCAAAGGGCGCCAGGAAGGGGTAAAGCTTAATGGACTAATGACCCTTGCCAACCATAAGTCCGCTTCTGTAGTATGTACCCCCAATGGACTTACCTTAGAGGGTGCATTTGCTAAAATCTAAAATAAACTAATAAAGTTACACACGCGGAGGCCGACGGAATTAAAAGCTCTTTACAATTTAATAATTTAACATTTATTTGAACGAAATAAAACAAAATGAATAAAATAATAAAATAAAATAATTGAATTGAAATTGACAAAATTAATCACACAAAACAGTAGCAAAATAATAGAAAAAAAAATTACGTGAATGCACGTTAGATCAAAACAAATTTACAGTTAATGGAATAAAATACACAAACAAAATTATACAATACACAATACAGAATTTTAAAGAAATAAACAGCACAAATTAATCAATCTAAAAACATCTATGATCACGGCCGTGTGTGTCGATATAACTTAAAAACAAAATGAAAAATACTTATAAAACTAACATATAAATATAAAATTTGAATCGATAATTCGGTCCCGTTTAATAAATTTTAAACTTGGGATAAAACAGTACCGTAAAATACGGTCATTAATTAGTTACATTAACGATAACTTCGAAACACTTGTAATTTTTAATTGAAAATTCAAAGCTTTTAACACTTGATCGCGTAAACGTAAATAATATCTTCTCGATTAAATAAATGGTGCAACATAAATACCTTGAATTCGTCGTAACTGCAGGAACGTACTTATGGTTAGGTGGTCCGGGATGGCCAAACGAAAAGGTACTCCAAATAATTTCTATGCCGGCGGAAGAATTTCTTTGTTAACACTTAACATAATCCGCACAAATGCGACGATTGGACACAGTACAACCCAACGATTGAATATCCAACTTGAAACTTGCGTTATAATTATGGAAACCGTGAAATTTGCATAATCCGTAAATTACGAACATTGAAAAGAAGATAAAAATCAAACTTTTCCATCACTACACTACATTTCCACGGTACCAATTTTCTTTTTAACTTCCGCGGTAGGGCATAACGAAACGTACCCTTACCAACCGGTAACCGGTAATTTAAAATTGCCACCAACGATCGATTGATGATTATCCATCCCCCAAACCAAAACCTCTCATATTTAACACCTCGTGTTCCCACCAAATTCCCTTCGCTTGCGCGGTAACATCTACGTAAAAGAAAGAACATTGAACAAACGAGAAAAACAAAGACGGCAATTATAATTAGCCACGTGAATTTCCTCACGTAGACTTCGACGAAAATAATTCTCACAAGAACGCTGAGACTTGCATTACTGCAGGTGGCTTAATCAAAGTGTAATTACCAAGAAAAATGTATCAACTTACATTCCACAAAGGAAGTCGTAAATTATATTGAATTGGTATTCTACGAAGATAACTAAATAAAGTACTAAATCAAAAACAAAACTACGGATCTGTATGCATTTAAAAGAGAATTTCAATAATGATTGAAAACAACTTGAAATATCATTAAACTCAAACCACACAAACAATAAACAAAACGTTCTCGATGCTAATACTAAAATAATAAATCGAAACACACAAAAAAAAGAAAACTTACGGTGTCTTTCACAACGAAATTCAAACGCAGGTAACACACATTTATAAGAAATTTCACACACTTTCCAACTCTGTAATTTTCCAGGATTGCAAACTACATAAATACCTAGTTTAGATGAGTTGCAAGGGCTTGAATAAAAACTCTCAAAAGATAAAAACAGCTGTCCAATTAAGATTAGACCTTCTGTACTTGTTGCAAAATTCTGGATACAAACTATACTGTCTTTTAAGCAGCAGAAATTATTTGGTTTAGTAATACACAAGGTAAAATTTTGAAAAGACAGTTTTTCAAATTGGGGATCAAAAGTTGAGTGTACCAACGGGCCTGAATTATGATCACCGCCAATCCTTGGAAATGATGCATCTTCTTCTAGTTTTCTATGTATTATTTGTGAAAGTGGTTAGTGTGGTTTTCTTACTTTTTTTTTAAATGCTTGCATGTAGTTCTCGAATGGAAATGCACTATACTGATCTAATACTCCAAATCTTTCAGAATCTTCACAAATGTGAAGTAAATTGTGAACATTATGTGGCACATTCTCTTGTCCATATATTTCGCAAAAGATTCTACAAAATATACCATAAGAGAATGAGCATATTCCAAATATTGTTTAATGTATCTTGAATTTGACAAAATAGTTGAAGCAGTATGTAAGACTAAACAATGTAAATCCCATAAAATAAGTTCTCTGTTGTCATCGTAAATGATTTTCTTTTCGCCGAAAGTATTCCGTATTAATTTTAGCATATCAGATCAGAAAATATGTAGACCTTTTCTTCTATAAGTGGATGCTTAAATTACGTTGTAATTTTTTTACTTAAATCTAATTTACATCCTAACATTGTTGCCATTGTCATATTGCTCGATGTGCCATCAAAAGTTAGAGAAACAACTCTTACTCCTGCTTCATGTGCTAAACATAAGCATTGTTTGACAAGGTTACATTTTTGTTCTGCATTAATACCATTTATGAGAACATAGCCTACAGAAATTTTCCAAGAACCATTAATACTAACCATTAAAAACACTAATGCATCCTTAAATATAGATCTATCATCACCATCCAAGCCTGTGCCCATATCTATATATCCATGAAACTTCATATTCTACATGTTTTCTTACTGCCATTTCATTTATAATTAATGCACATAAAATGCTGTGCTTTGACTGACTTACTTTTTGACGAATAGCAGCAAAAGATTCAGAAGTAAACCCAGGATCACCATTGATGTTGCTATACCACTTGGTAATCGTTTTCGGATGTGGTAAACATGAATTAAAACTGCTGCGTACATAGCCGTAAGCTTTTGGAGAGTAATAGTGCAATGCAAGTCCAAACTTTTGAAGTTCTGGATTATAAATTTTAGAGGTGCGTAATTTTAATTTCAGTAACTGTAACAGTAACTAAATGTTCTTTTCCCGGTCCAACTATATTGTTTAATACTGTAATATTATCTTCAATAAGAAGTATCTTATTGTTTAAAGTATTAATCACATTTTTCATAGAAGCATTTTTTTACTTTGCCGACGTTTAACTTGCTGTAAAGATTTAATGTCCTTTTTATATCTTAATTTCATTTCCTTCATAGAATTTAATATTTGTAATTTCGTTGGTGATTGAAATCTATATCTGCTCATTGGAGAAATTGAAGTTGACTTTGATTCCACTGTTTTCTTTCTTGGTAAATCAGTTGAGGGTCCAAGACGATCTAAATATTTTTCATTTACAACAGCAAGTACAGTAGGAAAAGCTGATACATCAATATGTTTACGATTAAGAAGTCTTCTTTGCTGCTTAGAGGTCTAGATACAAAAAATACCAAAATGCTTTTGAATGGCGGTAGATACGGGAATTTTGCTTCGGAATTTTTGTTGATCAATTATAAGCAGATGTAGTTAACTATGATTTTATTTACACTGGCAATATAAACACGGTAATGTAAATACATACATTACAAACTTAAACTCAAAAATGTTTAAGGAAAATTATTAAGTTTTATACATTAACTTAGAAGTTGCAATGCATAGTGCATTACTGACAAGTATCGTAACAGTAATGTTGCTTATGCGCTCAAAAACACCCTTAGTCATGCGGCTGCGCATCACAAAAAACGTGTATAAATCAAAATTTACTTACCAACAATAATACCGCTGAATCCCAATATTCTGAATCTGTACTTGAAACAAGTATCAGAAGCAGACAAGAAACTGATCTTCTAGAAAGCAATCCATCAATATCTTCAAGTTCCGCTGATAATGAGAAATCAGCACCTTCAAAATTATTAGAACGGAAAATATGAGTCAACTTTCGAAAGATGCTGCACTATGGTCAAAGAAATTACGTCCTAATAATATTTAGGAATTAGTATAGAACGTGGCCCTGCTCAATATCAAAACAAAAAGGATATTTATCCGAGATATAGTTGCTTCTTTAGAATTTTATTAAACAAAGAAACAATTGAGCGTTTTTGGTTGTTGTATTCCGAAACAAAACATTCACTTTACTGCTTCTGTTGCAAAATTTTTAATGACAGCGAATTGAAATCTGTTTGTTTTAGTAATGAATTTAAGTGAACATTTAAACATTCGTGAAAAGAGCAAGTTACATATCGAAAATGTTCTAAAATTTCTAGATTTTACTAACCGTTATATATATATATATATATATATATATATATACTTATAAATAGCACGTTGTTGAGCCCGATATATTAACAGGTACCCGATGAGCCCGGATCTTTTCGTTCATATACAGGACGTTGATGAGCCCGATTATATACAGAATATATGTTTAGCGTTCCTTCGCGAGCCCACCAACGTTGCCACTCTATTTGGGCTCATCAAGGTAATTTTTATCTTAAACGATATTTATCTTTTATACTATATAGAGTTAAGCATTTTTCATCTTATGAACTACAAGCCACGACGATTTGAGTTTTGTGTAATTTAATTAAATTAAGATTTTTAATTTAACTTTTGCCATCTGACAATATATTTGTAAATAACGAACTTACTTATAATTTTTTAGACAATTTAGTAACCAATGTACAATTTTAGGAAAAACGATAATTAATTGAAAATTATTAAGAAAAGTTAAAAAGTTGTACCTGCTTTAGACAAAACAAAATGTTAGTTTTAATATTTTTTGTTACCGATTAGACAGCACGCGGTTGTTTTAATTATGATCGAATTTAGATTAAACGTATTCGATTGAGTTTGTACTGCTTGAAAATGAACTTTTCAGCAAAGCATTTGCATATAAGGAGTCCCTCATTTTTTTTATCACCTACGAATTGATTTTAAATTTTTAAAATTGGTTTTTTAAAAAAACCTTGCTTTATCGGCATCGCATCACGAAAAGTTTATTTGTTTTTTGGAATCCATGAAATTTTTTTTTAAAGTAAAAATGAGATGTTAACCGTTCAAAATTACTTACGATGAAGCAATGTCGAATGTTACCAAGGCATACCATGTAAAAGTCTCTCATTAAAATGACTAGTTAGTATCACAGTTTTGGAAGTTTTCGATTTGTTCAACATATCGTATAGCTTTTATTCTTCTATTTTGTTTTGTTTGTATAGCTACTGTAATTGAATAGCAGTAGCAGTAGCACAAAAGTGTAGAAATACTATAGAGAATGCAATAAGTAAAATAAAGTGTTATCTTTAATAAAAAGTGTGCAATTGGATAAAGCTTTTTATAAAGGTTAAATAATTTTTAAAAATTATTTTAGTGTATTACCTTATCAATTTATACTAGGGTGATTTCAAGACAAGTAATTGAACGGTCAGTACCTACTTGATTTTTTCATTGGTCTATTATGGTGTAAAATTTAAGTTGTTTTAATAGGTATGAAACCTCCCTTAAAATTTTATTTTTTCCTTAATGTGCATATTGAATCCACATTAAGAATGTAATTAACTATTGTTCGATTAACAATTGAAATTCTATTTCTAAATCCTTTAAAAATACCCCGGTAGTTTCTAATTATAGTACCAATTGTAATGACACAGGAAATTGATAATTCCAATAAGACTTTTGGTCTATTCATTAATGTCTTCGTGGTCAACTTCAAAAATGTTTCTATTAGTTCGTCAGTTCAATTTGAAGTGTGTAAATCGTGACTTCAATTTGTAGTGTGAAAATCGTGTGTTATCAAGTGATAAATGAATTTGAGAACTAAAAAAATATACGCAATGGCAGTTGATAGTAGCGGTAAGTACATTCTAAGGGTTTTTTTTACTTCTGTTGATGTGAGGGTACGACAGATACTACTATTAAATTAAAAGTTGTAGGGGTTTCGATTTCTGTCAATTTCTTTGTTCTTTATCTAATAATTATAAAAACATGTTGAATGACAACGTTTCGCCGCTTATTAATTCGGATTTTTAAGTCTAAAATTAACTATTTTTAATAAAATGTTCAGAAACTTCTTAAAACAGATCATGTGTTATAAAAATATAAAAATTATAACACATGATTTGTTTTTGAACATTTTATTAAAAATACTTAATTTTAGACTTGAAAAAACCGAATTAATAAGCGGCGATACGTTGTCATTCAACATGTTTTTATAATTATTAAATAACAAACAAACAAATTGACAGAAATCGAAACCCTTACAACGTATAATTCAATTTTTACTAAATTTCTAATAATTTGTCAAAGAACTGAGAGAAAGAAATTATTTGTAAAAAGTAATTAATAGGTGTAATTTTCGTTTTAAAGGTACTTAAACTATTACATGTTTTTATTTCATGTGGCAACTTATTATACAGGATTAAACCATAAAAATAAAGAATTTTTTGAACTTGCAAGACGTACCTACATTTTTAGTAGGTATAGAAATTATCATTATTATTCCTTGTATAATAGTTATGAATATTAAAATCCTTGATAATGAAATTGTTAAAATATTTAGAAGGAAAACCATTTACTTTTTTGAAAATAAAAATAAAATATTTAATTTATATTTATTACTAATTGAACACCAATTTAATGTCTTCAGCATGCAATCGGCAGGTGTGTAGGTACTTACTACATTGCAGAATAATGCGCATTCTTTGGTTTTGTAAATGCTGTAACTTTTGTAAGTTTGATTTGTTTATTAGATAGTTTATTGAAGAACAGTATCCAAAAATTGGCTTAATTGTTGCGTTTTAAATATTAATAAAAGTACTACTATCGGTTTCAAAAAGAAAGACACCCGAGTTTAGAATGTTATAATTTTTTTTATTTGGCGTTCGATTGTTTTGATATTTGTCATGAATGTACCTTGTACACTGTGTCGCATTTATAATGGCGTGGTTAAAATCGCATAATATTTACATGATGTGTTAGTTGTTTCCCTTTAATGGCATACATATAAATAAAATAAGATGGGATGGATTTTTCTATTGTATGAGAATGTCTTATGACCGTTAATCACCGTATTCTTTGTTTACGTATTTACGTTCAAAATTGAAACTGTTTAACTGTCTGAATTTGCTACTATATTAAATATAGCTATCAAACAATCACTTTTTATATTAAAAAAACCTATAATGCCAGGTTTGGTAATGTCCAAGTTGCAAAATTTTTGGTTTAATAATTAATCTTTCCATTACAATAAAGTTTGGTCATTTTGTAACAAAATAAAAGTTACAATAAAAAAGCTTGTTCATATTTTATTTTCAATCTAACTGCCGGTCCCCGAAATTCAATTGTTGTGGGTAAAAAAAAATTAACTGAATATTATTGTCGTTTTCTGATTAGGAAATATTTTAAACTATTTAAACTGTTAAGAAAAAGTAAAAATAAGATTTTGACTATTATTGAGTAAAAAGTAATTTAACAATAATATTATTATTGTAAAATTGTTTGACTTAATTTAAAATTGTTTAAATTTTAGTAACAAAAATAGGAAGTATTTCCCTGTAATTGTAATCCCGATGGTATGGTTAAGAAAATATGAAGACAACGAGTCGATCTTCTGCTTATGTTTTATACTTAAGCGCGCATTTCTGCTACTCGAAAAAATGCGATACATAGAATTATCTAGTAAAATCGAATACACGCAGACTATACGTTTTCTGCACGTTATTAGACCCATTCAACGTTGCCGCATGCTGGGCCACACAACGTACCGTTCGTGAAGAACGAGAACGTGTATATAAAAGAAACCTCTGCAGTGGCCTCGTCCGAACTATTCTGTCTATAGTGAATATATTAACGTACCCTTTATGAGCCCGACCTAAAATTCGTATTTACACGTTTCAATGCATTTGATACCATATTTTGACTATATACACATGGATACGTTGTTGAGCCCGAAAGTGGGCTCAATAACGAATTTTCGGGCTCGAGAGCGTAGTGTTTGTATATTCTACGGGCTCAACAACTACCGGTTTATATGTCTATATATATATATATATATATAATGTAATAATGTAATAATATTGTTATATATAATGTAATAAACAGAGAAACTAAATACTGGCAAGCTGTTATAGAAAGAATTTTCTAGGTGATTCAGTTTTTAGATCAGCAAAATTTAGCTTTTTGTGGAAGTAGTAATAAGTTGTTTGAGAAAAACAATGGTAACTTTTTAAAATGCATAGAAATGATTTCCAAATTCGACCCGATTATGTCAGAGCATACAAAACGATCTCAAATAAAAGATCACAAAAACTATCTCTGGGATAAAACACAAAATGAAGCAATCAACTTGATCGGTGAAAATATCAAATCCAATATTTTAGAACTAATTAAAAAGGCAAAATATTATTCCATATTATTAGACTGCACTCCTGACTTTAGTCACCAAAAACAAATTTCAGTTTGTATAAGATTTGTTAATTTAAAGACCACGGGAATTTGTATAGAAAACATTTTTTATTATTTTGTCTTATAGATGATGTGTCGGGCGAAGGCTTGTCAAAATTTCTTTTGTCGGCGTTAGAGAATGAAGGCTTGAATATCAACAATTTGCGGGGTCAGGGTTCTAAGACCGCGAAAAATAAAAAATAAAACATTTTGAGTATGAATGTGACGATGAACCGAGCCACGATGAAACTTTAAAGTTCAAAGTTGATTGTTTGCTCTAGATGTAATTGTAACATCAGTAAATGAGAAATTTCAATTACTTTCTTCTTACCCTAATAATTTTGCGTGTTTATGGAATATTGATAAATTTAAAAATTATTCTAAAACGAAAAATTAGAATTATGTCAAAAAGTTGAAAATTTATTAAACGACAAAACTCGCAATGAACGAGATATAACTGTCGTGGAACTTGTTAAAGAATTGCAATATTTACAAAATTTGGATGAAAAAGTTATTACGTCTCCAGAAGAAAGATAAGATAAAATCGACCATGGGGCAAAACCGACTAAGTAATCTTGCTATCATTTCAATAGAAACGGACCACCTAAAATAATTAGACACCGAAAATTTAATTAAACAATTTGCAAAAATTAAAGCACGGAAAGCTCAATTCACTTAGCTAAAATATTAGTAACAATACCTAAGACCTGGATATTAACCTTTAAAAGGTGACATGTTGCTTTATTAAAATAATATATTCTCTTGTTTTTATTTGTCGATCAGTTTCGTCCTGTGATATATAAACGAGAGTAGAAAGAGGCGGATACCAAGCCCCCGGGCTTGAAATTTAATTACCGTGACCTCGGAAGAAACGTAGGTGACTGTATTTTTGGGAAAGTTCTTTCTCTCTCACAATGAAATTTTTCTTCTCTCTCACACTGAAATTTTTTCTCTCTCACATTGTTACGTCATCGCATAACTGGTAATTTTGATTTCGTCGTGCGTCATCGCGTTCTCTCTCTCTCTCACAATGAAATTTTTCTTCTCTCTCTTAGCGAATTTTTTTCTCGCTCACATTGTTACGTCATCGCATAACTGGTAATTTGGATGGCGGCATGTGTCATCGCGTAAATGGTAATTTTTTATGCGTCATAAAGTCTCATGGCTCGATCGAGAAAGAAAATATTTTTATTTAAAAAAGGCTGTGGATGTACCTGGATTCGAACCCGGACATCCTTGATTACAAATCGGCGAGCGTAACGTAAAACACAGTCACCCACGTTTCTTCCGAGGTCACGGTAATTATGTACCTCAAGGAAAAAATACTTTTATGGCTTATGGCTTGTACTTGTAAAATATAAAAATGAAAATAAATTTATGAAAATACTTTTTAAAATTATTTTTCAATAGTGGATAACAATACCTAACTTAACCCGTATCTGTACTCACATATGAACGTAATACAAATTTGGGGCGTTATTTTAAATTAGCACAAAGTTGCCAAAAGTGCTAGACGCAGGCCTGACCGCGGGTGTACATACATGTAATTGTTCTTTGATCATATTGACTTGAAATTCTATTATTTGGAAAATCTAAACACAATTGCTACAAAATGCATAAAAAAGTGTTTGAGTATAAAACAATTTAATACAAATTAATGTATTTTGTAATTCTCAAAACGATAACTCACAAAAACAGATAAAAATCTTTGTGACGGTGTCGGTTCACTCGCGTACGTTTCGAGCAATGAAAATAAATACATACATATAAGAAAAACTTAGGAAAATTCGTGTAATTTATATTTAAGAATAATTACCGGTTAAATCGTAGTTAAAAACAAAATACGATAGTATCTTGTTTAAGCGAATTATACTATAATAAAAAATTAAAATAGTAAGTGTAATTTAATAAGTTTTAAACCATAGAAATAATTTGTAAAATTGCTTAACTATTTTAAACGCTGCTGTAAACAGATATTCTTATTTTTTGTAAAATTTGTCGTTTACAAAAATTTTGATTTATTTTTTTCTTGTTCTATCTTTTGATCAGTGTTTTTATACACCGAGTGGTTCTATATTGCTACGTAACAGTATATTCCTTGAAATATAATATTTATCATAGCTCAATTAATATTCCACAAAAGAAAAAATATGCGGACGTATTAATATTAGTAAGCTTAAAATAACGTTCGATATATGTACTAATTTTATACTAAGTTTAATCGGATTTTCTAACAGCAAAACTTTTCATCATTCTTTAACCCTATCGTGTTACCAAGAATTTTTATCTTTATAGTCAATTGTATTAAGAAGAAGTTTCATAATGCAAATGCGTGTTTTTTTAAAACGGATTTTCTTAGCTACTGAGACTATTAAATATGTTTAGACACGCATAATAAAATTATATTGAAGTGGTGCTTATCCACATGAGTTGTTTGAAAGTTTCTGTCCGAGTATATAATCAAATATTAATAGTATTTGTATGTACGGAATAGTATCAAGATTTCTTTCAATAATGATGAATGGTCAGTCGCATATATCAATATTATTAGAATAAATGATCAAACGACCTTATTAAGATTATTCTATTAGGATAAATATCAATTTAAATTAAAAATCTCTATGTGACGGTATACGCGTCAATGTTGTTTAAATTATTTTTGTCTCTTAACTGTCAATTCTTTATTAAAGCTTTTAATTTAAACTTATAGAAGTTGAGATTTATTTTTAAAACTAAATGATTATTCTTTGATCCATACAATTAAATAAGACAAGCGATTTGCCAATTAAAATACCAAATAACGTTTTTCTAATTATTACACTTGTGGTGAATAGGATTAGTTTACGTTACAGGTTCTTATGCATATTATTATTTCGCATTTTATGTAAATTAGTTTGGTTGGTTGCCTAATAAGGTTATTCGTATTAACGAGCAAATATTATTTCTTTTAATTTAACATATGTCAACACTTATAGGCGAGAAAATGCACGATTCGACAGATGGAAAACGATACTAACTAATAAAATGCTTTGATTTTTAATTAGAACATAAAATAAGAATCTTAAAGATTAATATCATTTGATCACGCACTCTTTAAATGTTTATTTAAAAAAAAAACTATTTGAAACCGTAATTGACAATTTAGAAACCTCATTTTATAAACACAATTCGGCTGAGTAATAATATTAAATTATAATTACTAACATTACTTTTGTTGTATAGACAACACTTCAAAAATGAATATTTCCGTGTTAGCTTGAAACTTTAAAACAGAGGTTCCCAAACTTTTTTGTGTCGTAGACCCCTTGCCATGCTTTTCGGTTTTGGGCGGACCCCCTACTTACCTGATATTGATTTTTTGTAAATTTCTAACTGTAGTGAAATTTAGTGTTAAAAACTTAAGGCTCTACTAACCCTTAAATAACGTAAATGCTAAATATGAAGTTCGTTTTATTGTTTTAACGTTTTTTTTAGCGTTAGTAAGTTACATGAAGAGCATGACAAGTTGTATTACTTAATATATCATTCTCTAGCCCGCTATAAAAACTTTTTTTGTTTTAATTAATTGGACCACTTTTTATCAATGAAAGTCTGTCTAGCTTTATAACTGTCTAGTTTCGCCATTTCTTCATCAAAACGAATGAATTTTTTACAACTGTCTCCTGACCCTATTCGTTATCCCGCTATATCGCTGAAAAATTTCTATTCTATTATAAATATTTAAAAAAAGCTTACAACGTTATTAAATTTTACACAAAAATTACTTAATTTTTTTTTCTGTAGGCAACCCAAATTGCATCCGACTTCGAACAGGTCAGAAATTCTTTAATCCTCTTATTGTATTTATGATTTCGAACAAATGATTATGAGTATTGGTCTTCAGTTTATTTGTTTACTGTTTATGTTTTCATATTTTAGTTAAAAAAAGCTAAATACTTCTGGAAAAAAAAATTAAATTCTTGAAAATTGTTTATTTATAAATTTTTTACAAGAATATCTCGAACTTCCATATTTCTGGATTGACGCGAATCGACAATTTCAGGCAGCAAAGCATATAAATAAAACCGTATTAATTTTTGTAGTATATTAACGTGCCAAAAATTATCATACACAATTTTTTCAATATGTAGGTACATCTTTGTTAGTATATATAACAAAATAGCAATATTTTTTACAAGCTACATGCATTTGTCCCTGCACTTGGTACATATAGTTGTGTTGTTTTTTCAATGTAATTTCTATACCGTTTTCAGTTTCTACCTTCTCACAATAACGAATAAGTTTTTTATCTATGGCTTCTACTATAAAACAGTCTCTGGCCGAAAAAGCACACTTAATCTCCAATACAGCATCATCTCCCACGAGTTCATCAGGTGACGCACCTATGAAGGGATACTGAATATCTATAAAAAGTCCTAACTCTCTAATTTGTAATCCACTTATACGGATAAATACTTTCCTCGCTTCCGGTTCATTTAGAATCCCGTATTTTACAGATTTTGCATTTACTGGAAATTTGTTTAGTATTCTTTTTACGACATTCTTAGTGTTTGTACTTTCTCGCATCTTACAAATAGTACCAAAGTTACTAGCTGTTATCATATTTGATCTTTGTTCTTACCAAGCTGGATTTGAAATTTGTCCTAATGTTTTTTCAAAAATTTCTTTGTAATTGACTTTAGCTAGTTCCATTAGAAATTTATTTTTATCTAAGCTTAATTCGTATTCATTTTTATCATTTACCACTTCTAACACATTACCATAATCTTCACCTTCAGCGTAAACTTTTCTACTCCTTTTTGAGTTTTGAATTTTCTTTCTCAGTTTTTCGACATACTCCTTTGTGAACTTTCCTATTATTCCTTCAGGAAATCTCTAGCTAATAGCAGCCGCTTTACATCGCGATTCATAAGATCCTCGCTTGCAAAAATTCATTCTTTTTCCACCAACTAATTTGTTTACAAGTGAGTTATAGCTTTCAACTGCATTATTGTCAACATTGAACAACAAACTTGACGAGTTGTTTGCAATGCAATTCTCATCAAAGCATTTTGAAATTCTTCAAAAACATTACTTGATTTAAATGGTGTATAAAGGTTACATTCGCCCGGTTTTGGCCCTTTGCAAAAATAATTGTATTCTTCCTGTTCACAGTTTTCATGATTGCCAAATATATGTTTTGGTCCATTCAGGATGTCCCTCCTTAAATTTTCTATCTTATTAACTAGTGGAACATTTTCCTTCTTTCTATGTTTAACAGCTCCAACAATTGCCGTTCTAAATCGCAGTAGTAGCCGTGATGAAAGTCTTAATATTAGCATCTACCTTTGGCCGTCTTGTCAAGTCCTTTAGTTTTTGACAATAATTCCGTAACAAGTGGTTTCTGCATTCAATTTTTTGCTAACACTTCTGTCACCATCACCTATGAAATATTTGTACTTCAAGTTGTGCATTTCAACAGAAGATTAAAAACCCTCTAAAATTGTTGTCGCTTCCATTGATGTAGATGTTCCGGTCCAGTTTTTATAGCATTTATGTGTAGGCACAGTGTTACTACTTTTGTATTTTTTACAGATAGTGCAATATTTATTCTTTACACCTAAATAAATCACTTTTTTTGTTCTGGCTCCAATTATCGTAGCAACGCCAGAGCATTATTCAGCTCCAGCTAACAACATCTCATTTACAATTGTTTCTTCGATAGCATTTTGCACTTCATTTTGATATTTCACATAGGATTTTGCAGACATTCCCGGAATATTGAATGAAGAACACAGTTCATTTAATTGCGTATGTCCAATTCCAATGGAAATAGCGCCGCATACCGCTGCTTTATTTACGTTTTTGCTTTCTAATCCTTCTGTTGAAATTGCGTCTTTTTTGCCACAAACATCACATTTGGATGTCAATACACTTTAAAAACCAAATCTGCATTCATTGATGAGAGTCATATTGAAAAAACTGCACCCAAATCCATCATGTTGTAAAGATTTTAAAGCATTTATAAACGGAAAAAGGTCTATAATACGACGCCCACTATATATAACTTGATTTAATTCTTATAATTTTTTTATTGTAATTGTTTATTGCTGATTCTTAGTTTTAGTAATTTTATTTTTAACAGACTCATTAGAAAGAAGCGTTACGATATTTGTATAATATTATATATTCTTACCATTTCCTACTGCCTCTAATTAATTTTAAAAACTTTTTTCTAGATTTTCGACGACTTGAAGACGACAATTTTTTTTTAAATGAATTCCCATAGCTTTTAGAAAGGACACATACAAGTTTTAAGAAATTGGATAAAAATGATAAAGAAAAACTAATGTTCATCAATTATGATTGAATTAAAAAATTGTTCTGTCCATTTGACGAGTAAATAATTTTGTTGGGTTTATTTACTTTGAAAAATACAAGTTTAACAATAGGTTATTATTTTGGAGAGTAACACCCTTTAGAACCGCTAATCTTACTACTTGCTTTAAAGGAAATATAACCACATAAAAAATGTTTCGAGATATTTATGCAATTTGTCATACACACAACTAAATTTATTTTAGGTAAAGTAGAGCTTTAAAGTAAAAACACATGTTAAGTTTTATACAATTATTAATGGAATTTAAATTAAAACTACTCAAAATAAAATTTTGTTTCTGTTATATCAAATATACATAACATAAAATAAATATAAAATAAACTAAGCAATAAGTAGATGTTTTTAGTGAGAAGGATGAACCTGATGCTTTAATAATAAATTATCAACATTTGGCGTCAATTTTGTAAAGTTTAATCTTAAATCTCTTCGGCTAATGATGTCTAGTCTATTTCTTTTTTTCGTTAGGAGATTGGTAACAGCGCTGAACCGCCACTAGGTATGACGATGGAAAGGAATTTGAAAATTTCATCGCTATATTCCATAATACAGGATAAGTAATGGCTATGTTGTTTTGCAGCCAGAATTGCTGATATCCGTTTTTAAACTGAACCTTAAGTTTTTCGTTTGTACTTAGTTCAGTCAGTTCCTCTTGCATTATGACATTCGTTTCTTCTATATGATCATATGGGTTAATTATCCACGGTGGTATTACCATAGTCAAAACATTCTCAAACCTAGTTTCAATATTTGAATAGAGGACATTTAAATGTTGAACGTAGGTTGAAACGTCGTTTTCCTGGCAGTTTGTCTGTGACAAATTGGGAAACTGAATAGGGAAACGCTGATAAGATGGATTTTGTTTTAATTACATTTAGACTGTCGCCTTGTAACTGCAAATTAACCATATTAAATTTTGTAAACAAATCTGTAGGATAGGAGATGCCTGTTTTCCACTTCATTAAATTGTCTTTTAAAATTTTATCTTTAGTATCCCGAAATTCTAAAAATAGTCTCAAAAAGTGCAAAAAATCTTGTCAAACATAAGCTTTTCGACAGCCAGCGTACTTCGGTGTGAAGGAGTAATTGATGGAAGTCTTCGTCATTTTCTTCACACAACTGCGCAAATAACCGCGTATTCAACGCGTTGCTTCGGATTTGGTTTACTGCATCAATGACTAATTTAAGAGATTCATGCAATCTAAGACTCAAATGTTTAGCAACTAAATGTTGTCGATGAATGACGCTAACACCCCTGACACATTTGGACAGTTTGGAATACCTAGTGAACAAGTCTAAATGAGTCGTGAAAAGTGCGAATGAAACTGTTTTAGATTGTTTGACTTCATCCATTTGTTCAGGTGAAACTGAATCAAATCTTTCAATGGGCCAAGTTGATATGGAAGCCTTTAAAAAATCGGGACCGTACCACCATAATTCAATATTACCTAATGTTTGCGGTGACGTTCCTCTTGATAGTAAGTCTGCAGGGTTTAAATTGGTGTTAACGTATCTCCAACAGTGTTTATCTGTTAACGTTTGTATTTCAGAAATTCTATTAGCTACAAACACTTTCCAGTTTTTAGAATCTGCACGAATCCACGCTAATGTGATTGTAGAATCGGACTAAAAATATGCTTGATCCAATGGCTTACTCCATGATTTATTGACTTTATCGTATAACCGGGCTAATAAAAATGCAGCCGATAACTCTAACCGCGGTATTGTCGTATATTTCAGAAGTGCTACCTTAGATTTCGCGCAAAGTAATTTGGTTGTTTAATTTCCTAAGTTCTTGAAAGAGCGTATATAGATACAAGCACCATACGCTGTGCTGGAAGCGTCTGAGAACCCATGCAATTCTGCACGTACTGGATTATCACAAACTGCATGTCGCAAAATACTTAATTCGTTAAGATGATGTAGAAATTTCTCCATTCTATATAAATTTTATACGGTACCGAATCATCCCAGAGTTTTTGCAAAATAATTTTGGCATTCACGATAACTGGTCCTAATAGTCCTAATGGATCAAATATCTTTGATGTCATAGAGAGGATTGCGCATTTAGTAATACGTCGTTGGTTTAGATCATTTTTGATAGTATACCTTAAGGTGTCAGTTTTTGAGTGCCAACGAAGACCTAGCGTATATGTTTCGTTTTTTTTGTATAAATTAAAGATATCTGGTTTTGAGTTAACAATATTTGTGAGTAATTTGGCATTGTTTGAAACCCATTTATTCAAAGGAAAACGTCCAATTTTTAAAATTTTGATACTTCGTTGTAAATGCGTGTAAGATTTGTTAAATCGTTCGAACCTGTTAAAAGGTCGTCAACGTAAAAATCTTGCCAAAAAAGGTGCAGACGTAAACCCGTAAGTTACAGGTTTCGATTGGTTGATTTACGTCTGACCGCCATAATATTTCTTGTAGTTTTTGTTCGTCCGGATGCAATAACACTTGCCTGTACATCTTTGTAATATCTCCTGCTAATATGTACTTGTGCGATCGGTAGCGGATTAATTTCAAGAAGATCTTGTTGAAGTGTTGGACCGATTAATTGAAGATCATTTACTGAAAACTCTGATGTAGACTTGAATGATGCGTCAAATACCACTCTGAGTTTAGTGCTAATGCTTCTATCTTTTCTTACAAAATGATGGGGAATATAGTAAACACCTGCTTGACTCGCGTCTTCTTCTATTTTACTCATGTGGTTTAAATCAATATATTCTTGCATAAAATTGATGTACTCTTGTTTTAGGCTATTCTCTTTATTTTCGATTGAACACAATCTTTTTTCTGCCATTTTTTTTGATTCTCCTAATGATTCAAGAGAAAATTTTAAAGGTAATCGAACTATAAATCTACCGGTGTCGCCGCGACTAACTGTCGATTTGAACATTTTTTTAGCAGTCAATTGATCGGGCGATAACGGAAACGACTTGTTGCATTCTTCAATTTCCCTAAATTGCGTTAACTTTTTATTAATATCTGAATTTTTAATAAAATGACAATGAATTGTATTTGACAATTGTGTTATTTCGCCGGAGATTATCCAACCAAATACTGTCTTTTGTAAAATCGGCGCGTTTCTATCTAACGTAATTTGTCCTACTTCAAGCAAAGACCAAACATTCTGCACCAATTAACATATCAACTGTATTTGGAACATTAAATTCAGGATCAGCTAATGCTATATTCTTAGGTATACTTAAACTAGTTTTATCAAATGGGTACGACGGTAGATTATCCGTTATTTTATCAATAGTTAGACAATTAATAGTAGAACTATAGTTGGAACAAGCGGACTTAATATTAACGTAAGCTTTGTATCTTACACAATTTATGTACGATTGATTTAACTCCGCTATCGATATTTTTGTTTTTAATTTATTTAATTGTAACTTATTAACCAAGTCTGCGGTTATAAAACTTGACTGTGAGCCGCTGTCGAGCAACGCTCTACAAGTATGTAACATTCCTGTATTAACACGAATTTTAATTAAAGCTGTTGACAATAAAACTTGGTTAGAATTTGCAATATACATACTAACTACAGTTTCCGATTGAACATTTGGGCTTGCGTCAATGTTTGTACTTGGAGTTGCATTAACACTAACCGTAGAATTGTTACCAAAATGAAGTATGTGTGATGTCTTTGTCGGCATTTTCTACAAGAATTCAATCTTCGACATTCTTTAAATTTATGATTATTCTTTAAACAGTTGGTGCGTAAACCCAAATTTTTAATTTCGGAAAATCGTTTGTCCGGAGAATAACTTAGTAATTTAGTACACTGACTTAAGTAATGTTCACAGTTGCAGTAATTTTGAAATCTTTTTTGTAACAAACGATCTTATTTTTATTTTTTGTTCATGTGATTTATTTACATTTATATTTTCGAGCATTGTGCATTTATCGCGAAGAAATTTATTTAAATCTGATATTGTGGGTAAGGTACTAATTGCAGTGTTTTTCCTTCCCATTCACGTTTATTGACTTGATCAAGTTTATTTGTAATTACGTAAATAAGCAAAACGTTCCAATGTTGTACTGGCTGGCCCAACATTTCCAGCGCACGCATATGTGTATTAAATCCATCTAATAAATGACGTAACGCAGTATGATTTTCTTTATTTATCGACGGCAAATTAAAAATTGCCCTAATATGGTTATTTACTAACAAAATTTTGTTTTCATATCTTTCGTTTAATAAATTCCAGGCAGTATTGTAATTTGACGACGATATTTCTAAAGAACGAATTATATCTACCGCTTCACCCTTTAAGGAAGAACGCAGGTACTGGAATTTTTGTACGTCAGAGATTGTACTATTTGTATGAACTAAGGAATTAAATGAATCTTTAAAATAAAGCCATTGGCCATAGGAACCATCAAAAACTGGCAAATTAATAGTAGGTAATTTTATCGAATTTAACAAATTTGTATAATTGTTTACAATACATCGCGTAGATAAAGTGTTCGTTGCTTGATGACTTTCGTGTTCAATTATAATTCTTTCTGCACTTGATATTAGTTTAAAATAATCGTTTTCAAATTTTATGATATCGTTTGATTGATCAACTGTATCGACAGCGTCAATGCTTGCTTGTATTTCAATATTTGAATCATAGCTTAATTCTATCTTTTGCATTCGTTTTTCTATTTGAAGTAAATCAGGATTGAATTTGTCAATTTCGTTTAGAT